>VWZZ01002740.1:1065877-1094234 GCA_013399095.1 Psophia crepitans
CCCCCCCTTTTTTTTTTTGTCTCTTTAGCAAGAAGACTAACAAAAGACAAGAAGCATGCTGGGTTTACATTTTATCTATTTTTGGTCTCTCTACCTTTATGATAGCAATTCACACACTACTTGGTAGATCTTACTCAAAATCAGAGTACAATACTCAAAATTTAACTTATTGAAGATGAGTAGAGCAGAGCAAGACATCGATGTATCTTACAAAACCTCATAAATACAGATTATATATATTGAAACATAATGACAAACCCTTCTTGTGCTAGAAACAGTCAGGACTTGCGGAGTCCAGGAAGATCCTTTGGTAATAGGTTTGAGCATAACTTAAGTTTTAGTCACCCCCGCTGATGTACACAAATTCCCCATAAAGCAAACACTCAACTCTACAGGTTGTTCAGACTAAATACCCCACTTTATATTTAGGATATGAAAGACCAAACAGGTAGGAACCTTCCCATAACTACAGAGAAAGTTGGGGTTTTAACTCAGTTCCACCCATATCCAGTCTGCAGCATGCACTGCAGGAGAGCCCGGTGGGGCAACGCTTTATACCAGCATGTCTGAGACAAGAGAAACCTTCAAAGTATCTTACTCTGTTTGCAACCAGCAGTGTCAGGAGGACCTGATATGTAATTTTTTAATGTTTATAATTGTAATGGGGCAGTTTTCAGAGCAAACTTTGTTGTGAGACAGTTCTCTCTATGCACAGGAGAGAACAATAACCAAAGTGAATCAAAACTAATTAAAATAATAATTCAAGAGAGACACTTCTTCCAAAGACAATATTACTGAACAATAAAAGAAGTTGCTGTGCAAATATGGCATATTTTATTGAAGGCAGTGTTTCTCTGTTCAGAACCCTACGGACTGGAAATCAAAATCAGAAAGGATAAAAAACTGTTTCTGATCTATAGAAAATTATGAAACTTAAATCTTGGGGAAAAAAAACAACAAACCCACAATAACCCCAAAGCAAACAAACAACAAACCATTGGTATTTTTCCATGAAGACCTTTTGGGGACAAAAATGCCAGACAACTGTCAAAACAGCCAATATGAGAAATTAGCCAATAATACTAACAGACTCAACAAGTAGGAAAAAAATAAAGCATACTACTGAGTTATTGCTCAGCATCAACTCAAAATATGAACACAGTTTGGCATTAGGTTAAGTACTATATATATTGCTCTCTATTGCCAGAGCTCAACAAAACAAGATTTAACAAAAGACAATCATAAGATTTCAATAAAATGTCAAGAACTAGGTATCTATGTATTTTTTTTTCTTTACTCAGAATCATAACAAAAATATTTAAAGATATAAAGTAGAAGCTTTTTTGTTAAATCAGAAAAAATCATGAACAGTGAAAGCACAAAAATGCAAGAATTAGAAGTTTAAAAGCTGGTAGCAGCGGAAATGACCAGAAAGTGATTCATGGCAAGCAAACATGCCTGCTTAAAAACCCAATACTTTCCAAAAGTGTGAAAAATAGTCCCACCTAGGGTAATGGAGCAGTGTGTAGGATCCAAACTGTATTGAACTATAGGCCAGACATTTTAAACAAAGCTGCTTCTGCAAGTTAACTTAATCTATGTGTATCTGAAACAGTAATCTAAGCAATACAGCAATGGAGCAACAAATGGAGAGTGAGGTGCATCTGCTCTGTATTTTAGTGGGGAAAAAAATAAAATAAAAAAAAATTATCAATGCCCAAACCCTACCCTGTATTAGCAAACCTTTCAACAACCTAAATCTCAGTTATCCTGGGTAGTTCAACTGCAGTTACACACTTTTCCTAAGTAAGATTATATCAACTTAGGAAGTGACAGCTAAAGATAAAGTTTACAACCTCTCTTTTCTAATCACAATTTTCCAGAGCAGAGCCACCTCTGAGTACACATCATGCTGGTTGAATGATAGGACAAATTTCCTTCCCCTGCTTATACATCAGCTGTTTAAACCCAGGCTGGCTTCTGCAACAGTTTAAACTCAAGTGTATAAACTTTTACTGTGAACAAGCGAGCAAAAACCACCCTCCGTTTCTGTTCTGCTGATTAAGTCACAGAAGTGGTAGCCTTGCGAGTGGGTTCACTTTAATTCTAGCATCTTCCTTTATCTAGTTTTATATACTCCTCTCCTGTAAGTAAACAGAGTATTCTGAAACATAGTTTTGCACAATCATGCCAATTTGAAAGTCAATGCTTAGGATGGGATCATGCATGTACCAAACACTGTTGTGATGTCACTGATACAGTGTTTATTATGAGTAACAGTGTTGAAAACTCTCTGGGTGGATAATTGCCTAGCAGCATTGTTTCTGCATACAAGATCATCACTAAAAAAATAAAAATTAAACAACTTGTACACCTCACTACATCAAAAGGTTGTTAGAAAAAAATAATACAAAATTTAAATTGGATTAATGACATTCACTATCACAATAAAAGCAGCAAAACTCTGTATATAAAAGTACTTAAAATACCAGGTGAGACATGAGCATTTTCTTTAACTTTAGAACTCCCAAAGGGAAGCATCTTGTCTCAATACTGAGGTTCTAATACCTTTACAGGTGGAAGACGACCGATGCAGCTTGTGACTTATCTAGAGAAAACCACGCTATGCCACGCAAGCACCACAGAACACAGCAGTGCACCTTTGGGAGAGCCAACGGGACAAGTTCAAGCACCCAAATCTGCACCCACACCAGAAGAAAGAAGCAAAAGGACAAAGAACTGAACAGCACTTCTAAAGAGGTTTGCATAGGATAGGGAGAAGAAATGGAAAAAAGTTATAGAAAAATGAGACTTGGGGATAAATAATCCTTGTCTTTGATTCTTGAACAATAGGTGCCTACATTATTTCCAGCTCTGAATAATAACCATTTTGTTAGGTGTACACTTGATTTCTATTAGAATATCTCAAACAGACTTTCTAAAAAATGCACAGGGAATTATGGAAAGCAAATACCTACTCACAGACAAAACACATCTTAAATTCAATTCCCAATCTGTATGCTATTTGTAAAAGCCAGCTCCATAATACACACAGTCGATAAAGCACATTTAGATATAAAAAACTAACAGAAACTTCAAGAAAATGCCTACAAGTACATGTTTTGCTGGTCATTTCAAAACAGTTATCTCTTTAATTTAGCAGTTAAAGTGAGTCATAATAACTCTCAGTGTAAATAAATACACCAAATGAACTGTTAACAACTCACAAGTCTGTCAACAATGACTACTGCTCACACAAATCTATCTAGTGCTGAAAAGCCAAACTACAGGTTGATTCCATTAAAAGCAGTAACAGCTGTTCAAAGCCTGTTACAAGAACAATTCTAAAAGAATTGTAATAAAAATACTAGAGAGATTTATACTGTGAATTTAAAAAAAAAAAAGGATTCTGTGATTCTGCAGTTTATATTTCTTTAAAAGAAAATACAACACAGCTAATGCAGGACTTTGGTATCTGCCTCGTAGACCTGCTTTTGCGAGTACAAAGCAGGAGCTTTATCCTGTGCGACCTGCTCTAGGTGAACCTGCTTTAGCAGGGGGGTTGGACCAGATGATCTCCAGAGGTCCTTTCCAACCTTTACCATTCCGGGATTCTGTCATTTGCACATAGCCTCACCTATTTTAGCGTATAGGCTGGCATCAAACATATGCAAGGTTACAAGATTTTGCTACATGACATCAGCGTCATATAGACTGAGTCTTTAAAAAAAGGCTTTTCTGCCATCTTTAATACTAGTTCTTTAGCAACTGTTGAACTAGTAAATCATGGCTTTATCTCTGCAATGACTCATTCTGCCCAGGATGGTCATGATCCTCTCTTAACTCTCTTCTTTATTCCAGTGAGTATCTAAACCACCATGATATTTGACCAGAATCAACCCTTTTTGTTCCAAGCTATAAATAAAGACTACTTCTTTAGGTACATACATGCTTATAAACTTTCTCACAATCAGCAAATAAAGATACATTTAACTACCACCTTTCATCCTATTATCCTACTCACCCATTCTTGGAAAACTCCATTAAACCTTTGATGTATTTACTAGGACAATTTCCAGTGCTCTGATCAGCAAAGCCTTCAGAGACCTTCAAGTCCAACCACATCCAGCACCCCATGAAAGAAAAGCTACCATTTGTCATGAAGACTACCCAGGAGTTCCCATTTTGAAAAATTATAGGTAAAACTCTCACCACAGGTAAATAATGTTTTTGTGGCAACTGAAAACTTTATATCATCGGTGAGAAGAACTAGAAATCCAGTTCCCAAAATTACTATGAATATATGAAGCAAAAATGAAGTAGGAGAGATAAAGAATGATTATTCTCTATTGTTATATACAAGCGTCTCTGAAAATATTTCACATCAGTGTTACAATAAGATACTTCAATGTTATTTCTAATCTGATTGATTTAAAGTATATTTCAATTTCCTTATTAGATAAATTTCCTGAGTCCCACAGTCACAAGCCATAGGAAATGCTTTGAATGTAGCAGAACACAACAAGGCAGGGATTCCTCGGAAAGTCATCATTAACTTCTCTCTCACCAGTACAATAAATTCAGAGGAGCACAGCGGCCATCCAAGAGGGATGACCACCAGCTTACTGTGATCAAGCTTAGCACACCTCCAACACTGAACGTTCCCCTCTATTAAAATCAGCAAGCTTTTCACTAGATCGTTTGTCAAACTATGTTGCCTTGTATGTCCTGGTTTTGATCCTGTCTGTTTTCTGTTATAGAAGATAGACCCCTATGCTGTTCGTACATACCCTAATGTTGTGTAAGGACCCAAATTAGGCTGAGAAGTAGGGTAGAAGTTTGCCAGTTTTTTCTGGTATCTATAGCCATAGCAGGATGAGAAAAGGAAAAAAGAAGGAAGCCTTCTCCTGATTTTTTTTAAGTAATTAACAAATTCAATTTGAACCCATGGCCTCTCTTTCTACAGAGGACACACACTAAAAATTGAATGCAAAAGAAATAATTAAAGGAATGCAGAGCTTCTTCTAGATCAGATTCAGAAGTTCAGAATTTCCCTAAATCAAAAGTGTTTCTGCAGTTACTAGCACCCACACAAAAGCAGTGGGGAGCCTGCTCTGTATATCAAAATGAAGTGATTTACCTAACCCCTCTGAAACATCTAAACCAGTTTAGGAAGCCCATTGCACAGTATAGGTTAGAAGATTATGATTTTCAGGAAAACCTACTAAGAAAATTTAATGACTATGTGTTAGGTTCTACAGTTTTCATTTGCTTTCAGATTCGGAGACGATAGCAAAGACGTATTTGCATAGTTTGTGACTGCAAATGAAGCTATTTCTTTGGAAAACTAGAAATTTAGGGTGGGGAGGAGAAACACATGGGAAGAGAGGGTGATCTTATTGCTCACAAAGCATGTGATTATCAGGCACCAAGCAACTTCCTTTTAACCTCTAGACAGACCTGTTGTTCATGAAACACAACTAGCAGGTGAACTTAGCTTTTCAGCATTCCACAAATTGATTGCCGGTCTCAGAATAAGAAAAAGAAAACTGTCAATAAACAAACATGTACACACACATGCAACTCCATGATATAGTATTTCTGCTGCTTGTAAGATGCTTAGACCTCCCCCCCGCAAAAAAAAAAAAGGAACGAAAAAGAAAAAAAAGAAAAGAAAAAGAAAAAAACCCAGGTATTAGATTAGTTCTGCTACAGCACTAAATAATAGGAATTCGTCAGTTAATTCTCTACTATTTAAAACAACTGATCAGTTTTCCTTTACCTGCAGTTTTACAGGTTTGTAGCAATATTCCACAATTAAAAGAAATTGTATTTTCTCCCCTAAAATACCAGACACAAGTACTGTTTTTCATATAGCTCCATTCTGGCAACCAGGTTTCCATAGTATCAAGAGACTAAAAAAAGCTAGCAGGCTTCAGAGAAATTAATTTTAATAGAATGTCTTCTAGAAATCTCCAAACTATACCTTAAAAACACCATTTATTTATATGGTGTTATTAGTCTTAATATCTAACCTCAATGCCTAAGTGCTAGAAATGGAAGAGTTGTATTATTCTTGTGTTATTTGAACAGAAGATGGACAGGTGTCTGCAAGAGTGAAGACTGTCCATAGCTGTGTAACACTGGATGGCCAAGACAGCTTGGATGCCACTGGATGGCTTCCAGGTGGCCAAGAAATGGCTATTGATTATAAGCAGCTTATCTTTAAACAAATTTGCTAATTTTAGAGAATTTTGTAGTAGGGAGTCAGGGAAATATTGGTTTTCTTATTTGCAAGAAGTCAAAAAGCTCCCTGTGGATAGCTCCACGGCCCACACACAGTCCCATGAGCTTCGGCAGAATATCTCAGAAAGGAAATGCTAGCAAAGTTCTCTTAAAAACACTATGGCATCTAGGTCAAAATGCCTTAAAAGTGACAACGGCGAACTGAATGGACACAGAGCTAGTTCTGACAGTGTCATTATCACCAAAATTCCCTCCAAATGCTCCTCGCAGAAAAGCATAAAAAATCAGTTCTCAGTATCAAATTTGTAGTTGTTACATTTCTGGGAAATCAGATAAATACCACCATCTTCTCTTGCACCCTGGGGTTACAAGCCCAGTGTACACCACATGTAGAATCAAGGCTAAAGGAAAATGCTTCCCAGTTTTGCATGTCTGACAACAGCAAAGTGATTTCATTTTTGTCTGCTTTTCAGTCTCATTTTAAAGCATATTATTTGCTTAGGTGTGAATAACTGAGCTCTTGTAAGAACCAAATTCATTTTTGTCTGCCCATTTCCATCTATGCTGAGAAGGTAACAGTCTTATTCGAATATTTTTGGAATCAAACAAGATTGGTTCATCTTTTTTATGATCACACTGAGCACATCTGTAACACCATCACTTCCTACAGGTTAGAGATTGCATTTAAACAGATAAAAAGAACAATCCAAAATACTTGTAATTTTTTTCTACAGTGCAGATCTAAAGCACTTTGAAGGCACAATAATTTCATTCAGCTGCCATCACCCACTAAAAACATAAATTAAAAAAAAAAACCAACACCCTCAAACTCAAACCCTTGCTCACTGAGTTTAAGTGGAAAAAAAAGCAATATACCTTTCCATCAAGTGAAAAATTAATCCGCTTGGTCAGAGGCTGCACAGACACACCAGACTGTTCAACATTTGTACCAGAGCTGCTCTTTTTCCAGGACCCCACTATCCCATTTCTCCAATACATCTGTAGTTATCCTTAAGCAGAAGAATTTCTAAATCAAAGCAGGAAGAAAGTTTCCTTTGGACTCTGACAACTTTCATTTTAAGAATTGTCAGGAGTATGGTTGTGCTTAATAGATATCACATTCAGATGTCACCAAGAGGATTATGACTAACTGGTAAACAGAAATTACCTTTTTCCTCTAATGGTTGGTATGAATCAAATTGTGCCGGAATTAAATATGCAGATGTAAAAATATCGGTGGCCAGGCTAAACGTGCAAGATCTGCTGTACCTCAGACTTGCAGGTTAGTGAGAGCCCTGCTACCCTTACAATAACCATGTACATACACACACACAAACTTAAAGTATATATTACAGATACACAGACTTTCAGAAAACAACTGCAAATGTGATAATCCACATTATTATGAAGACACTAACAAAGCCTCAGTTTCTTTCTGAGAGAAAATATCATGGTCCCCATGTAGCTGCCTGAAAAAAATAATATTTAGATTTATATCTGGTGGCAGAAGTTACAAAGTTCACACTAGAAACAAGAGAAAACTCAGCCACAGGGTAATTAATGAAGATTACCCAAGGATGGGAAGGTTTCTCTGTTGCTAAAAGGATTTAAATCAGTAACAGAGTACTTTGTCAAACCACTAATTCATCCAGCCATTGAATAAAAATGTAAGGTATAACAATGCTATGCTTGCGAAAAATATTCGTAATAACTATAGCCCAAGTTATAACAACAAAGTTAAAAGCTTGCTTTCCAGATCAGTTTTGAAGTTTATATAAAGTATTTACTGGAATAAAACAAAAATCTAACCTATTGCTAAATATCAATATAAAGCTACTTGTGTGTATTTAAAAAAAAAATATTCCAGATATTTCCAATGTCTCCCTAAATGCTTATTACTACTTCCTAGATACAGTCAGAGGACAGATACTTTTATCTATACAATGACAAAATAATGCTGTCTCTAATAAAATGATGTCTACTTTCCACCTATCACTACTTAAAGAAAAGTTTGTACTAGTAAATTCCATAAGCTCTTGAGGATAAAGAAATACAGGCAGTTATACACATTGTGCAAGTTTTAGTACAAGTACCACCTGAACTGTGCTGCAGCAAAATGATGAGGTTTCTTCTATTACCATCTCTGGTTTTGATCCTTGAATTTTGCCCTTTTTTTTTTTTATTTAAATGGATAATACACTGGTTTTATCTAGCTTACATTTTAAATCTAACTGGAATGTAAATAAGCAGCCATCCTATTTTGAAGACAATAACATTTCAATTTATCTGGAAAAACAAGTGATTTTATGCCACAATAATGCAAACTGCAATGCCTCATTTAGAGAGCCAATGCATTATTCTGGTAAAGTATTGTAGAAGTAGTTTCACTTTTTAAGAATTGATATTACATCATTATTGGTTTATATGAGATATGCTTTGTGGCAGACGAAAAATCCCCACATATCACATCACACAACACATGCAAAACAGTTGCACACTCCTGGGTACAAAAATAACTAATAGTTAATAATTTAGTATTAATATCCTAGCGTACTAAAACAACCAAAAGACTATTCTAAGTTAAAACACCTCTTCCACTTTAGTGGACCTCTTTATTTAAAGATGGTTATACTTGTATACATCACCAAAGCAAGTCTCAAAAAAACCCACAACCCAAAAGCCCAAGAATTCTTTAAGTCCTGTTGTAAAGCAGCAGTCTCTGAACAGCAGTATTCAAGGGTTCCTCTGTTTACTCTTACTTTGACTACTATGCTAAACAAAAGTAATGAAGGGTTAGGCTCGTAAAGATTATTCATAAAAAAGAGATTTAGAATCAGAGCTAATATATTTCTTTCTCACAAATATTTCAAGTAACATAAGAAATCAGCTTACAGTTCAATTTTTTCTGATCAAGCAGTTACAAACTTGAACAGGTATACTAGAGAAAGCCAGTCACTGATCAATTAACAATGACCCACAAAGACTTTAGATTTGGTACATACGTTAATGATGGTTGTAGGTTTTTAAATCCCCTTGTAATGGACCCTATAATTTTTAGGCTGGTTAGCACTTGTACTAATATGTTGCTTTACTTTTATTTGTCTTTTAAATTGGACTGATATCAAGATTCAAGAAAGTATCGGCCAAAAATGTGAAAAATAGCAAACAGGGCAGTTATAACAACCAAGTTATAACCGGTGCTATTGTTTTATCAGTTATAAGAGCATCTCTCAGTTATAAAAACCAAGCCTTACCCATACTCCATTTCTGACTGTTGTCAAAGCTAAGAAAAATCACATGAATCTGCAACTGTGGAATTGCTCATGAAAATCTACATATAATGACAGCTGTCTCTAGCTAACTGTTTCACCTCAAAAACTACTCATGCGCTTTTCCAATACATTTTATTTGTGCTTCATCCTGAAGACACTGCACACATTACAATTTTCATACAACAGGGTTTGAAACAAGGAGAAAAAACATGTATTGTTAGAAATTGCAATGAAGAGCCTGTGAACACTATTTCCACAGGTAAGTTTAACACAAAGCTCTGAAGTCTCATGTTAAAATTAAGTGTACAGCTTAGACAAATCAGTATCACATGGTTTTTCAGAAAAACTGCAAACTTGACAAAAATTCAGCCAAATGAAACTGTGCCAGCCCTGTTCCAGCTAATATCTATTCTTTTTACCTGCTGAAGGAAGACAATACCTTCTCTTCCTTTTCTTTATAGATCTTTTATTTTTTCTGCTCAACACGCATCATCTTCAATGATGAACTACTTTACCAGTACGCTCAGTAACTGTTGCTGAAGTTTTACCCCCTTCAGAAGATTCACAGACCCTAATTACACATGAGGAAATGATGCCTTCTCTTCACCTGCTCTCATGCTTCCAAAAAAAAAAAAAAAAAGGACCTATCTTCCTGTCAAAGCTGCCCTTCCATAGTGAGGAGTAAGGGAAAAGGTTTCCCTTATCTCCATGACCCCAAGCCACCAAACCTCCTAGAGCAAGAGTGAAACATTTGCTCTTCTTTGCATTTTGCCCTCTGCCAAACTGGACTCTCACTTCCCTAAAGCCTGACGCTTGCTGCGAGTGTTATAAATGGGACTAATTAGGATCCTAGTTGCCCATTAACTTTTTTATTATTCATGTGACATTTATGACAAATGCCTGCTATTACTTACAAATGGTTGAGGTGGCACTTACACACAGCAGCATAAACTTTAGAATCATGGGAGAGATCATTTAACAGTAAGACAGACTAACTACACCAGCTATGACCACCACTCACTGCAATGTATAGTACATTTAACTCTTCTCAGTTCAACACAAGAAATAGCTCGGCATTCCTAGAAGTGCAGGTAGACCAGTCATTTATATTTTTTACATCAGTGTAAATATCTTCGAACATGGCTTTCTATAGCTAGAGATTATTGTACACTGCACGTGTAGTTCATAAAATAGAAACCCCCCCTGCCTTTCTCCAACACAAAAGTCTTTAAAAACAGTGAAGTTGTGATTTCTCACGATTACCAGATCCTCCTAGTTAAGTTGCAAAATTCAGGTCAGAATAACCCCGATGAACATAAATTAGACAGAAATGGATTTGATTTGCATGTAACAGCTTCTTCTTTCAGAATTAATTACAAATATGCTGGACTGTGTAGAATATGGATTAATGTCCTGATTCAGCAACGTATGTCATGTTTAACTGCTCTTCTAGGCTAAGGCTAGAAGTAAATTGTCTGGATAATTAATTACAATTCTTCTTTCATTTGCCAGAAAACCAGTAAAGCTTTGTGAGGAATCAGTTATCCCAGACTTTTTGCATCCCTTCAGAGATCTCAAAAGAATCCATATGCATAGTTATCATTCTGTAATCCTCTTCATTAAATTACACATTATTCACCATCAAATCTATCTGTGAAGTCAGCCAGTACAGACTATTCATACTTCCTGTACATTAAAAGCCTAACAAGAAAATAATTCCTAAAAATAAAGCATTGTTTTATAAAAATACCTAACATCAATAATCAGTTTTCAAAGCATCCTTGCACAGAGTACGTAACAGTACAGTTTGTAAGCTATTCTTAAATAGCTTGCTAAATGCTTATTCTTAAGTAAACAAACTGTAAGAAAAATGTACTTTGAAGGCACAGGTAAAAACACACATCTATTTACTTTTGAAGTGTGCAAAGCCTGTTCTTTCATTGTTACAAGTGAAGAAGCGGTGCAACTATTTAAATTCAATCACCATGGGAGTTCGATGCACACAACAAATAAAAGCTGCATATTACATCCTCTCCCGAACGTAAAGGCCAGCTCTGCAGAAATAACTGTTGCAGCACCAGTAAATACTTTAACAAAACACATATGTGCCTGAAGAAGAAAAAATAAATAAAATAAAATCAATAGGTCTTACAGTCAAGACTTGGTTGATTCATCCTGAAAGATCTATTTTCAAATACCTAGTTTCATAGCATCTCAGCATCGCTTTGTTGGTCATGGAAAGGTTATAGAGGGGAAGAGGAATAAAATCCCAAATCGTGATTTTGTTGCAAACTGCCCAGTAACACTAAAAAGGAGTACCAACTATTTCAACAAAACCGAAAACACCAACTAAAAATCCTCCAAAATACAAAAAGTGGAGACATTTTTGGTATGAATGATAAGAGTATTTAAAAATACCCTTTTAATAAAGTAATTCGTATCGCAATAACCTCCATTGCTTATTTTTTGCATGATTGTATTTACAGTGCACTGTTGGAAATACTTAATTTCAAACCAAAGTAATTACTTTATTCTCCATGGTTCCTAAACAGCACTGGACCATTGACATTTCTGATTGCAGAAATAATTGCATAAAAGCTCATTAATTTTGGTGACTCTGTAAAAATATTTAGAAGACCACAGAATTGATAGCCCAGAATAAACATTGAAATTAATTTAGATTTCAATTCAATAATGTGAAGAATAAAACCTCTCAAATTTCTCTGACAGTGTATTCCCAAACAACAAAAAGAACAAATAGAAAATTTCCAGCCAACCTGGACACTGTTCTTTTTAACTGCTTTTCTAAATGCTTCATGAGATTTTAAAATAGATAAAGTGAAGTACATTATTGGTGTCAGTCCACTGAACTTGCTATTCAGGAGCATCACACACTTTTTCCAAAGTAAAGTCTACAAAGGGAACATCACTCTTTCCCCAGCTGAGAATCAAATTTCAGGATCTCCTACCTCGATCAAAAAGTCTCCAGTTCTCAGGCCAGCTTGCCATGCTACTCCCCCTTCATCCACAGATTCCAAGTACTGCAAAGCAGGAAAGGCTGGAGTTGGGGTGAATTCTTCAATTGGTGTGTCAGCTTTAAAAATAAATACCACAGTAAAAAAAAGTAAGTTATGGAGTGCTTGCAAATACCACTTGACTAAAGGCCTAATACTGGCCATTCAAATTGATGGTTAAAAAATGGTGGGTGCTAAAAGTAAGAGGGCTCTGCCTCAGAGAATATCAAGATGCTCGGAACAGAGTGCAATCTCTCTGCAATAGCAATCCACAGGTCTTCACTTCAGAGAGAAAAATACATGCTGCTCTACTGACACAAACCGAACTAAGCTGTTTGAGGCAATAGCTGGATTCTGAGTATTCCAGGATATCCAGCATTAGTTCAAGTAACCCTTTTGTATGCCTAGCAAAATGCTTGTAACTCTGACAACATCCAACTAAAAATGAATTATGCACTGTGGCCAGATGACAGCAAAATGGGGGATGGGGCGTAGTGGGAAAGGATGAAAAAGATCAAACTGAATTTTTGTTCTAGATTAAAACGTGTATTACAAAGAAGATAACAGAAGAAATCACTTTTTAGGAAAGGAGGCACACCAAGCCCTGTAACAGTCCTCTCCCTCTCTCTCTCATGTACACATACAAGCAGAAAAGTCCTTGGGTCTTTCACCTGACGTGCCCTCAGTGCTACAGAGAAAATCTGGGGACAATTTTTGGGCTTACACAGAGGGAATAACCTCTGCTCGATGCACAGACAGCTCATGCCAATGGGCTAGCTAAAAGGCAGTGCTCTTGGCTTTCCCAGTACAACTCCAACAATTTTTATTTAGCTAAAATTAGGACAGCTTTTACAACAGTGAAAAATCTATAGTGGCACTGGTTTAGGGGTGGGGGAACAGAGAGAACAAAATTGATGTCCCAAGAATGAAGATATGGAATAATTTTCATGCTCAAGCAAGGCAAGGGAGAACCCATGTAAAATGAGGGGGAGCAAGAGATGGGACATACCATCATATCTATTTTTTTAAATACAAAAGGAACAACTCGACTGAAAGTTAAAGAGCAAAGCATCAAATAGAATGCTTTTTTTAACTCTTGAAAATGCCGTTATTATAGATTTTAGTCTACAGAAAAGTAACATGCAGTTTAACATATGAACAGCTTTTAAAATGAGCACACTACAGGCCATGCAACATACGTGCAGCTTCTGAAGATATAAAAAGAGAACATATTTTCATACTAAAACTGCACCAATGTCACCTTGCAGAAGATCCACACCTATTTTAAACAAAACATCACTCTCTTGTCTATTTCTATTCGTAGACCTATTTAAATAGACTGTCATTTGAAATAAAGAAGCAGGTTTTATAAGGAAAGCAGGTTTCCCATAGTTAGGTAAACTGCATAACAAAACGGATTAATGACAAAATATTACATATACCAACACAATAAAAAAAACAGACAAAACTTTCTCCCCCCAAAACGATTATACAGTGCTGCTTCTATGCAAAAAAGCAAACTGCTTCAGAGAGAAGCCACTAAAATCCGTCTGAGTAGTATAGCATACAGAGAATCCTGTTGTCTAGCAACCAAGTGCACCAAGAATAATTCCTGCTTATATTCAGAGATGTATAAATTTCTTCATGCCAGTGCACATCACACACACACACACACAAGCACATACCTTTTGCCCCTCTGAGCACAAATCCAAATCCTTCATTGTCTTTTTTCTGCAGGACCACTGCCTTTTCTTCTATTATGCAGTCACTGTAGAGAGAATTCCGAGGATAGCGACCATTATTACATCCCTTCATCACCACTGTAGTAGCTGCTCCTCCAGTGTGCAGGTTCATCATCATCACAGCCCGTTAATCAAATAATATTGCAGTAACCAAGCATGGGAAAATATAGAACAAATAGTAGCGAGGGGAAGACAAAGACTAAGCTTAATGATAAAAGAGAACATGACAAAGCAACTTAAAGGGAATAAAAAAGGCAGAGAGGAAAAAGAAAGAAGAAGAAATCATGCATGGTGGTTTGTGTTCTATATGAATGCCTGAATGAACATGTGATCATGTAATCTGTGGGCTAGCTAGGACTCTAAAAGGAAAAAAAGTAAGTGAACTGAACGACAGTATCATTAATAAACTCCTCAATCGTGGATGTACCAGATGCATCTTCTAGTGAAGCCAAAATGAAACCAACCAGAAGAAAAATGAGGCAGCATTTTAAATTTAAAGATAATAAATTATGATTTTATATTAGCTAACTAAAAGGCACAAATATATTCTGAAAGCTATGCCTTGCATCAAAAGCCCTTTTTCAATCCTATTGAATGTTGCATGCTGCAAGAATCCCACATGATCATCTGACAGCCTACAATGCTAACAACGTGCAGCTGCCTTGGCGTCATCAAGCACAAATTTCCACAGCATCAAGAATCTGCATAATTGAAATAGTAACAAGGCATGCACAATCAGGAAAACACATTTCTAAGGAATATTTCCCATCTTCTGATAAACAATTAATGTTATAAAACACGGAGATGCTGTAAAGGACTATTTATGTAAGCAGTATGTCCTTAAAGAGAAAGTAGCCTTAGGAATCTTACTGTCATTGGCTAAGAAAAAAGTAGACGGTGGAGGAAGAAAATGCATAAAATCCACATTAAAATGGGACCTTTTATAAACAGAGAACCATCTGTAAATCTTTAACTTGTTTAGTGCCTTTCATTAAACATTAGGTTACTAAAATTCAGCTCAAAGTAAAAAAAAATAAAATAAAAATTTGAATGCTCTTTTAGGTATAAAACCATTACACAGCACAAGTTGCAAGACATTCTTCTGAATAAAGACAATGTCAGGGGTTAAGTATTCGTGGATCGTAAGCACTGCAAAACACGTTGCTAGATTGGCTTTAAAAGATCTACAAAACTACTTAAAACAGAAAGAAGTATGACCAAGTTTTCTTCTGTTTTTTCTTTTCTTATTTTTTACCAGCCAACTATTGTTACCACTGGTCTTGTATAGAATCTAGTCACTAAAGCATTCAGTACAACAAGAGACTGGATCTGCTTCAGTGCCTTTAATAATCCAGAAGGGGAGGAGGAAACTAATTAAAGCAAATTTGGCATGACCTTTTTATTTAAAGCTCTGAACAAAGACAAGGATGATGATGTCAGGACCAATGGACAGCCTCCAAACTCCAGATCTTACATGTATCACAGACTATTCTTTTGGTGACCTGCCAATTCTTAACTGAGGGATGCAACTTCATGTTACTGCTAAAGCGATGATGTAATTACGTCTTCCAAACTACAAAGTACTTAACACCACTGAATGGAATAACACATGAATTCAAACTACCACAATGGTGACTTTCTGAGCAACAGATGATATCCTTAAGTATCAACAGCTTTTGAATACTGTCTCTCAACATACTAATATTTACTGTACAATTCAGACATTACCTTCTCTTACAATTAATACCCCTGCTATGAAGAGGGTTTAATAAGAAAACATATTTTTCTTGTGGAAGACAAAGGCAGGGATATGGGGCAGGATGGAATATGCAACCCAATAGCCCATATTGTAGCACTGAAGCCCTCCATCATTGTCCTAATGTTACAGGAACTGACTGAACCTACAAGCATACTGGCTTATTTTCATTTCACCACTCACATTTTCGAGGTGAGGCTCCATACTTACCCACTGAAAAGTCAACAGTAAAGCCATCTCCAGCCTTTTTCTTAATATATAGTCAAAATAATAAAACTCATTTCCTTCAAGTTTTCTTGTAAACAATCAATAGCTCAAAGAAGTTAGAAGGCTACTTCTGGGAACCTAATCATAGAAAGTGTTTCAAAAAACAACCCTCCTCTACTCAAATCCCACTCTCATCTTGATTCATTAATATAAAGAATTCAGAAGCCTGTTAGCTAGCTGCCTCATCAAGCCTCGCTCCGGTTCTTTCATTTCTGTTGACAAAACCAAACAAATTCATAACATCATTCTTTAAAAAGCTGAAGGCTGAAGCTGAACTTCCAAAAGTAGTGCTCAAAAAACTTGGATCAATTCACCTGACCAATGTTAGGCATCTACATCTAAAAAAAAAAAGACATCTAAGGTCTTTTCACAGTCAGCTAATGAAATGAACATGCATTTTCAAGTTATGCTCTCTTCATCCTAATGTAGAGGTCTACGACTGTTTGGATTAAAAATATGAAAACTGCCTATGATTTTCTTTTCATGTACAATACTTATTGCATAAACTACCCAGCTTTATACTCCAATTTAGACATTGAAAGTGGGAATACTAATTTGCCAAAATTATAAGAAGTTTTGTTTTTTACATGCAATGGGGAGGGGAAAGGGAAGGGGAAGAAGCAGCACAACATGAATTTTTTGGTAACCAAATATCCAAACTGATCTCTCTAACTTGACAAATACAGCTTACTAATATGCTGTTTCAGTCATGTACTACATAAGGAAAACTCTGTCCCAGCCTGTAAAGCAGAAATGTAGGTTTGCAAAAATCAGATTTCTTCTCATTTATGTGCTAGGAGAAGGGGAGCTGCAATAATCTTAGGGCATGGGCAGTTTAAAGTTGTTTAAAGCAATCATAGAAAGCAAATTGATTCTCTACACACACCCCAGAGCTGCAGAGCTAAGAACTAGCAGCAGGAAAAGGACAGAAAAGAGACATGCACACAAAAACGAACCGAACTTGCAACCTTCACATCCTTTCTCCCAGCCAACTCGCTTTGCATCCCCAAGAGAAGGGGGCAAAAGAGCGGAAAAGAAGTTTAACCTCTGACTGTTTGCAGCATTGCTCTTTCTTTGCTTTGCCGTGACAGGGTTCTCTTGCCTCAGTGTCAGACTGGACCTCTTCACTGAAGACATGCTGAAGATCTGTTCATAGTCTACCTGGTCTTGGCAGGCAAAGTGGTGCCAAATGTAAAAGTAGGTCACAATTTCTCACAATGAGCCTTCTTGGCAGCATTTCTTTGATCCTGAAGGTGTTATAAATACTTAGCAACAGAACGCATATAGGGTAGAGCTACCAGTGACAAATAGAGAGACATTACATTACAAGCCTGTTCAGAGGTCTGAGCTTAAGCAAGAGGAAGAAGCATTTCTTCACAGATGTTTTGAATAGAGTGTATGGCTCTAGATGAGGCTGAACAGTTCCTGCTATCTGCGATACGCCAAATTTCAATAGGTAAAATCCTTAAAGTCCATTTCTGACCCATCTTAAACTGAAATTAAACAGCTTCCATTTAGGAGACAAGTTTTCAGAATATTATTAGTTCCATATTATAGTACTAAAATGAGTAATTTTAAAATCAATAGCTCATTACTTAAATAGGGCGCACATTACTTTGACTTTGGGCTGTATAAATCCAAGACTCATTGCATACAAAGTTAAATGCAAAATACATTCTATCAAGTGCAGAGTATTTCTGCATGAAGTACAATCTTAAGTGTAAAAACTTCAGCCCAAACGAAAAGTCAATTTAAAATTGCTTTTGCTTTATCCAAACACTAAATAGTAGAAAACACACTTGTTCATCAGTTCTTGTAGTTTTTCTAATACTTTAAGGCTCAAGAATTTTGCAGAGCTGTTAAGAATTTCTGTAATTTTAGGCTTCGCAATGGAGAAAGGAAATAAAGGGATTTACCCATGTCGGACAGACACCTCAGATTTGAACTCAGCACTGTTATGTTCAACATAATAACCATCATTTGTGTCGACTTTAAAGACAGCAAGAATTTCTACTTTCCTAATAGCCCATTAAGACAATACTTGAGGAAGGAAAGTAGAATTGTCAAGTCCTTCATAAAGACCTTTATGAAGAAACTAAGGTTGAAAGCACATGTTCCTGATGGAGGCAAACCCATGAAAATTAGCTTCCATTTCACAATTAGATTAACTACACCCTATTTTAAAGCATGACTTCCTCAAAAATTTAAAATACTAAATTACAGAGATGGAAACTGTCAGAATCATAGAATATGTTCAGGCAAGTTTGCATTGCATGTATCATTGCCGATCCTAATCTGAAAAACAGCACATAGAGTATACTCCATCGGATGTGCTCATCATTGTCTGGAAACAAAAATGGCTATTTGTATTTCGTCAATCTCTCCCTAAGGCAGATCAAAAATGAATTTAAATAGGAATTCTTTTCAAAATTCTCTCCAATTGTGCATCCCCTAGAAACGTAATCTAAGTCCAACCTTTCCAGATTTAACAAACTGGCCGACAACCTGCCAAGGCAGAAATGTTATCTAACAGACCACACATGAGATTCGAACAACCAGAGTTACAACCAAATGAACCCTTCAGTCGGATGGCCTGCTCTATCCTCGAGTGAGCAGTTCTTCTCTTCAAGTTCACCTCTTTCAGTTGGCCAAGTAAATCTAAATCTCTTCATTAGATCTTTTCACGTCCTCTCCTCAGTACTTCAATCTTTTGGAAAGATCTACTGAATTTACAGCTAGCTACCTGTTCAAATCACAGCCCAACAATAAAGAAAACACCTTTTTTTTATACTTTGCCAGATGAAATAAAACGGTATCTAAACTATTCCATAAATTTATATACAGTGTCTGAAAGCAGTTGCACTAATTGCTTTTAGGCTAAGATAGTCCATCTATGGTCGTTACATTCAACCCCACAGAAGGGCATTTGGGAAATCTATTCATGAGGAGCTCTTTACTGCATGTTCTAACAGTTATTTCTGTTAAAAGCACATTAAGAATGTTCTCTAGAGATATTTCCCAGATATTTCCCTTTTTTGGGAAGTTACCTGTCCTGAGAGCATGTAAAATGGAAATGATGTCTACAGTAAATCTTATTTTAAGCTAGAACAGACTTCCAGAGAAAAAATTTTGTTGTCATTGCTGGAAAGGGTCAACTTTACTATTTATAGGCTTCTACTGTAATGACTCCAGGAAAACTGGCTAATTAAGGGCTTCAAGATTAATGAAGACTCTGTATGTGATTGCTCAAGTTTCCCACGCATTGATCATCCAGCTGTAGGTCTTACAGAACAGCTTTCACAGCCCTTGCATAACATGCAGAACAGCAATCACTTGTTCAGGAGATATTAGCTACACCAGTGAGCATGGTTCTTTGCACAGCAAACAGGAAAATACACAGATCATCCCTACCTAACCCACTTACAACCCAAACAGAAACCACAAGATGTAGCCACCTGAATAGTCAAACTCAAAGCAATGTCTCTGAAACGTATTTCCATCACATGCGGAGATTCTCTCATGTGGTGATGTCTTTCACTGCATTGCAATACAATTTGTCTTAAGAATGTGCTTATTTAGTAAATATATGATATAACTTTGAACAGTAACAGTTTATTATGCTAGCAAATAATTCACGACCCAGTGATATTCCCTTTGATAGAATATTTTCTAGTTTCTCATGGTAACATCTTAAAAAACCAATAATTTCCAGCTATTTTGGTTAAACATGTTTTACCATTTTTCAGAATGGCTGTTTATTTTCTACTTTTTGCTTTTTTCAATTACTTATTCCCACCTTCTTTCAACGCTTTCTGTAAGCACAATATACCCTTACAGGAGATATTCAGTAAAAATACAATTAGATATTTTGTCCTGCCTTGCATCAAAAATACATGCATAGACTTTACTCTGCAGAACTAGTAATCCTGTCAATGTAATTCCAGTCATACGAGTCTAAATGATTTTCCTTTAGAATGTATATTTATTGAGAAGTTTATAGTAAGATGTGTTTAGGAGGAAGGCAGTAAGAAAATATTTTTGAATAGATGGTTGATAAGTAACTCAACATTATACTCAAGGAAGACACAACCTGTCATTAAAACAGAAATCCTGGAGAATAGTTTACTTTAAGTTGATAAACTCCTTGTTAGGTAGCTGAAGATAGAAGTTCCAGGAGTATAATGATGGTACAGTAAATTAAATATGATAGAGAAGGGATGAACAGAATCACACAGAAGAAGTATGAACCTGAGGCCAAGAGATTCTCACAATACGGTAAAGCAAAAACATTGTTTCCTTTCTTTGCAGTATTTGACTTTCCCCTTTCTTCTCCTTACCCCAGAAAATGTCAGAATCACTTGTAGGAACTCACAGATGTAATTGTTTCTTGTTTCTTCAGATAGGGTACTGGGGCACAAGCCTACATTTTCCTTCATGGAGCTACTGTACCTAAAGTGGGATTAGGCTGGTGATCCAGAATTCTCACAGCAGTACAACATTTACTGCTAAAGCTGAATTAGAGTTTATATTTGGAGGTTAACAAAGCTGCCCATCCATAAAAACTAATACACTTCTCAAAGTACTCCTTAGCGTCTTCAGAATAGTTACACTGGAGAACAATCATTAGTTCATCAGGTATTCATAGTAACAGCGGCTCCAAGTAATTTTGTTATTTCACAAAAAAAAAACAGTTACAAAAATCAGGGCTGCCTATGGACATGCAGGGTGGAATAAAATGCTTAGTACTTAGTACTGAAACTGTACTGTAACCAAAGTGAGCTTAAAAAAAAGAAAAGCTTCATTCCTCTATCTTAATTAATTTCATTTGTATTTTAAAAATAAATAGTCAATTCAAGTCCCTCACGTGACGAAGAACTAAACTTCAAATGTTCGGTCAGGTGTCCTTCTGATATCGAACATGAGGGTTTTATAATGCAGAGTCCTTCAAAACATTTCATACAGTTGTTCTATCAATCATATTAGTATTTTGGGCTACTGCACACTTCACTCAGTAGCAATTTTCAGTTGTAATTATCAAACATTTGAGCAATCTAAGCCTGCACTATGAAAATATTAATATTCATTGCTCATACTATGAGCCTTGAACAAATAGATTGTACAAACACATACTTATGTTTGGGTAACTAGAATACCCATCCACTTTACTTTTTTAGGTTTGTACTTTTCTACACCAAACCAGCTGCAGTTCCAGCCCCTGCTATTGCCACCAAACCACACAGAAATAGGAATTTTCTCCCTAAGCATCTTAACATATAAAGGAGTTACATGAAAGGAATAATAATAATAGCTATTAATAACAACACTTTCTTTCCTATATAGATGTTTTTAATCAATAGTTTTCCAAATGTTTTTGCTAAAGATGGCCATTATTATCACAGACAATCACAATAACAAGGACAGGAACATGTTCAAGGTCAGAAAATAGGACAACTAGCAAAGGTAGAACCAGGCAAGAAATCCAGCTCCAAGATATATAAGTGTACAGAAACATAACTATATATAACAATAAAGATTTTCTTCAGCTGATGCACCATCTGAACTAGTTCATAAAGCTTGCTAATCAATCTCTGTGCTTATCTCAGTTGGCATACATCAGATAGGACTTAGAAGATTTTTCTTCCCTTTTTAGGAAAAGCCACCAGAAGATATGCATAACCTTGCAGGGCTGGACATGTCAATCCTTGGAGCTTAGCACCCTGCCTCCACCAAAGGCCAAGAACCAAGAAGGGTGTAAAAAGATGGACAAGCACATCTGGTGCTTCTCTGGAGTACTCCAGCAGCCCCCAACCAAGCTGCACTAATTGCTCCTCGTCTTACCGAAAAACATGGTACACTGTGTTCCCTGTTTCTTGTATGGTTTTGTCACCATGCTTTGGCACGTGCACATTCCATGGTAATACAGGGGAGTATATCTGCCTGCCTCAGGATCTCTGGATTGGTGTTTCTATAACACATTTTAGTCACATTTTCAGGAAAAAAAAAAAAGAAACAAGAAAAGAAAAAAAAAAGTGTTTTATTAACACTTTTTAAATGTGTTACGAGCCCTTTAAGGTAGCAGTTTGACATTGCAGGTCTTTATAACAGTTATTAAAGCCACTGCACATTTCAGTATTGCAACTTGACTTGCTCGCTCAGCCATTCAGAGAGTCTAAACATACTAAAGGCTAAACATAATACATTATGAAATAGGGGAAAGAGACGCATGATTTCACAACTGGTGATAACCATGATTTTCAAATTAGTTTTAAGGGATCCCTCAGGGTTTCCATCACACCTTGTTTGCTATGATGAGCAGGAGGAATTATTGTCCTCCTGTCCTGCATTCCTTCGAAACTAAATATAGCTCCAACCACAAGAAGTCTGAGTAATCCTGACTACTCATTTTAGTTTTACAGATGTTTTTCACTTAAAATTCTACATTGTATAGTATCAGTGCTAAAATTCCTGTAAAATTTTGACACTTTAGTATAAGGCATATTTACCCTGGAGACAGGGTAAAAAATTTCAGTTTATCATTTCAATTCAGCTGAGTGACTACAGATGCATAGAGTTAATTTTCAGTGTATTTCAGACTTTATAATATTTGGAGTATTTACAGATAAGGTATGAGGGGAGATTTAATTAGATATTAGGAAGAAATTCTTCCATGTGACAGTGGTGAGGCACTGGAACAGGTTGCCCAGAGAAGCTGTGGAGGCCCCATCCCTGGCAGTGTCCAAGGCCAGGTTGGATGGGGCTTTGGGCAACCTGGTCTAGAGGAGGGTGTCCCTGTCCATGGCAGGGGGGTTGGAACTAGATGATCCTTGTGGTCCCTTCCAACCCAAAGCATTCTATGATTCTATAAACCACCTCTGCTATAGCTACAACTGTTTGACAAATCTGAGAGTACTATACTATCAGTCTTTGGAAATCCTAGTTTAAAGGGTCACACAATCTACTCAGGATCAGCCCTAATTTTCAACTGTAGCATTAAACTATTATTTCTGAGACCTGTTGTCTGTGCCCAACATGCTTTTTTAAATTTAAAATTAGAGAAATTAGAAGACACATGGGTAACAGTCTTCTATTATGCAGTTACCACTATTTTCTAGTGCATGTATTTAACTAAACATTCACTATTCTGTTCAGAATTTTGCCATGAAATCAGTTTTAGTGAAATGCTTATCCATTAAAGCAAATCTTCTGTTAATATATTTTAGTCTAAATTAAGCCTTCTTTAGACATTGTTTCTCCAGAATATGAGATGAAATTTTTACGTCAGAGAGAACAGGCACCCCGAGCAATATCACCAGCTATTCAATTGGTATATCTGCCAATCATTCAAACCTAGCATCCCTACCTGCATGCCACAACCTCCAAGGACAGAGCTAGCATCTGTCTCTTGGCTCAGTGAAAGAGTAATAGCTTCAAAAGACTTGGATAAAGAATCGCTCTATCCTCCAGGTTCTTGGCATTGATCAGCAATACAAGGTATGGGTTTAAGCTGAAGCAGTCTAACACACATGGGACTCAAGCCCAGAACTTTTTTATTGCAGATGAGCACCCTGACACCAGTTATTGCTTGATCTTCTGAAGGTCCCTCTTTGTACCATTTGACCCTACCCAACTGATAAAGAAATACAACTCCAGCACATCTATTTGTCTCAAGGGGAAAAAAAAGAAAAGAAAAAAAAGAAGGAAAAAAAAAAGATACATCCTTCTCCTATCAATCTCCTGTTTTGCACAAAGGAAGAGCTTTCTAGTGACCAGTTTTACTTACGATATGAAAATCAATCTCTTTCTGAGTTCTCAATAGCTGCTGCTTTTAAGAGGAAGATAAAAAAAAGAGATAACTTGCCTGTCAGTCACCTTTAGAATTTGCCTTCTATATTCAATGGAACAAATACTTGTGAAAATCTCTCTGGGAAAAAAAATTAAATGGTTTAAAGCATTGCTCCCACTGGAGGAAAGCCCACAGTGGGAGCTCAAGAGTTATTTGTTCCTTTTGGCCTGCCAAAATTTAAAAATGCATCACTTACAATCAGAGGCACCATATGTCGGCTTTTGCTCATCTAGTGATTAGGTAAGAGGAAGGCAGACAAGGGTGTAGTGGGGCAGGGAATTAAAGGTCGTATAGAGGAAGCTAAATCATCGCAGTGGAGGTTGGGAGACAGGAATGTAAAACACTGTTAGAAACTTAATGGTTCTCCTTTTACTCGAAAACTAAACATTTTAATCTCCTGTGTTCCTCTGCTCTATCCTTGCATCTAATTTTGTGGCTCCTAACTAACCTGGTATCACACATTTCTTGCTGTCCTCACCTTTCATTTCCACTCCTTGTTCCTTTTTTTTTTTTTTTTATTTTATTCTGTTACAAAAAACTTTATTCCTCCCCATGCATAGGACACAGGCTGCTGCTTTCATTTCTGACATTTAAATCCATCCTGTCCTTCAGCACCTGCTCAGAGGAGCTGTGGAGAAAATACTGTTTGAGCTTGAGAGTATCAGTTGCTGATCAAGAAACGGCACACCCACCAAATCATGGCCGTTGCAGTCAGGATCTTCTGTACCCATAGTTACATAGTTAGGTTTTCACTAGCAATAGAGGAGGATCCTTATAGTTTTTCAGAAAGATAATTTTTGTTTTAAATTTGGGAAGGGTTATTATATTTTTTTTTAAAACTTTGGTTTTAGAAACTGATGGACTGTCTTTGCTAGCTCTTTACCTCTAAAAATTTAGGCAAACATCTAGCCCAGAAAATGACTGACAACTTTTAATCATTAGATGAAAACCCATTGGTTGCTAAAAGCAAGATCTTCTGGAAGTGCTTTAAACAAACTTCACTATTAAGGTAGCAAACAACTTAAAAATACACTTACAAGTTCATGGAAACCCTTATCACTCACTGTATATTTTTGCATGTTTCTGTAATTGTATTAGACTTCAATATTGCATCTTCATGCAATTATACTACAGATTGTAATGAAGAGATACTACAGTTCAGATATACACACACATCCTTTTTACCTCCTATTTTAGCAGTTACTTTAAATATTTTCTGCAGTCACCAACACAAAAAGCTCAGTCATGGTAGCACACAACAGCAGGGGAGGCAAAGTGCAAAGTTGTTTATTAGCAAGAAAGATCATTTTCATTAGAAATTAAATAACTGTAAATGAAAAACTTCACATAGTACATATCCACCTGTTCCACAAAATCTACAATGCCTTAATTATTGCTTAAACATATATGTAATTTTCCAAATTGTATTAAATTATATTCTTCAAGTTAATGAGGCACAAGGTACTAAAAATGAGCTACCCTCACCTTTTTGCCTCACACATTAAGAGCAGTTCGGTACTATCAGACTACTATACTCACAGTAAATGAATTAATTCAGAACAGGCATCAGGCAAGACCAGGAAAATATCTTTACAAATAAAGTAACAATATATCCACACAAAACATTTTACACACTTCGTTTTCTGTAATTTGGTTGGTGTTGATTATTGTCTATGCCTAAAAGAATCAAGAGTATCACATATGCAGAGATCTTAAATCATTAACATCTCAACAAGCATTCAGATGTAACCACATCACTATATCACATGGTTGTATCTCTACACCTATTTTATATAAATTACATTATATATACAGTACAACTATAAGCATACTCAGATATTTTTGCTACCATCTCCCAGACAAAAATTGAGCTATGTATATATGGAAAAAAGTTAAAATACTAGAGTTTTTACTTCTTTCAACCAGAAGAAGCCAGGAATGATGTTTAAAACCTATGAGCTAAGAACAACTGCAAAACCACTTCCAACTTATTATGAATGTATCAGTCCCACAATAAAGTAACAGAAATCATGAATATATTTTAAAGGATGAACACTGTCCATTTAAATATCCTTATTCTAGTTCCTGCAAGACATCAGCTGAACAGTCCAGAAAATATTAGTACAGCTGACCTTGTGCCATCCAACAGAAAACCAAAACAAGTCATTTATGTCAATGCAGAAAGACCAACTCTCTACGTAACGATACTTCTCTCAGTCTGTCCCTCACTGTCCAAGGAAGAGCCAACATGAAAACGTGGTAAACAGGATACAAAAAATAACAACAGCTTTTATATATTCCTTCAATTTTTGTAAAGAACCATTTGCCAGGATTTAACAGATTGCTGCTGCTGGCTGCACACAAGCAAGTAGTGCTCAGCAGTACATATGCTCGACTCACCACAAGACGGAAGTGGGACCACTGCTAAGCCAGGAAAAGGTCCCTCAGCTCCCCATCTAGCATTGCATATCTCATGACCTGCAATCACCAGAATTCTTCAAAAGGTTTCCACCCATTTTAAATATATATTTAAACTGATGAATAATTGCGTTTTTCTAGAAGGAAGACAATTTATGCAGAATATCCACATGAAACCAGATAGCAAACTAGACTGAAGTATTTCTGCATCAAATTGAGAGCTTCCACTAAGAAAAAAAAGTGTAATTGCTGTTTAACACACCTAAATGCTTTAATTATTAAGACAGAACCACTTACATCACAACTTTGGGACAAAGACTGCAGGTTAAAAAGTAAAAAGCACTACACAGCATGCTGAATTACAGGGGTAGACAGCTTCAGTTGTGCCAAAGAGTCTCCCTGAGCTGCCTAGGATTAAAGCTGCTCTATCCAACAGTGCAGATGACAACATCAACAGAGAATTGCCAGGATATACAGCTGAGAATAATCTCTCATTTTTGTTGCATGTTTGTACGTAAATTGGCTTTTGAGGAGTTGCCTCTGTCAGCTTCTATGCTCATGAGACATGGATGCTGCCACTTGACATCAAGTAGGTGCATTAGGGTTAATGAATTAAGCTTTTAATTAAGCTTTCTTAAACATACCTCCCAGTCTACATAATCCAGTACTCCTCTTTTTCTTCATCCAAAAGAACAGAACTCAAACCACAGCAGAAACTGATTTGGTCCCATCTTTGTGGCAGCAAGCCTTTGAAAAAGGTTATTTATTATTACATCCTCTTCCGTGAGCTTCTTAATACCGCTGTAACCATAGGATATCAAGAAAAGGCACCAAGGAAACTCCCATGCAGTGATTAGTACCAGTTAAAGTGGTTAGGGGAAGGAAAAAAAAAATAATTAAAAAAAGATGCGAAAGTTGATTGTACTGGGAAGAAAGGGAAGACACAGTAGAGGCAGGAAACGTTACATTTATATCACATACTTCGGAATTGCATTGAAGTTGGCACTCAGTTATGCTACTGACTTTTGCTATTTCACTAGTCTGTTGGGGGTGGGACGGAGATGATGCAATTAATGCGGTACTGGAAGTTTCCACAGTCATTTTCTAGTTTCCAAATCCATGAAAGCAACTGGATCATGTTTTTCACCAAATCATTTGTAACCATTACATAGTAAAATTTCTCATATTATTTCTGTCTCCAGAGCATGAAAACTACATTACCATGTTATCATCAGCCACATCACATTTAAAAAGCTGCTAACATTTTAAATTTGAAATTAAACAACTAAGTAATTTCACATATTTTAATTTGATAGCTTCATTTTGGCTTCTCTCTGATTTTCCTGACTGAACAATTCACTGTTCTATCTCGAGAGAATTAATCAATTCCCTCACTTCAGTTAAAAAGCAGATAAAAATTTATCATATCTAAATCTTTGCCTTATTTTTATGTAGTCTAAATATTGTAAATATTTATTTAAGAAAATAAAGATTTTCTTAAAAAAATTCTAACGTGCATTCTGTGCCTTAGCAATAATTTATGTTATTAAACTGGAATTCAACCTTCATGGAAGAGGACTCCATGAAATAACTGATTTAAGACCTATTAATAATTTTGTTTGACTTAAAGGTAGTATTGAACTTTAACTAGACTTCTGAAGAACACTTATAATACTTTGGAAGTTTTTGCTTTGCTGCCCATCCAGCCTAGACAAGGCAGACCCACACAAACATTTTTCCTAACAAACTCAATGGGATGTGCCCCGCGCCCCCCCCCCCCCCCCCCCCGCTACACCACA
>VWZZ01002740.1:1094648-1113929 GCA_013399095.1 Psophia crepitans
CCCCCCCCCCCCCGCCAGCTCTCAAAAACACTGTCTGATGGTTGTCTTGACCACTGCTGACCACAAATACAGGGAAGACACAAAACTCCAGAGGCATGTCAAAGCAGTCTTACACTATCTTCTCGCAACTGTGTTGGTATATCTGGTCTTTAGTAAAAGAGGTAATGGTTTTAAATTAAAAAAGGGTAGATTCAGATACAAGGAAGATACTTCATATGATGAGGGTGGTGAAACACTGGCACAGTTTGCCTAGAGAGGTGGTAGATGCCCCATCCCTGGAAACAGTCAAGGTCAGGTTGGACAGGGCTCTGAGCAACCTGATCTAGTTGGAGATGTCCCTGCTCACTGCAGGGGGGTTGGACTAGATGATCCTTAAAGATCTCTTCCAACCCAAACCATTCTATGATGCTATTCTATGATTCCATGACTTCCTTGCCTTCGTCCATCCCACTTGCCACCTCGGGCTCCAGAGCTGCAGCCCAAGACAAATGTCCAGGGACATATATTTACTCCTGTTCATCCAATAAAATCTCCTCCTAGCATAAGACACTTCACCCTCTCTCACATGTAAGGCATTGCAACAAAGCCTATCCTTCCCTTCAGCTTTTGTCCATCTGTGTCAGATTAAAGAAAAATTACTGAAAGTAATTAGTTGTTAAAAGGTTTTAATAAAATAGTAAAGGAATCGCTGTAAAGGAATGTCAGCAGTAGCAGTGCATGACAGCTGCAAGAGAGAACATAATTTTTGCATACCAGAATGAATGTATCCCATCAACATTTAAAACAGATAATGCGTTAGACCTGGTACTTTCAAATACTATATTTGTATGATATTTAATGACTATTTGTACTGGCAAACAAGTCTCACTGCCTTTCTACATATTAGTAAGTATACTACCCATTTTTCTGAAGTATTAATGTATGGATAACTGATCTCTTATGCAAAGCAAAACAGGATTTAATGAACCTCCATTACTCAAGCTGCACGTTTTCCTAAAGATGAAAAATGCCATGTACAATGTATTTTCCTGCGTGTGAATAAGCCCATTAATATAGATTTCTGAACAGAGCAGAATTTTTGCTCAGCAAATTTTTGCCCTTTGAGAGGGAGAAGGAAAAAGAAAAGAGAGCAGACACTTCCCCTCACTCCCTCACATCATCTCCAAAAAGGAAGCAGATCAGCTTTATGAATACTTTGGTTTCAAAGCTCTAATACAGTGGTACAATTGCCTTCTAACAAATGTTTATTAAAACTTAGCTGCAAGCAGTTAAACCTGTTTTACTATATTCTTCCCTTATTTTGATGGGAAATGATAACAGAGCAAACAATCAAAGCAGTACAAATTTGGAAATACTGAGAACTGCTGTTAGTCTGACATCTTGTTTGCCTCTTTTAACAATTCCCCTCCCTGAAGAAGCCCGTGCTAGGATTAAATTTGTGCATACTAACAAGACATACTAATCTCCAGTCAGATTCTTAAATGCAAATTCTTTTTCTTTACCAGCATGACGTACGCACATCTCAAATTACCATTTAGATGAACAAAAAGCTGATTTTCAGCCCCAGTCAAGTATCCAAAATAAAACTTTGTGTGCGAATGCAGTTTTAGGACAGCAAGTCCTTTGAACTTTATTTTGTTTAGGAGAAAAGTAACACAACAGCGTTTCACTGTACGGCATGTTCGTAAAGAATGAAAAAGGACGTTTACCTTTCATCACGGTGTATGTTCTCTGTGAATACATCATTACAGTAAGTTATTATAGGTGCATCTAAGAAACAAGTTTTTTCTTTTTTCAGAAACTAACTAGGTTTGGAAACTTGGACACCAAAACCTGTTGTTTTTTTTTTTCTTGGTGCTATTTTACAAAAATTCTAAAAGTACTTTTCTCAACATAGACGTGTGCCAAACAAGTCTACCTCTTCACTGTATTTCTTAGAATTTCCCGTTAATTATAACTTCTCCTACCTTTCCCTTTTAATTTCCACTTGTTCTGCTGGACCGCCTTTATTACTCTTCAAAATGGGTCCACAGGGTTTCAGATTCTCTGTGGAAATTACCCTTGAGTTTTCTTCAAAACTTTGATATACTCAGAACTCTGCTGCTTCCCCTCTTACTGCTCAGACAATTAGTAGATGTCAATGCCAGAATCAGACAATTGTAGACATACTTCATACCTAATTTCTCAGTAATAAGGATGTACAAAAACTGTCATTTTATGTGACAGTTCAGCTGTAGCCCTGAATCAGATAATGTAAATTTTTGAGAGTTTTGCTGTTGCACTGCACAAGCCCAATACCTTAAGAGGAAAAAAAAACCAACAACAATCAATCAAAAAATAAACAACCTCCCTCCTCCATGACTTCCCAAAAGCAGACACTATAATCCATTCATCCTCAACAGCTCACAGTTTAAAAGACATACTTGAGCACCACTGAGATGAGGTTCAAGTCCTTGGTCTGAATATGGCTTCTGGCCTCCTGTTTTCAAAATAACCTCTCTAAACAATAGAGTACTGCCTATTTCACAAACGCAGATGGCATTGTTCTCTCCTGACAATAGACCTGAATTTTCTTGGGACAAGGAAAAATCCAAATGCTTCCAAATCAATAGCTCCCTCCACCCCACCCCAACCACCCCCCAAGAAAAAAAAACACAAAACACTTCGTTAGAAGGTAGTAGCTGGTTTCCAAGTGGGGTTATTTGGTATCTCTGAGGTAACATGCTGCAGCCACAGCTTCCAGCTTTACAGAAACAACCCAGTCAATCGCATTGTTGTCCAACAGTGCAAAGCTCTGGTAATTTGGCTGGTCATGGCAGGGGATTCAACACAGATGTTGAAATGGGTTTTCTCTATTCCTAAGCCACAGCAGCAAGACTTGCTGCCCTATAGCACGCTGTACACAGTAACAGAAAGATCAGAGTCTCCAAGACAGGATGACTGTAGGCAACCCACAAGCCTGTTCTTCCTCCCCCCGTGTCACCAAACCTTCCCTCTACATCCAACATTGCAACACTCTTTCAAATTACAACTCAAGGGACTGCAGATTTACATATTTTTCAAATATTTATAGGTTGTATGCAGTGGACAACCAGCAGGCCTCCCACCTTTCAGAGCTCCGCACTCTGACCGTCAGGAACACAGGACGTCTCAGGTAGCCAAACTACTTCAGCTGACTTGAACTCCACCCTCCCTCCCCAGTTTGCTTAACTGACATGGAAACCAAGCATGATACACTGAACAAGGATTAAGCTGAGATAATAAAATCAGCAGTTACTACATTTTTTTTTTTTTTTAAACAGTGCGCTACATGAAACACTGCCATCATTGCTTTACACATTTGAGAATTCTTCTCCTACAAAAAAGGTGTTTCTCTTGAAAACTAAAAAAAAAAACCCAAGCTGTAATTAGACAGTGAGGAAAAAAGCATAATGATTCCACTATGCCACCACGTTTTTCTCAAGAAGACATCAACAGCTAACCAAGGTTCTGTGCTTTAAAAATCATGCTATCTACCAGAAGTTGGCCGTATGTCCAAGGTATATGCATGTGGGAGAAGAACCTGCTTAAAAATCATGAATACTCAGCAGAAACTGCAAATAAATAATCTGATTTCTAAATTCCTCATTTCTAACAGTCTAATTTCTACTTAGGATCTAAAGATACTGTTCAGAAAAACAAATCACAACATTTTACTTTGGTTTTCTTGTCAGCAAGTATGATTCTGTGAACAGGTATAGAAAGCCTGATCTTGTGACATGTCCAACAACTTAAGTGGTCCTTGACTGTAGAAGCAGCTAAAACATACTGCTTCTGTGAGATGCTGATCTCTTTCACCGCTCATGAAACAAACTAGTAATACTCATTATTTCATTACTCACTATTTTTGTAGACCCAACCCATATGAAAAAAGTAAGCTGAGATAAAAAATAATTTAGATGTAAAATGATATCTTAAGAAGCTCTGTTTAGTAATCTACTTCACTCTTCCTCTCAGAAGTCTAAACCAAAAGTAGCAATTCAATAAAACCTGGAAAGGTTTTGTGAACAGATTGCAAGGTAAAAGAAAAATTCTTACCTTGAAGCATCAAAGCTGTCATAGGATCCAACTGTGTAGTGTCTAAACAGTTTCTTTGTTCTATCTGTTCGTGTTTCTGCACAAAGGAAAGAGAACTTTTAATAATACTCCTGTATTTCTTAATCAATGGCTGTTTTAATTTGCAGTTTCAAAGTGGATTTTCTGCTATACATCAGTAAAAAAACAATTTACAGTACTTCATAGAATCACAGAATGGCTGAGGTCAGAAGGGACCTCTGGAGGTGATCTTGTCCAACGCTTCTGCTCAAGGAGGGCCACCTAGAGCCAGTTGCCCAGGACCGTGTTCAGATGGCTTATGAATACCCCCCGAAGGAGAGAGACTCCACAACCTCGCGGGAAACCTATTCCTGTGCTCTGTCACTCTCACAGTAAAAAAGTATTTCCTTACATTTCCTTACAGTGAATTAACATGGTCTCAAGGTGTTTCGAAAAAAATATTGACTTTGGAGTTCACACATTCTTTTGTCATATCATAAACACCAAGTGAATTAGGAGAACTTCTTGTAGATCACTTATCATGTCATTCACAAGTTTTAAAGTTCCACCCACATTCACAGTGGCAAAACCTTTCACGTCCAATCTTTGGTTCTTTTCTGGCCTGGACTAAGAGGCAAAATGCAAGAAGAAAGAAAGAAGAAAAAACAGCAACACATTTTGGAAAGGTTGGAAAAATAGCCAAAAGAATGCAAAATGGTATTTTTGTTTAAACACATGCACACAAAACTAGAGCTATTTCTACAATTTTATTAGGCATATGGAGAATGGGGTAGGGGGAAGATTAGCTGCCCACATTCAATGCCATCAATCAAATCTCACAGGAAATAGTGCTGTGAAACTTGTACTACCATTATATAGCAAAAGAAAACAATCCAAACAACTGGGGGATATGAAGTGATGCAAAAAACAAAGAAACCCCATATTTGTGGAACATGAAGAACAAGGAAAAAGATATAAGATATAGCTACTAAAAATGCATTTAAAACCTCAAATCTATTAAAATTATATATTTATTCCTTTTCTTAAGAAAAAAAACAAACATCCAACCCACTACAGCAGTTCCCACATCTAGTGGCTGCAGCATTAAATCATCTTCTAGGGCTATGAATGTTATGTTCACAACACAACTGTATTTCTACAGTTCACAACACAACTGTATTTCTACAGTTCACTAGCATTAATACTGGTTTAGTATAGGTGTACAGCTAAAGTGCTTGGTTTAGAACCGTATCTATAGAATGACAGACAACAGAGCTAAACATCTCTCTCCCTCTAGGATTGGAAAGATGCTCTCTCATTTATTGCTTTGAATTGTTACCAATCAATCAGGCATGTGGGAAAGATGCAGAAGCTGCTCCAGTATTTGGTTGCTTCAGTTTGCACAGCAGAGAGTATAATCTGAAAGGCTATTGCTATATGTGTGTGTGTATATATACAAAAATTACACTTCTAGGGAAGGACAAAAAGATTGTAGAGGACGTAGGCAATTCATGGTAACATTTTTCTTCAGAATGACAGGAAAACACACAGAAGCTTACTTCCAAAAAGGCATTCAAAGTAAAAGCAGCAAAAAACAGAGTAAGGAACCTTCTTTGGTAGCTTCACGTATTACAATAATTGTTCAAATGAATCAATTTTCTGGGCCTTACTCAGCCTTTACCACAATAATATTTTAGTGTATTCATTTTTCCTCAGATGAGTATCTTTATGGAAGCCCCTTTTTATATGGTTTCTTCATTCAAGGGAAGATACTTATGCAGAAAGTGTAGGTTTTGAGACAGGAAAAAAGTCTTGCCTAAATACAGGTTGGTCCTCAAATGCAATCACATTAAGTTAGGGTAACAGACATCAAAAATCAAACTGAAAAGTTTCTGCTTTAGCTTGTGACCGTGAAATTCTCATCTGCATGGCTGAGGAATTTTTCATTGAGGGACAGCCTGACTCCATCTGAACAGATTTTATTAGTTCTCCAAGCAAGACAGCCCTTAAGGTACACCATCTCCATGTCACAACTTTTAAGGATCTTAAAAATTACTGTGAGAGGTAGTGCTGTCAGATGACCAACTGCTAGTCTGCAGAGACAGAAAATACATCAGTGCTGGATGACAGGCTTTAAACACGGTCAAGGAACACACTGCAGAAGAAAGTACTGGGAGGCAGACTTTGGGAAGAAGGGTTGACAAAATGCATCTTTCCTTCCTTTAACCAGTACAGCTGACACATAACTGGACGGTGCCCCCAGTTGGAGACATAAATACAAATTCATACATAATACAGAGGAATTATGGCTGAAAATATACATGCAGGTTGCAGCTGGCTAAAAGAGTAAGCAAGTTAATTCTTCATAGCGGTGCACTAATTTGCAAGATACAAGAACAGGAGTACTAGAAAAAAACAGAAATATTTACATTTATATAAATTTTGTGGATACAGCCTCTTTTCTACAGAATGGCCAAAGAGGGAGAAAATCCCTACTGTAATATGAATCCTACTTGATAGTTTTGTATAGGTTAATTTTGTCCCTTTGTCACTTGCCTACAACCTCTATTTTGTGCCAAAGAGGCCTTACCTTTACCCCAGGTTCCAGCTCCCACTGCGCTTACCCTCCCCTGCCTTTCTGGAACACCCAAAAAGGACACAACCTGCTCCAGGACTCACCTAGTGTCTACCTAGACACAACCAAAGCTCAGCCAGCCAGCACGTTAGCTGCAGGGCTGGAGGAGAGCACACTGCCTTTTGCAGAATAAGAGCTGTAAGTGTAGTGAGCAGCAACGGTACCCAAGGCTACAGGACAGCTGCTCAAAGAGATTTGGCTACTTTGAAGTAGCTCACTGTATGGCTGTACCTCTTAATGTGCTGTAAGGGGTTCAGTGAATTTTATGGGTCATGCCTTTGTTGCTAAGTTTAGAAGTTTAGCTTCAAAATCTAATGCCCCGCTGTGATGTGGAATAAAGTGACCTGCATGAATTGCCGTCTATTCCCCACTGAGCAATATTCTTTTTCACATCATCCTGAAAATCAGATTAATATCAAGAGACATAATCAAAAGAAACACAGAAAAACATAAACCTGGATTCCACTGGCCCGATTTCAGAAGTCACTTATAAATAATTAAAACAAAGTATGATTGAAGAATACTTTGGAAATCTTAAAGCTCCTGCTTGAGCTTTAAGGAGCCAGATGTTTCTTCTGCAGAAACTGTTTTCTACAGCATGATATTTCAGCGCTATTAACAAATACAAAGTGGGTGGGAGGAACGGAAAGGCGCAGAAAGACAGATAGCTTTGTTCAGCTACTTAGTATTGCAAAGCAAGCACTCTTCAGCTGCAGCTTGTATCTGCTCCCTGTCTCTCCCACCCCTCTTTCCCCTACTTCTCTGTGTGCAATCGTATTCACAGGGATTATTTGGGAAACCATTAGCCTTACAAATCCCTGGACTCAAGGCTAAGTGGTATGTTTCCCAGGTTGCTCTGTAAGTTCTTTAATTACCCTTTTCCCCTAACCTCTGACTCAGATTCCAGCCTGTCCTATTACACAGCACAAGTACAGACATCCAAAAAGAGGGGAAAGATCAGGAATCTTCCATCATAATGAACGGGATATTGGGGGGGGGGGGGAGGGGGGAAGTGCTTCTGTTCTCTAATTTGACTAAATACAAAGAACCTATAGGCAATTGTTTAACAAGCATTTTTCTGAATTCAAGCCATATCTAGCATAGTAGCACTATTATAGGTATAACAGCACCAGTGGGTTAGTTCCAGGCTTCACTGGATTTTTACCCATTCTTATGTCCCCAGGTTTTCTGAAGACCAGCACTTTTAATCAGAGTACTTTGGAGCAAGTTAGGACGACCTAAGACTAATCACCCTACCATCACTTATGGAGTCTTTACCTGTGGAATCCTTTGAGGATTTCCTTTTAAACTTATTTCCAGACAAATTAGAAAGACCAGCAAGAAGATACGGACAAGAAGGTCTAGAAAAACATTATTTAGCTGTGTCTATACTACTGCATCATTACTGAGAAGAACATCTGTCACCACTGATGAAAAGTCATTGCATCAAATTGGATCGGTTCAAAAGTTATTCTAGCAGGTAGAACAAAACACCAGTGTTTGCAAAAATGGTATAGTTTCCTTTACATTGATAGAAAAAAGAAACATTGGTATATCATTTGAAACGTCTAGATTTCTTGAGAAGCCCGTATTTTACTAGAGTTACTCTATTGTCTTTTTTCTTAATATTTATAGTTGGTTAGAAGACTTTCTCTTTACAGGCCTTCATCCATCTCTAGGTTACAGCAATAGGACATACCTGGGCATGAAGCATCAGGATAAAGGTCATAGCTAACAACTTGGTTCTCACAGTACTGCGCTGCTTTTCAGAGTAAAAACCATTTATGTGAAAAAGAAAGCTCCCTCTACAGCTACTGAAACTATTTTCCATAAGAACACTACATCACCATAAAGCTCCTCACTTTCTGCTAAAAAAAAGAAAACAGAAAAAAAACCCCAAACAACCCCAAACAAACAAAACCACCTAAGAGGTTCTATTCACATCAATTAATATGTTGTCTAGGAGCAATGAGAGTCCTAGTATGATAAGAACCATAGAAGAGTCTGCAAGTAACAAAATAACGTGGCAAGTTTCTTCCTGGTCTATTCTCCACTGAAGCCAGCAGAGTTGCAGTAGGAATAAGTGATTTGCAGCATACAATAGCGGTAAGACAAATAATAAAGCCCTAGCTGTTTCTTTATTAGAATCATTTATTGTTGCAGACATTTCAGTAAGCAACGGACTCAAACCCTGCCATTCCACAATGTTATTTATAGGGTTAGAAGAAAGGTGAATATTTAGAAAATGCAGGTGAAAAAACATTTTCTCCTTTTCTTCTTCCACCTTAGGAGGAGTGATGGCTTTCCTCAACTGAGAAATATGTATATGGCTTCCCCATGGCTTTACTGTGTTAGTCTCATAACTGACCACAGGACTCCAACAGCGCCTGCAGACATTATCAAAAGCTGAAAAATCACTGGCATGAAAGGCAAGAAATAAAATTTGGGCTGTAACCCACACAGAGAGATAACTTCATCCTTGCTCTACTTCTCAGTGATTAGCACATAACTATTGTAGGCATGTTACAACAGACAACCTGATTACCGTGCTGACACTCTTATTTGTAGTAGATTGCTTGCATATTTGATATCGTTTGGAAGAGTGAAGAACTAGGAGTGGGGGGGGGAAATCCCAAAGCAACTGTCTTCATTCCTTTTATTCTTCCTGCTGCTCCTGGCAGGGCACTTCGGCGGCCGTGTTTCCTAGGAAACTGCAAGGGGCTGCTCTGCCAGTGGGTATGTTGTCAGACTGTTTGCCAGCATATAGAGGGATCGACGTGTCCATAGGATGAACAAAGGAAATAAAAGTGTAACAGCCTAATTTATGTAGCATATTGGAGAGACAAGACAGGAGCAGATACCTTCCAAATATCACTGGTTATGCTGGCAGAATTTAAGAATGGTTTCAGTCAATTCCAGCCAATTTCCAGCACAAAGAAATAAGTCTGCACACTAGGAAATGCTTATCCAACCCAAACATTAAAAAAATTAAGTAAAATCCAAAAGTCAGAGCCAGAGTCCTTCCCGTCACTCTTCAGCTGGGCACAGTAAATTCAACAATTTAGTGTCACCCCAAAACATGAAGCCTTTCTTTCTCCCTTCTTCCCCACTGACACTTCTGACAGATGTTTCACTACAGCAATAGATAGTTACAGATGTTCTTTGCTAAAAGAGGTTCAGGAGCTCAGCACTCTGCACGTGTCTGAGGGAAAGCAGTACCCAACCGTTGTTGGAAGCTAAGGCTTTCACTGTGCGCCTTCTCCTTCCTGTGGAAAAAAATGCTTTCACAACTATTTATGTTGAGGGTTAGACCAAAAGATATTCAAAGCTGGGGAAAGCAGTCTAAAATTCTCTGTCTAGTCTGTGTACTACCAGATACACAGATAATACATAAAGTTAATAGAAGTTCACAATTCAAGTGCACTTGTGCTAGCTGTTATCTATATATTTTGCAACATGCAGTGCACCTATCTTATGAGTCTTTCCTAAAATTGATTCAACAGCATCACAAAAAGATTCCACACTATTAAAAAGAAAAGTGGAGAAAAAGTATATGGACTTTAAAACAGTACTAAGAAAAGCATTTCTTTTCCCATCCCAAGCATGTGCATATTCAAAATATTTGCCATACTAAATGATGCCAAAGTATCTCTACACTGGCAGTGTTCAAGGCCAGGTTGGATGGGGCTGGTCTAGTGGAGGGTGTCCCTGCCCATGGCAGGGGGGTTGGAACTAGATGATCCTTATGGTCCCTTCCAACTCTAACCATTCTATGATTCTATCTTAGAGGAAGTAACAAGCAAAAAGAGGTAGCAGGTTTGTTAGCAAAACCACGTCTCAAATAACTTAAAGCGGATGTTCTTATCCTAAAACTTGGTTAGCACCTGTTTTTTCCATCTATTAGATAAACCAAGCACATAATTCCATCACAGGACCATGCTGCTGTGGGATAACCGATACTATATTATGTGCATTTCAATAAAAGTGCTATTTTATATGACCGGATTAATAACAGACAGACATAACTTAAGTATGTGCTTGCTTCACACAAATGCCATAGGCTACCAATTGACCCCACAATGTTACTATCCAATCACAGCATAACTAAAGCTTTATAAAGCTTTGGTTTAGACAATAATATAATATACAGTATGTGTGAAACAATGCATTGAGGAAATAAATGGTCACACTTAGCAAGTCAGAAGCATTTATTCACTGAAGAGTCCCCTATTCCCTTCTGTGTGTTGTAAGCACAACGTTCATATTTTTACCGATTTAACTCCTTACTAGTTCAGTATGCATTTTGTTTTCGAGTAACGAGTGATTTTCTTGAACACAGACACACTATGAACTTTGCTCCAGAAAAGAAATAAGTGAAAAGAAAAAAATTATCTTCTTCATACCACATAGTATGAAGTTCTCAATAAGCTTTTCAGTAAATTCTCTATTTTCCTTTTTCCCTTTCCTCCTTAGAAAAATGAAGATTCATCAAAACTGGGATTTTCAGTGAAATATAATACATTAACATTTTGATGAGAAAGTTTTTCAGGCCTATGATACAATTGTTTAACACAGTATTTAATATTTCTTTTCTCTGAGCAGTCATTCAAGCCATAGAAAAGATTAAGTTCAAGGACCCCCTTCCAAATCAAGGAGAACAGGATCTTGCATTCTAAACATATGTACAAAAATGTAAAAATACAATAAAGAAATTTAAATTGAATTTGTCTCTAACTATGTGATCATAGGATCCTTGTTTTTTAAGAACAAAAGTTGTTTCATTGAAAGAATCAGAGCACTAGCTCCTCCTATGTGCTGCCTTTTAAAATCTGGACCAGGATTTCCCTCCCTCCTGACAATTAGTATGTATGATTTTGAAGCTGGAATAAATGAGGAATTCATTTATATTGATTTGTAGGCAATACATGGAATTAAAGCCTGCTTCTGTTAAAGGGGCATTAAAACTCATAAAACTGAAATCTGCTGGTATGTATCACCCAAGAATGCAGAAAAAATTACAGTTATCTTTTACTGTCACCTAATTAGAAGGGATAAACAATGAGGATCAAGAAAAAAAGAAATATATGGTGAAGGCATTATAAATTGTAAACTAATGAAAACCTTTAATTCATAATACACTTTTCTTAAGCTTGTAGATGATTTTTTTTAAAATCAGTGTTAGTTTGATGTGGTGCTCTCAGCTAACTTTTACTTCAGTTGAAGCTGAGACATAGCAAATCTCACATGGTCTTTGAAGTCTTTCAGATCTCAGAATAGGCATAAAAATGTCTCAGGGATGACTGCTCGACTGGAATAGCAAAACCTTGGATGTCCCCCTGTCCTAATTTTTCCCTGCTAACTCCTATTTTTAAAAAAGACTGGTTTTGATTCCTTCCTGCATCCTTAGAGAAAGATTAGCTGGGATACAGTAAATTAGCTCACTCACAAAGGATGCTGAAATGGCTGATCAATGTAGCGAATCAGCAAGTTTGCTTGCAAGGGAAACCTTAATAACTCAAATACCCAAGTTAGATCTACCAGAAAGGCAGTTACAGGAGAACACTGGTTTCCCGTGTCATTAGTTTTCCCTTTAATATACCAAAAAGGTCACTTATAGCAGGGGGAGAAAAAAAAAAAGGAAGCAGTTGTTGAAACATTTACTTCTTATTCTCCAACACTGAATAAGGCTTACAGAACTGAACAGGGGGAATCAGTATTCTTTTAACAAGTCTACCAGCTATCTACACAATTCTGTTGTTTAAGTTGGACTGGAAACATAACTTCATCTGCTTGTGCTTGTGTCTTACGAAGAAGCAAAGTTATATGTGCATTAAAATCAAGGCAGATCTCAGAGGTAGATTTTATTACAGAACTTCCCTGTGTTAGGCAAACTGTTGCTAATTTATGTGCAGAGCAGGCACAGCAGAGAGAGTTTATTCTTGCACGACTCTTCCCTCATTTGCAGAATATTTCCAAAACACAGTAGTGATCACTTGATTTTTCCCTGCAGAAGCTCTCCTGTTGGGCTTCTGCAGGCCTGCCTTCCCTCTGCCCCTCATTTACGACCCATCTGCAGCAGAATAGTTAATCAACCTACTGCAGATGCTGCAAGGCAGTTTTGTGTCCATGGGCTCAGTTGAAACAGAGGATTAAATTACTCAGTGACTGGAACAGACACAGACATGGGTGATGTCATCAAAGGAAACCAGTTGGGAGAGAAAGTGTTTTTTCCCCCTCTTTGCCCCAAGATTTATTAGGCGTTACAGACTTTGTTGCTTGTAAAGAGATGGACCTGGGGCTGGTAACAGACCTCAGAGATTCCAGCAACCGAGCATGGAGTTGGTCCATTTGCACATAGTTCATTGCCGAAATGTGCAGTTTATACAAAACCAGGTCTAAAATAAAACAACTTCAATGCACATTGCTTAACCCTTTATGGCAATACATAGTGTATACTTTATTTTTTAAAAGTCCTCATGGTTGATCTCAAATTGCTTCTGAACACATAAATAAAGGCATCTTGTTTTTCCAGTTTAGGTAGAACAAAGAAATCTTGATTTGTGGCCTGCTGGCAATATCATCTGTTGCAAACATGACTTGTCCTGAAGGTCAGGATGGTTTGCTGAACTACAAAGCTCAGGTGGTGTGATGTTCCAGTTCTTTGGAACAGATTTATGGTACAAACGTTTGTAATCATAAGACCTTATTTCACATTTTCCTTCTTTCCTGCAAATGTTCTAGTGAATGAGTGTTGTCTCTCGTAACAGCAACATAATCCAAAAGGATGGCCTGTAACTAAGGGCAGGAGTCAGGTGAAACTTGGCCTAACAGTTTGCTTAATAGAGGGATTTTATTTTCCACACTCAGTAGACACTAATTTTGCAGCCCCCAACTTGCAATGCTTGCACACATGCTTAATTTTACACAAATACTAACTTCCAGTATTTCAGTACCCCCCAAGTAATATTTAAAATTTGACATCTACCTCATTCATTAATTAAATACTATTTTTCTTATAGTTACCACCACTCTCTAAACTGGCAGCAAAATTTGTTTACTTCTGCTAAAGAGATGAAGTTCTGCAGCTGCAAGACAACACAAAGCCGCATGAAACTGGATCAGTACAGTCAACCATTGGGAAGGTGCCAGATGCATCCCCATGAAAAGTTTCCCACAAACATTCAAGAAATGACAGTCAGTGCCATTTTCCCTATTGCAGGTATCCTCAGATGTCACAGAACAACAGGAACAATAACAAAACATCAGAATAGCCCTCTAATTTTGGTCAGTTCTAGTTAATAGAGTGCCAGCTTTAGTATTTATTTTCTGATGCAATGGAAACCATTTTAATCAATCACTGTCACAAGGTTATAAATCTGCCACAAGAACCTGAATAGCAATCTAATAGAAATATTCATTTCAATATTATTACAGAGTAGCAGATAACAATTTTCAGTGACTTTGCCTTAAATTTAGGGAAATTCCATTAGAAGTTTGTAAAGGAACCCTGCATTTGCTTGCATGACAGGAGCTGCGGTCTAGTCTGCATAACCCAGATTATGCAGACTACCTGAGACATACTCACAATCACACAAAGATAACTAACTGTTTTGAAGAAGGTCATTCTGCACCCTAAGGTAGAAAGAACAGATGGAGAACTATTTTGGGCTGGGTTAGGAAAAACAGGCCCTGAAAAGCCATTCTTCTATTCAATTTCAAAAATCATTAATTTTAATGTACAGCAAAGTTTCAGCAAGAGTTATTATGGACTTTTATCATCAATGATGATACAACTGTTTCCCCACAATTTCCTTCCTTATGGAAGCCTCATTCAAGTCTAAATCTGCCAGCTATATTCAGGATCAATGATCTGTCAAATTCTCTCACTTCAATAATAGATAAAATTTTGAATACACAAGAAGCCGTCACCTGCTGTGTGCAGGAGATAGGCAAGAAGCTCAAGGACCCTCCCCACCTTTTCCACCATAACACTCCCTGACACGCACAGTGTTTTCAAACGTTGTTTGGCCAGGTTCACAGTTAGGCATTAAGCCAAACTGCACATAGTTCTCCTCTTCCTGCCATCACACAGGCCTGCAGCTGCCCCAAGAGGCCAACAGGGATGCCAGGAGAGCACATTTAATACTTTCTACTAGATCAGCCATATGAAGAACTCATTTGCCCTGTGCAGAACATACTGATTTTTCTTTTCTCTACACTAAGGGGCACTGAAGTCAATGAGCTGGAGCTCTTGAAATATTTCAGACATTAGTAAGAGTGTTTCAAAAAATAACTTTCTCACTCTGTCCTGCCTATATAGATTGCACTTTTTCTTAACCTTCTTCCCAAATCTTGCCAAAGTTAATCACGCTAACATCGTGTAAGGATAGTGTGACAGGTATTTAAAAGATTATTTCTAAGAACAAGATAACACTAAATGCAAATCAAGCAGAAGCAAAAAGTTAAAGTCTTCACTCAATATCTTTTTCTTCTTCTGCATTGATTGTGCAGATGGGCTTTACAAACTGAATTTCACTGTGGATAAAATATACCATTACCAAAACTCAACAGACATACAGAGGAATACTCTGCGTCTTCTACTGTAAGAGCCTCAGAATAACTGAGTAACTTATAATTTAATATTATTACTTCAGTCAGAGCGAACAAATAGCTCAGATTAGCAGAGCAGAACGTTGCTAAGCAATGTTGTATTGGAGTTTACACAGGACCCAGGAGGGGAAGATAAGGGTGGAAGAAGTAGATGCAGATGTGTACGGTTCCCTGCTCAACAGGAAGAACTCCTTCCTTGCCACCCTAACAAGTCAGTTTAAAACACAAAGCTATCGCAACAGCAGTATTATTTAGGAACACCACATCACTTTTAAGGAAACTGGAGTACAAAGCTTTATCAACTGAACTTGTGATGCTTTATCAGCATACATACAGATATATGGAGATATCAATACAATTAATAGAATATAAATCAGATAATATATGAGAATATTAATATATACATATGACTAGGGGTACTTCATACTGATGGCTCTTAAGCAACACAAGTTTCAGAGTCAGGCCACAGACTAAATAATTTTCAAAATGTGAAAACCTACACCAGTATTCAAAATAGTTAGGATGAATGCAGTTTGAAAGGAGCAAAATCTGAAAATATTTCTACTTTTTAAAATGTATAGAAGGTACTTGTGCTTTCAGCATTGTGAAAACAGATATGAGCAATTACTTTAAAAGAAGACATCTGGAAATCTATGATCTGTTTGCAACCTTAAACACTCCTGGAAATTAGAATAAATTGCTGAGAATAAAGTTTTCCTAAGAAGGCACTAAAAATAAGATCATTAAATAGATATTATATGTTAGGCAGTGTATATTAAGAGTGTACCAGATACTGAGAAAAGCAACATAGTAGTTCGCAAAGTTTTTAAAAGTACCGATATTTTCCAAGCATTTTACGACTGAGGTCACTATTCTCTTCATATCAAACCCTTCTGTTTCCCCCACCACCGCATCAAAACACAGTCATTCTTCAGTAAAGCTACACACAATACCTCCAAAATGAACTCTCTTCTTGGATCTTGACTTTTCAGCCATAGTTTCTAACCAGCTTACTTGAGTTTTGTGTGCTTCTGCATCCTCATGAAGAAAAACATCCCAGACATCTAATTTCAAAATGTACTGGTTTAACTACATAAAAAAAGTTGAAGCTTCTCAAGAAATGTAAGATTTGACAAATGCTCTAAATTTTTATACAAAATACTGCTGGAAACAATCCTTACTTTTTAGAGAACAGCAACAACAAAAATCCCAAATCAAGATGACCACGAACAAGAAGTCTTATTTTACACAAGTTATAGGCTGAGACTCAAAGCCCACATCCTTTCAGTTCCACACTCTACCAAGAGATCTTTTTTTTTTCCCCTGCTGCAGGTTTCCATGGAAATGCATCAGTCACTAATCTAAATAAGTGCAGATGAAGGACGCCTGAAAACCTAGAGCAATTACGCATGCCATTAGAGGAAAAGAATATGATTCAACCCAGCTATTAGAAATGTGGCACAGCTATCACTTCTATATATTGTTGTAGTGTTCTAAAAACAAAACTACTTCTCTATTTTTTTTAAACCCACTCTTTCACTGCCTATAAGAGGGAAAAAAAAAAGAAAAAGCATTAAAAATACCTCTCACATAACAAGCACACAATGAAGTCAGACCACATCACTTGCAAAACAGAAACGTAGTTAATAACACACATTTGTTTTGCTATGAAAATCCAAGATTGATTGCAGATTGGACAAGAAAACTTGTTTTTCCATTACTGGTCAAAGATACTTCACTTTAGTCATTTTGATGAGCAATAGAACATTGAATACTTTGATTTGCATCAAAGGGCTAATAATTCTTAAAAAAATCTGATACAAATGTAATGTCTGATTAATATGCTAAAAACATTTATTTGTAACCACAGCATACATGTCAGCCACAGGTGGGCAAAGGTAACTGCAATTCAGCACCCATAATAACTGTGCCTATAGCATATATATACATTATACAGCCCTATGGGCACCTTCCCTTCTCTATTTGTGTGCAAGTACTTATAGCTCTCTTACATGGCACATACCCATCTCCAGAGATCCCCTGCTGAAGTTTAACCTCTGTCACATAGTGTATATTTCTCATCTGGTTCCTGATGTAGCAGGCACCTGGGATATACGTCACCTAGCTGTCTTGTCCTTCTGCTGCTTTGCACGCCACCTGTTCCCACCTCTTGTCACACAGGAAAATATTGAATGGTCTCAAGCAGGGACTGTGCTACTGCATGAGAACAAATGTTTTGCCATAAAGGCAGAGAGTCATTTCAGACTATTTGTAGTATTTTACATGGATATAAACTAAAGGAGGGGGGAGTTAGGCTGGACATTAGGAAGAAATTCTTCCCTGTGAGGGTGGTGAGGCACTGGAACAGGTTGCCCGGAGAAGCTGTGGAGGCCCCATTCCTGGAAGTGTTCAAGGCCAGGTTGGATGGGGCTTTGGGCAACCTGGTCTAGTGGAGGGTGTCCCTGCCCATGGCAGGGGGATTTGAACTAGATGATCCTTGTGGTCCCTTCCAACTCAAACCATTCTATGATTCTGTACACCATTATTTTTCCCCTTCTCTCACTCTTGAAGAATGAACTATTGTTGTACAACTGATAAGATCTAGTTTTCGGAGTCTAATGGCAATTTTGTCAAGTCCTGATTGTCTCTATCAGGTTTTACCATAACATGTCTCCCAAATGGTGGTAATTATATATGAGCGAGGCCACCAAATCAATAGCACCATTCCAAAGTCTGGAACACAGGTTTGAGATCTAGCATCATGCTACATGTATGTATGCCAGGAACACGCTAGCTGCAGTCCCCTTAACAATCTACTTGAAATTACTGCAATTTCAGCCAATAAACACTGCAATGGGACCACAAGTAGTAGGATCTGAGAAGGAGGATCTTCCTTCAGAGGAAGAGACATCTCAAATTTTTAATAACTCTCAAGTCTCTATTCTGTGGGAGTGCTATTTGCAGACCATGGCTAAGCACTCTCCTTCTACTCTAAAGTACCAGGTACACACATCTAGTGAAGCAAGCACTCAGGAGGCAGAGAACAGTTTTTTCTGACATGCTTAGGCTTCTCCCTGTTGACATGAGTGATGACTTCTGCTCAAGTCTTCAAAAAAGCAGCAAAAAGTAGATCTTCCTTCTTAAATCTGACAATCTTTTATCTACACCTCAAGCCAGACCCTTTCAAATTTCATTTTCTACATTTAGTCCAATCAAGATTTAGGATGTATTTGAAATGTGACAGCAAAATGTTTTTCAAAGTTAAGATTTTAAAGCTCTCCTATGACAGAAATTTAAAGAGTCTGGTTTGTAACACACTTTGAAACCCTTAGGAAATACAATGCCATGAACAGATCGCTAGAAAATTACATGGCTTTAAATTTTACGCTGATTAAATTGAATAGTGACTTGTCGAGTTATTGATCAAAATTCAGTCTCACCTCAGTGAAGATTAAAGCAAAGAGCATAAGATGACACACAAATTTGGAATAATACTTGAACACGTAATTGTAGGAATATTTAAGTATTACAAAAACCAAAAAACTTAAATAATGACATTCAGATTAAATTGTCTAAATTTATGTGAAGATCATAATTGAAATGATCACTGCGAAAAGTAAAGGACAAGATTACTGCTGTAGATCAACGTTCATAAAGTCACTATGACTATCTAAATCTTCAGAGTGTTTCTCCTCAGAATAGCATTGCAATGTAGAGAATTAGGTAACTGAGGCGTAGGGAGTGTAAACAACATGCCAAAGGCTCCAGCGGGAGACAAAGGGAAGCCAATAGACCTGTTTCAAAGTAGATTGGCTCAAAAAGCATTTGAACTTTGTAAGTCTAACAATAAAAATGTGCATTTGCTAAAAACAGCAAAACGTATTTTCCACAATATCCAAAGGCTAAAAAACTAGGAATGCCCCCCCCCCCAAAAAAAAAAAAACTCACCTTATAAAACTGTT
>VWZZ01002740.1:1113942-1259813 GCA_013399095.1 Psophia crepitans
AAGTTCTCATCTTACAGATGTTTTCTGTAAGTCTAAATGACTAAATCTTGGAAGCAAGCAGCAATATGGAAATGAATTCTCTTAAGACTGATATATTCCTGAAACTCCATTATGTATCATGCTTAATGCCTATAAACTAATAAGAAAAAACTAACAATGTTGCATCTTTGTACTTATGAGATTTTTAGTTATGAGATTTGTAAAATGTTATAACTGAAGAAATTAAATATTCTGGATATACTACTCAAGTGAAAAAAAAGAATATATCCAGGAAGCTGACTGACAAGGGGTAGAGACAGAAGAAAGCAGGAATTCAGATGCATTACACATAGTCAACAGAATGAGGAGGAAAATAATGGAGAGGTAATTCTGCAGCCTATTAACCTAGCATGATTGATGGAGTTCTCTAGAACTGGAATGCATTTTTCTTCCTCCATCTTAAATAAAAATAATGTAAATGGCTTGACATAGCGAACATCTCCAATTAACTTAGCAAACTTCCTAAAACCACTTTAAAAGTTGCAAAGCTTACTGAAAATGTAGCCTTGACTTAATAGAAGCTTTTAAATTGTGGACTTTGTGACATCTAAAATTTGACCGGGGGAAAAAAAAAAGAAAGAAAAAAGAGAGAAGTGGAAAATATTTTGAATTAGTGAATTTTTGTTTTGTAGTGGTATCTCAAACATGAGATGCACTTAATTGAGATACATACTTAGTAGTACATATCTTAGGTACTTACTAGATATGTACTTAGTAGTACTTAGTCCTTTCTAAAAATCTAATTGAGTATATTAAACCAACCTGGATTAACCATCTCTCTGCACCTAATAATCACTCTTCCTCCTTCTTACCTCTCTCCTTATCTCTTTCTCACATATAAATTGCAACTCAGCACACTCAGACTTAATCCCCAAAGAAACCATGCAAATCTAATCCTCCAAATATATAATAAAAAAATCCCATTTCATTCTATTTACCATAATCCCGCACACAGACAGCTCAAGAAATAAACACCTAACACTGATAATGATTTGCACAGCTTGAAGAGTTCTTTTGACACTCAAAATGATCTAACTGGTTAAACAATTATGCTTTAATAAATCACTGTCTAATTAGTCTTTACAGGACTGCTAGGGTGCTACAAGTTATTGGCATACATATAACATCACAGTCATTTTAGAAAAGACATATAGTTGCTTTTAAATAATCTTCCCCATCACATAAACTGAAGTTGACAACTTGTCACCTGAATAACATTACAATGTCAAAATTTTAAGATAATATTGTTTGAAAGAAAAAGCCTCATCTAGAAATGGGTAATAGGAATAAACTGGCTAAAGGTAGGCTTGCTAGTCACAGTATATTATTTACAGTTAAATGTAATCGTCAGCTTTAAGTGCATTTTGTTATCAGAAAATGATCTGGTTAATAATACAGGGCATTAGTAAGACTCAAGTGTTCACACCTCTGTAGGAATGTTGTGGAAGGTATCACAGATTCAGAGTGCTTTGTTGTTTGGTTTGTTTTTTTTATTAAACCTGAATTCCTTATTCGTCTTGACTTGCAATCACAAAAATCAATTGAGAGATGTTAACTCCACTGAGGTGTTTTCAGGACTGATCAGCAGGGTGTTCCTCCCAGAACTAAAGTAGTAATAACACTTATTTTTCAAAGCTTTTTATGAATGAAATGTAATAAACTGAAATGCTCGTTATACATAACTATTTCTAATCTTGTCTATAGACACAAAACACTCAAAATAGGTAGCAACTAAAAGAACTTGCCTTCAGTCCAGGGATATTCTTAGTAAAGTCGGTAATCTATCATTCCATGTTAGCAGTGTTTACTTTACTAAATAAGCTTCAGAGATCTGATTTTTTTCCCCCACATGTTGTGCCGAAGGCTATCTGTTTTATTCCTGAAGCAACAGAAGCCATCATACATTTTGCTCTGAGATAAAGTGAAGCAGAATGGTCATTCCTTAACCAAAAAAGGAATGAGTAGTTTCCTGAATATGTAATTAGAAATTTAATGAAATGGACTTCTTTACCCAAAAAGTCAGAGGAGAAGAAATTAGCGGGAGGAAAGAAAAGATCTCATCAGCTTTGTGAAAAGTACAAATTATAGAGAGGAGAAAGATTCTCTAGATTCGTGTCATGACTGCATGAAACGGATTGCCACATTGAGGCCTACACAGTGCTCAGGCACAGGCAGGGATTTACTCCAAGCCACAGTACGTAATAGTGGTAATAACATTATAATAATCAATACATAAGTAAAATTTGGGGGGTTGATTAAGAGAAGCAATTCCAGTCAAGACTTTCTTGCTTTATGAAGAAATACTTCAAATATTCATGTAATGTTGCTAAAGTGAATTTTTGGGCATCTTCTTAGGAACAAACCTAATAACGACATTAGTACCAAAATATTAACACTATCTTAGCGAAACAGAATAGCAAAAAACACATCCAAAGAAAAAGAAATAAATACTCTCAAACCCTGAAAAGCTCCTAAAAATGGGGGAAAAAAAGAAAATCAATAAAGCGGGGAGATAGAACTATGGACATGCCATTTCAGAAGCATTAGCCACAGCCCATTTGACTTTAAGCTTTACAAAACCATCTCAGCAAATTGGTTTGCTCAACTACACTCCAAAGAAAACAAGGCACAGGATATAATTTCACCCCTACACAGAACATGCCCACACCTTGAGTGTCGTGGGCAGTTCTGGTATCACAGCAAAACTAGACTGTATTTAATTTACTGTTGAATAGGGATTTATGTTAAAAAGATAAATAATTTTAAGAAAAATGAAGGGGGAGATTTTCTTCGTCAATTTGCACATTAGCAGTTAAAATACATCAATATCAGGAGAGATTCTAATTACTTGGAAAAATTCATGAATGCACATTATTAAAACTGAATCTCTAGTAGAGGGGGAAAAAAAAGAAAGTCTTCCCCTTCCCAAAGCCATAGTCTGTATGGTGTGAGAGAAGGATTTTCTTTTCATCTAAGCTGCTCTTCCAACTCACAGTTAGGAAAGCCAGGATTCAGGATTTTCCCAGACCAACAGTCTCCTGTTCTTCTCAAGGCCTGTTGAGGCTACGGAGAACTACCCCGCAGTATTTCCGCTCCCTCAGGAAAAGGGTGAAAAGCAAAGAGCTGCCAGGGAAAGAGCGTTTTTTGACATACCATCCCGCAGAGCGCTCTGAGGCCACTACTCCTGCTCGGGATAGACATTCCCTGCAAGTGCTAGTCCTGGGTATACTAATAAGACACAGACACCTTTTGAGACCTACTCAGTAGGCCTCATATATGTCTCAGAGCTGCAAGTATTTGCATAGGAGGAAGAAGGACAACTAGATAAGATTTCTTCATTTTACTGTAGTTTTCAGGGTTTGAGGTTTATTTTGTTGTTTTGCTGTAGATAGCTAGCAGTAAATCAACTCAGAAATGAGAATAATTTCTGACCAGGATTCCAGGAGGCAATTCAAATTCCTCCTTACATTGCTAATACCTAAACTTCAATATCATAGATGGAAAAAAATGCCTTTATTTCCCCCTAAGGCTCTACCCTTGTATAAAACAAGTTTCCTATTCATACTCTTCCTACCTTTGAGGTGTGGCTATTATGAAGCTAATAGGCATAGTTTTCTTGCATGGTCTGAATAAATGCTCCAATCTTCATTTAGTGTTGTATGCACACAACTGTTTGGAAACAGAATTTGTCTAAAGATTTATTCAGCTATGCAATTTGTAGCTGCAGCTAGGGACAAAGAAGCCCAGAGTCTGATTTCTTCACTTATCAAAAACAAGACTATGGACACTGGAAGCTCAGAATTATGCCTTTGATCACCAAAGATTTCGAAGACATTTATCAAGATAATAGTAAGCGACTTTGTGTTATTTCTGCTCAGCTGAGCACAGTAGTGATAAGATTATATCACACTCCAATCTATTTTATACTTTCTCACAGTAAAAACTCATGTTGCTCTCTTACATTTTTGAAAAAGTTTTCTGTACCAGCTATTCATTTGCAGTTATTTGCCCAGTGAATAATATCCTGCATGATCATTAAGTAGCTATTACTATTGCATATTTTACTGTGGCGTTTATGTTGCATATAAAAAGATTAAAGAACCATCAACCACTCTTTTAATTTAATTTCTAATTCACTAACTATATTTCCAGGAAATTATGCAAAGTGATGAAATGTTATTTGTTATAAAAAACATACTTATTACTAGTGGACAAGACTATCAAAAATAGCGTGTAATTATTTGTGTTAGACAATTACAACACAGATAATTTCTTTGCCACACAAAACCAAACTCTGATCCAATACGATGGATTAAAAGGCCCAATAGATCTACCCTGAAGAAAGTCTTTTGTAGGACTGGGTTTTTTAAGGGAACTTTCTCAGGTAAAATGAATATACATAGATACCTATCACAAGTTTAAAGTTGCAATATGACAACAGCTGCAGTATTTTTCAAATGAGAAAACATGTATTCCTTTACTAAGTGCCTGAATAGAAAATGGTAGATTCTACTCAAAGAGTTAGAAAAATCAGAATGTAAATTAATGAAAGAAAAATAAATTAAAATATTTCATTCCAGAACACGATGCCCACAGGACTTCAGACCCCAGTGATGCAGAACCAACAATACCAGAGCTGTAGCCTGACGATCAGACAACATTTCTGGTTTAGGTTTTTTTCCTGCTGCCAAGAGAAAGGTTCAGAATTACACAACATTGTCCATATTAAAAAAAAAAAAAAACCAACACGAAAAACAAACCAAAAACAAAAACAAACAAAACCACAAAAATTAACACCAAATAAACAGTACACGAAGGACTGGGAAGGGTCCTACTTCATAACTCATTGCTTATTTACTCCTATTGAGTACTTCACAGGACACAGCAGTTTTCTCTGATTTTCTCTTCCATGATTTATCTGGGTAAAATCAAACAAGCAGTCCCCCTCACAACCCCCTCCACATAAGGTATTGAAAACATCTGCAGCAAGAGGCAGGCAGACAGTGGATCAGGAACCCAAAGTTTATGTGAATTTTCACTTTTATAGCATACACACGGTCTCCCCTTAACATTTATTCATCTCCCTCAGACACTATCCAGTGACCCTTTGGCCTAGTTTTCAGTGATCTCTGGGCAATATTTGTATTTTTGCCACATTTTTTTCCCATATCCTACACTCAGCCAAACACGTAGGAGAAGGACAAGACAGATTCACTGCCAAACTTTCCTAAACATTATCAAAACCTCCCTTTGACCTCCTCATACCTTGTCTTCTCATGTCTCCACCAACACTGTTTAAGCAGCTTAAGCAAGTTATCAGAGCTTTTTGCCTCTAACACCCACATTTTCTGTGTTACATGAAAATAAGCAACTCCTTTGGCTTTAAGATTTCTATTTTATGAGCACACTTCTTTCATGCAGAGGAGGAGTGATTGTAGCCTGCTTTAAAAGGACTGGGAATGAAGCAAGCACACAGTGGGATGAAGGCAATATAAATCATATTTAACACGTTTAGCACACAGGTTGGTTTATACCAGTAAAGCTTTGGCTTTTTTTTTTTTTTTTTAAAATCAGTTTATTTATATGTTATTAGTTTTCAAATAGCTTGCATACTGTGGGGACACAAATCTATCACATAGGTAAGATTAAAAAAAAATATATATATATCTGGCTTCTCCCTTACCAGCCAAGAGGTCTGAATCAAAGCGGTCCCTCACACTGCTGATGACGAGGACTAGCCTGAAGCAAACGTTTAATAGCTACTACAGCATCATTGATAGAAACCCATGACAGACCACCTTTGCCACAGGCTGAAAGCGAAGAAAAGGAAAAAAACCAAACAAGCTATAGCTACACAGACAAGATTTTTGGAAAGTAAGTCTGTGAGAGGGGCATAAAGCTCTGAACAGACCAGATGGGAGAGGAGAGCAATAGACAGACAGTAGGACCTGGGAAAGGCAGCTGCTACTGGAAACCAGTAAGACAAAAGTGCCTTTGGGAAAGATGAAGCGATAAACCACAGGTATGGGAAAAGCTACAGCAAGTACACTGTTTGGTCAGAAGAATGCTAAGTATTGCTACAATTATGTCTACAAGAATTTGTCTTCAGAGAAGAGTATAAAACAGTACTCGGGAATTAAGCTCAAATATTGACAAATTGGGAAGCAACTAAGGAAACTCACCAGCTCAAGACAGAAAAAGGAAACCATCAATAGCTACAGGGATTCTAAATAAAAGATGTAAGCTATACTGACTTTAGATGACACAAATATTTAATAAACGGTTTACTCCAACAAAATCCCAGTCCCTTATGCTCACACTGTTTCTTCTTTGACTTAAGAAGACTGCCACCTACTGAGTTACCCTCACCTTTATATGTTATTAGGAAAGAGATTAACATTACCTGCAAATAATGAGAATTTTGATAATAGCCTTTACTTTTTCTTATTGATAAAGACACGAAAATGTATCTAAATTTGTAAGGATTAGAGTGCTGAACATACTTTTTTCTTTGCTGCAGAAGTTGTTTTGGTATTAAACTGGAAATTCTTGCCAGTAACTGTTTCAAAACTATAAGGTTCCCCATTTGTGATGAGGGCATGTTAGAGATTGACACTGAGAAAGGCAGCACATTAATAGTCTTATATTTGAAACAAGGTGAATACCCCAAATCTCACCAGTTATACTGCAAAATTCAGGTAGCACAGACAGCATGAAAACTAGAGCATTCTACCTTAGCAAGTCCTTTCTTCTGTGCCACTGAGACAATAAAACCAGCTGCCAAACAAGCCCAGAGAACGCTGTCTGCAATGAGCTGCTGTTACTCAACGGCGCTCACAGAACAGTGTTCATAGCCACTTGAGATATTTCATCTCTCATTTGGAATTAGAACAAAATAGATGAGTCAGATCTGAAACACGGTTAAGAAATCAATGATGACTGCTTTTATTCATCCTAAAACATGGGACTGACTGAGGTAAGGCAACTGCCATGTAGCCAGTCTGTACTCACGGCATTTACTAGAACAATATACTGTTAATTACTCTGTATGTTCTGCAGGACTTTGATAGTTTTACCACAGGTTTTTTTATCAAGAAATGGTCCTCAGGCCTAAATGGAATTTCTGATCAGCTTCTGAGAGGCAGGTTATCATAGTATTACACACATGCCTTGTCCCAACCCTAAAAGAGACAATAGTGTAGTAGTGTAGGGGAAAGGGACCTGGGGGTCCTGGTGGACGGGGGGATGACCATGAGCCAGCAGTGTGCCCTGGTGGCCAGGAAGGCCAATGGCATCCTGGGGTGCATTAGAAGGGCTGTGGTCAGTAGGTCGAGGGAGGTCCTCCTCCCCCTCTACTCTGCATTGGTGAGGCCGCATCTGGAATATTGTGTCCAGTTCTGGGCCCCTCAGCTTAAGAAGGATAGGGAACTGCTAGAGAGAGTCCAGCACAGAGCCACTAAGATGATCAAGGGAGTGGAACATCTCCCTTATGAGGAAAGGCTGAAGGAGCTGGGTCTCTTTAGCTTGGAGAAGAGGAGGCTGAGGGGTGACCTCATCAATGTTTATAAATATGTTAAGGGTGAGTGTCGGGAAGATGGAGCCAGGCTCTTCTTGGCCTCACTAAGCGATAGGACAAGGGGCAACGGGTACAAGCTGGAGCACAGGAGGTTCCGAGTTAATGTAAGGAAACACTTTTTCCCTGTGAGGGTGACAGAGCACTGGAACAGGCTGCCCAGAGAGGTTGTGGAGTCTCCTTCTCTGGAGACATTCAAAACCCGACTGGACATGTTCCTGTGTGATGTGCTCTAGGTGGCCCTGCCTTGGCGGGGGGGTTGGACTAGATGATCTTTCGAGGTCCCTTCTAACCCTTGTGATTCTGTGATTCTGTGAATATGAGTAAGTATCTGCACTCATTCCCTGATTACCAGAGCTTTCCTGCAGTCCTACTCCGCAGAGAGAGAGCTTGCAAGGTTGATTAGCTGCTTTCAGTTTTAACTGCTTTGAAGATGTGATCTTATCTAGAACATTGCATAGTGTTTGATTATCGTCTCCAAGGAGTATGAGCAAAACACAGAACGGATTTATAGATCTGCATTAATCTGTAATCCAAAAACATATTTCCATACATAGCTAGAAAAGTATTCAAAAATGTTTATACAACATTATTAGCGTTCAAGAAAAACTACTCTGCATAGAAAGTGCATCCTCTGAAATAACAAAATACAGTGAAATGCTTCCTTCCTCCCTCTGTCCCCCTGCCCTAAGATGTCCTTTCTTAAGTTTTGACATTCAGGCAGAAATAACAGTGGACCAAATGCAGCTGAATACAAATTAAACATCACAGATTATTTTCCTCTTAACTTTTGTACCCAAAGAATGCCATCTAGTGACCATCTCCTGAACACAAGAATTGGTATCAATAATGCATCTCACATCAACTGTTAACATATTACACACTAACTATGATGTGCAAGTTCATTTTGCTACTTTACTTTTTTTGTGTGTGTGTGCGGATGAGAAACAGAAAGGATAAGTTCTTAACCAGAGTATTTTTATTCAAGGACATCTGACATCCCTCGGCAAATTTGTCACTTCCTCCGTGCTTCAACTACTCCATCCAGAAGGTGGCTTCTCTCTTACCAAACACTTTTAGGATCATTGTCTCTGTATGCATCTACAAACAGCTAAACACTGAGGCATTTATGGTTTCCCAGCATTTTCTAGACAGGAAAGATCCCATTTTCTCTTGCTACCCAGCTTCTCTTTTTTTCCTTGAGAAGAAATATTGGTATTACTTCCATATCAGTTAAAAAAAAATTAATAATTTTAAAATACAGCACTTTATCTAAGCTAGTTTCTGTTGTGACAATACCTCTTACGCAGCACATTTTATCATAAAAGACCAATGACATGACATCTTGCCTGCTCTGAAACTTGCACCACAGTTGAGCAGAAAGATCTTTTGCAAAGATCCTAAAGGCAAGACTTTTCATCAAGCCCTCACATAATGCAATAAATATTATAACATGTTTTACTCTCCCAAAACAAGACTTAGTCTCCCATACTAAGCTGGAAGAAACATATTAGCATCCTAGTCACTTACTGTCTGATAAGAGCATATTTTGCGACATGCTACTGAAGACTGTAACATTTCATCGGTTTGACACTTCCCTTGCTAATCTTTATTTCCTTCCTTTAGAAGACTAGAAGTACATCCCTGCTGTGTAGCTAATGCTCAGAATAGTATCAGAAAGTGTAATACACAAAATTATGCAGCATGCTAATAAATAAAATAAGAAGTTCAGAAAAACCAAATAGCTTCATCTGAATAATATTACTAGATGTTTCCTATTTCAAAATTATTCCTATTTTTTGCCACTGCTTTTCTCCAGATTTTGGATAATAGATTTAGCTTTTGATTAACAGGCTAATTCTTACTATACTCTTTTTCAGATTAATTTTACCTTTACTTGAAAAAAAAAGGAACCTTTGGATGGCAGATAACAGGAGCAGAGATGAGCAACAGCTGTCATTACCTTCAGCAGCACTTATAACACAGCCTGGGCTACTGTAATGCTGATCATAAACTTTGTAAGCAATAAATGTAGAATCAAGCCATATTCAATTGATCACAGAAAAACCTAACCTCACTAGGGACATCTCATCGGAAAACTTGAGTAAGGAGATGTTCTATATATAGCTTGATACCAAAGAGAAATTCTTTAAAAGCCCTTACACTTTTGAGGAAGTTGCCTATTGGGAATGAAAAGGCTTTTGCACAATATCAGGTGGAAAACTGCAAGCTAGACCAATTTATAATTAATAAATGCCATTAAAAGCTCTGCGTTAAAGTTAGATAGAACCACAAGACCACATACAAACAACTACAACACCAGAGTTAAGGAATAGTGTTGTTACCATCCTTTTTCATTATCAGGTAGTGGATTAAAATAAAACCCTCACTCAGAATACAACTATCTACACTGGGATTTACCTTCCTCTTATCTAGACACATTATAAACCACCAGGGAAGAAAAAAAAAAGTACCAAACACTTCTGCATTCATTTCTTTTGCTAAGATCTCTCCATTCATAGCAATTCACTGTACTGTGGTCTTACTGCTATGCAAGCTCATCAAAATAGCAAACCGAACAGAAACAAGAGCTGCAGAACTCTCCGTGTAACAGTTGTAAGGGTTGATACCAGAGGTCTCAGAGACAGAAGCATCTTGTCATGCTCACCTTTTTGGAATTAAGGCAGCACAGTGGTGACTTTATCGGAAGCCCAAAGGGAATTCAAACAAGGGGCACAGAAGAAATGTACACATACAGCATCCAGAAGTTAAATTGGAGAATCAAATTCAAGCTTTGATTGTATCTTTTTAAAATTCTGCTGCTGTAGGTAAGAGTAATTGATTTTCTGTAAGGAAAAGATGCAATCAGCAAGGTAAGAATGTAGGAAGGCTTTTGAATATTGATAATCCAGATAAAGATACCAGAACAGACAGATTTATTGAGAAATAAGATCCTAAACAGATGATTGAGATTTTAATATACTAATGAAGTTAGATGATCTGTGAAATACAAGATTTGAACTTCAAAAAGCCTAGACTTAAATCCTCATCATATGCATATAATAACAATTCAAAACATGTTCCTGTTTCCGAGACATTGAAAAGCCCACAAAGGAGGTACATTAATAAACACTAGCTCATATATTATGTATGTTTGTAGGATGGTCTCTAAAGTATTTTTTTTCTTTTTGTACTCTACAATAGCTCACCAAGAAAATTAGGGGGAAAGCCTCCAAAATTTTCTCCACATTCAGTCTTGATTAATAACAAGGAAGAAAAAAATCAATACAAATCAGTGGTGCATTCATATGCACATAAAACTATGTTGACCACGTAAGCAAAATGAGTACTGCAAAGTCACAGGTAAAACCTGACTTAGGGCATCAAAAACAAGTGGTTAAAATATATATGGCATGCACAGGTTGCATTGGAGGGGAAATCAAAATCACAGCCTGTTCTCAACTGCATTCATGTTGGCTTGAAGAACAGCTATCAGGACTATCATTGAGCCACATTAGTTCATCATTCACATGAGCTTACAGCATGCTCACTCTCAAGCTGACATCACTTGCTGCTTGGTGTGTTTTATCATTTAAATACCTCTTTAAAATATTCTGCTTCCTTGTTTGGTTCAGGAGAATATTCTGTCTTTCCTCATCTGTGTTACTGCTTCAGTAGATCACTTCTACAGTTGTTATCTTTGGATGCAGCGTTTTGGATGCAATGTCTTGGTATGGAGCCCCAGATGCAGCGTTTGGTCTGTTGATAAACATCCTTCTCCCCAGAATTAACAGTAAAGTGCCTGGTTACCACAAGTGCCAACTGTGCCACCACTGGAGTCCCCTCCTCCTCACCTCCCCATCCAAGCTTCACTCACGCTTTTAGCCCCATACAGCCAGCCTCAGCCGCTGCCAAAACCAGGGCAAGGGCACACAACTTCCCTCACTTCCCCGTTTCCTCCCCACACAGTCTTTGAAAGCTTCTTGTCTTTCAGACATGGGCTGTGGAGAGGTATCTCACCGCCAGACAATGGCCACGACCACCAACCCCTCACACATTCCACCCACAATATGCTACCACTCCAGCCTCCAGGTGACCAGCTGCACCTCCACTTCCCCCATGGCACTCCCTCCCCTCTTCCCGGGGCAGAAGCAATTCTCAGCCCGCACATTCCTTGAGCCATTTTTGTCCAACTATCCCTCCTGGGAAGCGGGAGGCCAGAGCAGCAGCCCTGTCTCCTGCCAAGCAGCCGACAACACACCAGCCTCCACCCTCACGCGCCTTCCCCTGCTCTCCAGGACACCATCAGCACAGGCCCTCATGCCACACCAAGGGATCCATCAACCCTTTCATCACCCTTCAGCTTTCCAGTTCATTTATCAAGTACAAGAGTTCATTCCCAAATGGGAAAATACGTTACGATGCTTCATCAGGAAAAACACATGTGCTTTCTCACATTGGTACAACCTATAGGTATAGTTTACCACTAAAAGAGTGCAAAATTCTACAGTCTCAAGTGCCATTGGAACTTTTTTTCCCCCTCGTGAAACAGGGCTTTTGAGCCCAAACAGATCAACATTCAAAAAAAAAAAAAAATAAATAAAAAATCCACCATCCCAGAGATATGACTATTGCCTGTATTTGAAAAAAAAAAACGTGACAGCAGATGAAAAGAAACTATACTTTTCCACATTCAGCTTTTGTGTGCTCACAAAGCTTCACCAAAACAACTAGAAAAACCAGAACACAAACATTGCTTTTTAAAATAAAAAGGAAACCACAAATCAAAGAGTAAAAATATAAGGAAATATGTCAACACATACCTTTACATAGTATTTGTAAGAATACCTAGCGGATGCTTTTTTAAGTTTTTCTCTCATAAATAACAACTTGAAATGTGTCCATGATTACAGCTGCACTCAAAAACACTGGGAGAATCCTGAAAGTATTTGTGCTTAATGACACTCCTCCTACTAGTTCAATATTGTTCTTGTATAGTACAACATAAGCAATTGGATACAGTTTTTAAAGGAAAATTCTTAATATCTTATGATTCTAAGTGGATTTGATGACTGCTTTTACACTGCCTATCTAGAAGAAGGATAATCAACTATTTACTAATTCTTTACTTATAAAAGATTTAGTAATAAATCAGACCAAAGCTGCAGGAAGAGTTGTCTCACAGTGGAGTCCCTGCCTAATAAGTGACTTTCTAAATGTGGGGTTTTTTAGATTGTTTTTTACAAGTATATTAATTTTCAAGCAATACCCAAACAGTATCTACTCAGATGTCATAAAACAGATATGGCAGACATAAACCTGCGTACTGTTACGATTTAAGAGCATAGTCATGCAAGACTTTAAGACTATTGCCAATGTCCATTTTCCAACCAGCTGGAACCAGAAACTAAATTAATTTCATAGTACAAAACAGCAGTTTGTGAGATGTTAGGAATATGTATGGGACATACCTACACTCAGACTCCATTTTACAGGAAACAGTCAAGTTCAGTGTGTTTATAAATATCCTGTATATGAGAAATTTCCTACCTTATTGATCAAAACAGCTTTGCAAGAACTTTCTTAAGGCTGATACCTTAAAACCATTAACTTAAGCCCTTCTAATCAACTTTCAAATGCGAAGTACAACTTGCAACATTGTACAAAGTGAAGTTTAGGATATCAAGAAATTTTAAAAACTCACTTTTGAAGAAGAATATATATAATGCATTTCAATCTTCCAACTCTATCTACATGGTAAAGTCTTGCTGAACCCCAAAATCCAGCAGCTATGGCGTAGATCATATAAACCTTTAGGTTTAAGTATTTTATATTTTCAGAACTGAATCCTAAAACATCCATCAAAAGTAATACTTAAAAACGCCTCGTTAGAGGTGAAGCTTTTAATTAAACAATCAGTATTACCTGCACTTCTTAGGTAGCTAATAAGATATATGCTAATAAACTCAACTCCTGTTTAACGAGGAAAAGAAATTCAGTAACATTAGGTGGTTCTCTTCCAATACAAATAGAGGCATGACTAAGCATAAACTCAGTTTCAAGCTGATTTAAATTTTAGACACATCAGTCATTATTTTAGGAATCATTTACATTTTTTACACATAACCTAACATAAAAACAATAAATCTCTATTTCACAGGTTAGCGCCACTACTAAACACATGGTTAAATACACACAGAAAACAGAAGGGAAGCTGGAGGTAGTGGTGCACCGAAATATATAGAACTAACAGCACTTGCAACCATGTCAGCTATTTTGCTTCCCAGGTGTATGTTTTTCCCTACTTATCAGTCTTACAAACACTTCCCACCCCAAGCTACTTAGAGTCATTAAGCCCTTGTGTCAAGGTCTGGGACTCTGTCTACGTGTACTACTGAGTGTCTGTACTTTTTAACAATATCGCAATATGGTTTGGGGGAGTGGGGACCTGAGGACATCCATTCCTAAAAATAGCATCTTCTACACTGTAGCAGAGAAGGCATACTCAGGAGATGAGATATGATGCAGAGAGAAAATGAGCACTAGGCTGCTCAGCAGGAATAGCATTCTCCCTCTCTGTTAAACTACATCACAGGCATAAATTAGAAAAGACAAAACCTGGGGACTACCTGCTTTTAATTGCAGAGCAAGGTGCGTGACCCTTCTGACAATCATTTCCACCTTACTATTTTTCTATGGACTCTACCACTGTCCCCATTAAACAAGACGTTTGCAAGAAAATAAAAATCTTCCTCTTTTATCTGTCTATCTGCTGCCCAGAAAACCAGTAGTACCTCACCATGACAGCAGCATACACCATGAAAATTGCATTCACTGACGATGAAAGAATTAAACCAAATGAGAAGAATAATATGAAGATTTTAAATGTTCATAGGAAAACCAACTACACTCTTAAAACTTGTTTTCTGAAAATGAAGCAAGAATGAGAGAACAACAAAAACATGTTCACCTGATTTCCCTGTTTTCCTAACTAATTAACAATTAGGAATTTCAATTTCCTTGAAATCGCCTTGCAATGCATTCTTCAGATAAAGTATGCCCTGTCAAAACTCCTCCAGGTAACTTAGCTTTGGGTACTGCTACATTTCTAGAAGATTTTTTGTTCTATTTTCTTATTTGAGTTAGCTAATAAAAACAAAATCTAACAAAAAAGCACTAAAAAGCGTATGTAATTTTGTGTCCTCTTACCAGTAATGATAACATCTGGATGTTTGGTACCTAGTTAAAAATGGGTGAATAATTATAAAGCTTAGGTGCGTCACGTCAGAGGTTAAGTGCCGCTCCTGAGCTAGTTAAGAGGACGGAAGCAAAGAAGGGGTCTCAGTTGTCTGTTATTTTCCCGAGAAAAAAGAAAAGCTCAGGAGAAGAAACTGAAGAAAGCTGAACTGCATGGTGATCGCAGGAACGGAGGCAGGAAGGCCCAGAACTGCTCCAGAGCTACAGAAGTCTTGATCATTTAAAAAAATAAATAAATCTTTATTTCATAGCCCTATACTGTTGAACAGAAATGTCTGAAGATACAGAGTTTTAAGTGTTTGAAATTAGACTCGATATTGAGATGTTATCACCAAAGAACTACGGCAACATTGAGAGTCCCTTTCCAGCTAAAGGAGTTCCTTATCTCCAGACTGTTTCACTTTTCAGCCAGATTTTCCTTCTGTCTGTGAGCATTATTTTATCAGCAGCTAACAACCTACATCTGGGATTATAACAGTACTTACCAGTAAACAGAAAAATTTGAAAGATTACGTTTCTGTCCCAATTTTTCCTTGTACCTCTCTCCTCTGATTTCATCTAAGCTTTTCTTCCTGCAGCACTAATCAGTGCACTTATCTACAAATCGCCCTTCTGTTTTCTGGGGCAAGCACTTCGCAAAAATCACCATTCTTTCTATTGCATTTTAAACATCCTCTCGTTCTTAAAAATAAATAAATCTTGGCATTGCTTTCTCTCATAGTCTGCATGTAACTGTATCTTAGCAAGAGAGATTTGCTATTTTTGTGAAAGTGCCTTGGACAACTTCTGTATATACATATATGCATTTCCTCTCAGCTTCCTCAAAGTCTTCTAAGTCTTATATCAGACAGAACCAAAGTACAGGTTTTACCCTGGCAAATGAAAGGAAAAGTACAATCCATAGGGATTTACAGTCAGCAATAAAACTGTTTCTTTTCAAGTGTTGACTAGCAAATGCTAATATAACATTAAATAAATATTAATTTTCAAACTTATCTGAGACAAAACATTGAGAACGGAAACAGTAGCTGCAAATCAAAAAGCTTTTTGTCTTAATTTTTTCTTTAGAATTTTTTTATCATGGAGTTTAATTCTGATGGCAAATAAATATGAAGATTCCCACCCTTCCCTCTGCTGCCTCATTTCAATTTGTTAAGTTTGAATAGCAAAAGATTGGCTTGCATCCCTAAATTTACAGGGTGATGTTTGAAGCACAGACACACAAAAAAGTTAGAAAGGTATCAGGAGGTGATGAGCTCAGGTGGAAATGTTAATACCGTAGAAATTTATCTAGTCAGGTGATATGAACCTTTCCCTGCTGCAGCTTTGCTGTTCACATTCAATCAGGTAAACCGCGCTCATATGACAAAGGCGTCATGGAAAGGATTAATTGTTTTTAGGTGCCTTCTAATTGCCAGCAGCTTATTACTGTAGAGGGTGTTTGCCAGGTCCTGCTCTTTGATAATGGCTGTGTTAGCGGACAGCTGACTCAGGCTGCAGTTCTAGCAACTGATGGGACTCCCGCCCATTACATTCATCATTTGTCATTTTTCCAAGTGAGTCTGCTTACAGGATAGCCTTAAAAATTAACAAAGAACTGGTTTTTTCTTTTTTAAGAGCACTATGTTTTGCCCTTTCAGTCCAAGGTGCAGCCACACAAAGCTCTGTGCCAGTACAACTGTCGAGCAGAAACAGAGAGCAGAAAAAAACCTGTAATTGGCAAAGAAAATACTGTTGCACAAAATTAGCACCCAAAAAGGACGTGATTACACAGACAACATTGTGCAGGATGGAGATACTACTATAAATTTTTTAGTTCACTTCACAACCGATGAAGCGCTAAGTCTCTTTTACATAGCCATATAAAAGCATCTGTAAGGATGTCAGCACTAATTTTAACTTAATTTAAAACTTTACAGAAAGGTTGGGTTATTCTTATGCTTAGGTACTTTCCAACTGACAACCTCCAAAGCGCAGATGTGTAAAAGCATGAAACCCCTTCCTCTCCCTTCCCTCCTGCAGATACACTTTGGCAAAGACAGACTTGTGGCGCAGATTATTTTTCAACATATCTTCCTCCTTTCCACTGCCAAGATTTTTTCAAGCCCTGTCTGTTATCAATGTTGCTGGTATCTGACTGGATTGTTTTTGCCAACCCTTTTTGTTTTGACCATGAATAGCTTTCATAGCACATATGAACATTTCCGACACCGATACTCTCGATCTTTCACTATCACGTGGTTGCAGACACTTCTACGCATCACCTAGTTTTCCATCTCCTGCAGTGTGTTATTGCACACAGGTTTCTCCAATGGAGTAGAAGTACTTTTCTTAACTCATATGATCCAGTATTTTAACTATTGAGCCCAAAGGTAATGTTGTAGCTTCTAGAGGCTTCTTGCTAACCTTTACTCCACAAACTGTATTTTTTTTAAAGTGTAAGGAAATTTTAGATAAATGAGATAAGGATACATCATATTTAATTTACCTAAACTACTAATATGTTGTACAGGGAATTCAATATAATTCTTTTTATTATTCCCAGGAGAGCAGCCAAAATATGTAACTATTTTAAATGTCTCTCTGGATAACATTAAACTAGTGCTTTATCATGTATAACATATCTATAACCATGAAGTAAAGATTCTATAGCTTCCTATGATTTCTGTACAATTATAGTTGAACTTTTGGCTACCAAAAAAGCCCAAACACTACACTGAAGTCCTTTTGCTTATAAATCATCCACAAAATTATCTTGTCGTTTGCAGCCATTTTTTATATTTGTGAATTGCAGCCTGAATTGAGGGTTAAGAAAGTCACTGGGCATCTTTCACTTCAGATTAAAAAGCAGAACCAAATTTCCAAACTCGGTTCCAAATACAGACATGCTTTTATAAATAATGTGGCCAAGGTCCATTACCATTTAAAATTCAACACATTTTATGAGTTCAGAACTAGAGACATTTAACTCAGGTTTGTCTGTTTTACCTGAAGGCAAATAACTTATTCCTGGCTTGAAAAATAAGACTATCGATATTGATGGGATGTTCTTTCACTTAGCTAAATAAACCCACTCTGGGATATTGAAAGTCTGAGTAAGCACTGCTGTGGCACAGGGAGTTTCAAAGCCCAGCACTGGAGGCATAACCTTTAAAGCCACTGCCACAGAAAGTCTGCTGCAATGGTGCTGACCGGTCCCTCCTGACTCTGCCCTGCAGGCACAAAATGGACAGCGGCAGGCATCTATGAAATCTGGAGAGAGAAAGCAACAGAAATGGAAGGGAAGGAGACCCCTAACAGAAAAACCTCTCTCTGCAAGCTCTGTGACCATACTGAAGGCAACCTGAGATGCTGGTCAGGTCTTGGGCTTCCTACCTAGCGCTGACTGAGCCCAAGATGAAATGTCAGAGAGAAAATGATCTTCTTCTGAAGAAATTACACTTTAAAACACTTACCAGTCTGGGTCAGCAGTTCACAAGGCAAGATAGGACCCCAGAGTTTCCCTTTGATACCAATCCAATAATAGAATTAGCAGAGCTGTCTAAGCAAGGGAAGTATTCTACTTATGTGGTTCATGCTACAGAATAAAATCGGCAACTGGTACGCCATGTCATAAATGATTGGGTTCTTTAATGAATGAAAGTAGCACTCTTGTTTTCATGCTGCTTCTACTACGATCAGTTAGTGTCATCAAACAGCATATTATCAAGTCATTTTCTCACCATCGGGCACTGGAGGATCTTTTAGCAAGCTGGAAAAAGCCCCTTTCCATTCTCTTTTGCTGCAGGCAGGTACGGAAGCAAAAAGCAGGGTCAGACTATGGATTACCTAACAGCTGCTGCTATGCAGCTATCATTTTCCTGATCACCTCCAGCACTGCCATTACTGTAAGTAGATGCTCTATCATCTTCCTTAAATTAATATGAATTGGATCACAAATAACTGGGGAGTGTTTCAAAGAGTTTTCAACCTCTGTTGTCAAGCCTTTTATCTGAACCATTAAAAATAAGAGGGGAAAAAACCCAAATGTGTCATTTAGTACAAGAGACTGCAGAAGAAAAAGATGACTTACCAACATTTTCAGAACATGCACAGATCTAAGATTTGCCTTGCTTTTTGTCAGCCATTTTAAGTAAACAGTTTTAAAAAGTGTTAGGTTATGCTAAACGAAATGAGTTAAATGAATACGGCACTTTATTTAGTCCTGTTATACACCTGGAATGATTTTAATGGAAGTTGTATTCTGTTATAAATAATATTTGGATAGGTGAATCAGAGAATCCTGATTAAGCAGAATTTCAGGGGAAAAAAAAGAAAATATGTAAAATAAAATAATAAACCCTATTGCTACTATAATTTAAGCTAAGATACTTATAGAAAGGGCAAAGATCAAGTATATTTGATCATAGGATCAAAAGAAATTGAGAAGTACCTCTAATCAAGAAAAAAAAAGGACTATTAGTACAGGGAAGAGAGAAGTTAGTATCAAAATATATATTGTTCATGAAATTTGAAATGCTCCAAAAATCAAAAAGGTGAAAGCAAAGGATTTTTGTCTACTAGGAATCGTTGAGACATGCCAAATCAGTTAAAACTCAAATAACGACCTAGACTTCAATGGGTTGGAAATACCATGTTATATCTGTAGTTTCCACAAGAACAACTAGGAATGAAAAAAATAATTATTATTTCTAGATTGTTAGCACATTGCGTAGCAGGGCTGCTTAAATTCTGCCACAGGCTGACGTATTTTGTCTCAAACCAATAATTGTGCTTAAATTCCTCAGAAGGCTGCATCACTGTATAAATCATTCACCATACACCTTTATCCTTTTGATACTCCCACAGTAATTTGTAACATTAGACATTTTTGGTGTCTACGTGTGCTTTAAAAGTTGCTTCTTAATGTTAGATGGACTGTGATTTTGAACAAAAAATGTGAATATATCACTGGAAGTAAAAGGAAGATGCTATATTCGTAACTCCATTCTTTTTGAGTTTGTACTTTTTTATCCTGCATGGTTTGATAGACACTTTTTTGAGGAAAAAAAATGCAGAAAGAATCAGAAAAGGAAAAAAATCTACACTTGCATGTCCAATTTCACACATCAACAATCTCAGATGCATTTGAAATGTTTACTTTCCTAACATGTAAGTTTAATTTTATATTGCTGTGCAATTTATTTTTAGCTTATTTAAATGCCTAGAGAATTGTGTTGCTCTCTTTCAGCTGATTAGAGTTATTCCTAAGTGGCACTTAGCAAGCATGAAAATCAGAGTGGAAAGGATGAAGTGCACGTCAGTCGAGGAGCCAAGACAGTAAAATATTATGAATTAAAAATTACTTATTCAGAGATAAAGATCCAGACACGCTTACGCCCTTTACAAGCTCTAGATCTAGGCTTGTATTTTCTTTCTTTTGAAGAACTTTTAAATGTTTTTGCTTTATGCTGTTTTCAAAAACTGGATAAATTATGAAATTATTACCATGGAATACTTTATTTTACTCTTTCCTGAAAGCACACTCATATCTTAAGCAAAGGAAAACCATAGCAATTTGAAAGAGAAAAGCTGACCAGCGAAATTAGTTGGTAACCTCAGTCTTCCAAAGCATTTCTTAGAAATACTACTATTATAGTAAGAAACTTGTATGCAATCTTGGTCAGAGGACCAAGACTGAAAGAATGCAAGGTCTTCCAAGGCACCCTTGCTCAGAAAGAACATGCATTACCACGTTGTTCAGGAAGCATATGACTCCATCCTCTAGAAGCTTGCAGACAAAAACGGCTCTCAAGTTACCTCTGCTTTCAAATTAGCATTATTATTGAGTGATGATTCATTTAGAAGTCTTTTCCCAAACTGCTATCATTGCTGAGAACACAACTGCTTTGCTCAGCAAAGCTAAAGTGCAGAAACTTGCTGAGGTTCATTCTTTAAATTTTCATTACTTGAGACAAAAAATGGAGTTGATTTACATCCTCAGCTACTAAAAGTTGTCAGCATTAGTTGAATATTACTGCACGGAGCTCCTCTGTCTGTTGCGTTTTGTGGACCGGCTTGTCAGCACCTCAGATCTAATTCTTTGCATTGACTTCTTCTTCCATTATATTTTTCCCACTGTTTGATGGAAGAGAGTGCAATTTATGCACAAATATGGTATGTAGCATATTCCTGATCTTTCTAAGGCATAAAACAGATCACAGTATCTGCGGATGATCACTGTGCTGAGTTTTGTCATCCAGTCACATTTGTTTTAATTATAAATTTGTACATTGGAAACATATTTTGTGGCAGGAAATCAAAAGATGAAACTTCTCAGAATCATGTCAGCCAAGTGGGTTTCTGTGCAAAATAGAGAAGCAAGGCAGAAAATAGTATTTCAGAGGTCAGAGCTTTGGACAGCATCCTTCTAGGCAGGAGGACTTACTGAACAGTGTTTGACCTGTCAGCTTGAGCTCTGGGTACCGGTGTTTGACAGCTGGACAATTTTCCTCAAACAGGCACGGATAAACTTCAATAAACGCATCTGTCCAACTGCACGTCCCACATTTAGGACCCTGACTGGGATTACAAAGATACAATATTAATCTCTTGAGCTTTCTATCCATTTTCAAATGGCTGAATTTGTAGCCACATGATACTACTTTTTTACAATGATAAGCCCACTTACATATGAGGCAATCTTGCACTTTCAATTTATTTTTTTTTCCTAATCTGATTTATATTCTCTGTGTCATATTAAGTCCAGCCATTGCCTGCACTGCCGAGTCAGAACATGCTTCCGAGCTATCAGACTCCTTAGCTCTTTACACAACTGACATAAGAATGTTTGGGATTAACTTTCCTAACAAAAATGTGTCTTTCCCTTCTTATAGATATAAATTGTTTTTATATTGCCTCCATTAAGTCCTTGTATTGCCTCATTAAGTCCAGCTGATTTATCTTTTGTACCTTAACTGCTGCTGTTCATGCCCAACAGCTGAAGTTGCACGTTAACTTTGTCACAGACACACAAGTACCTTCTATTCAAGGTGAAACCATGTGGAAGGAGTATTTCTCAAAACTTGTTATCAAAAACATTGAGGTGCTCATCTGGTCAGATAGCATCTCTTGCTTGCAGGCTCTTCAGTCTTGTTCGAACCCTCTGCCTTCCAGTAATTTTCAAAGTTATTTAGTTTATAGAATTTTTCAGAGTTCTAATAACCTCTACAACGTTTCCACCTATTCTTGCAGTTGTCGTTCTAGTGAAATAACTACCCAGAACTGATCCTAACAAAACAGGAACAAGTTGTTTAAGAATGTTGTTGTTGATTTGGATCATTTATAAAAGGTGGTTAATTAAGGGAACAGGATAGATGAAAAGATTCTGTTGTTTTCTGTTTTTTTCTTCCAGTACTGACCTTTACATGCATAATGATATGTGATCAGGGAGTGCTTTTACAGCTGATTATGTTCTGGCTATCTATTATGTCCAAACAGCAAAATTGGTAAACGAAGACTCCTGTTCTTCTTCTGGAAGGATTAGAGCTGCAACTCACAAATTCCATGCGCTCAAGAATTAATATCTGCATGCAAACTGAGCAAAGCCTCATCAGGGACTTTAAACACATCTCAAACTATCCATCTATGTAAATGTGGCTTCAGACTTTCAAAAATCAGGTGACCCTGAACCTACAGGAAGAAGGCTGACGGATGTATCCAGACACTCTGAGCCCAGCATACCTAGCTGAGGGATGGGTCTATCCACAGCAAGTCCCCTGTTGGAGTCCTTGGATGCACACGCAAGTTGTGCTCTGCTTGGATGTCAGGTTGACGTGGGGGCACATATTTTGCTTTTCTATTCAGGAAATAAACCCATACATGTGAACATGTGCTCCATCATATTCTCTGGGCTTGATGATTTGGGGGTGAGGACTTCCAGGCTCAGCACATTACATTTCTGTTCCACGCTGGAGCGCAGTGGGACGTGCACACACGCACACACACAGAGACCAGATTTCTGTGGCATGCTTAATTCATCTGCTTCATGGAGTACACCCAGTAACAACCTGCTTTGTAACAGACCTATCACACCACTACCCTGAGATGCTTAAAAAGCTAGAAAAAAAAAAAGATGCCAAAATTCAATTTTTTAGCAGCCTTCCTTCTCATGAAAGGTTAAACAGGACAGGTTTTAAATTAAGGAAGAGGAAATTTAGGATTTTTGAACTTCAGATAGCCTACGTATGACCATACAGGACACTGTCAAGCCGCAACTTGTGCTCTCCATCCTGTTTCCTTGTTAGTGGGACCCTGGCACAATTTCCACTTATGTCAACTATTCTTCCAAACAGTACCCAGATATGTTTGAGTGGACAAAATCGTTGATGGCTGTTTCAAAGGGAGAAAGGAACATTGATGAGGCAGGCATAGGGAAGAAACCTTTCAGATAAAATACATGCCAAGTCACTTGCCCACAGAGGACCAAACAGCTACTAGCTACTGATATAGATGTAGCTCCTCAATTCATAGCAAGGAAACTTTCTTTTTTGCAAGAAGGCAAATCAATTTTCTAGCAGCCTGGTGGACTAGATTGTCTGGGAAGGTGTTGTGCTAATTATAAAAAGGGATGGTGGAAATGAGGAACAATTCTGTTTCTGTTGAATGCACGAGGTGTTAAAGAATGAAAATGAGGAATAAAGAGATTTCTATATTTCAGAAATTGCAGTCTGTGTAGCAAAGTATTCATTTTATTAACACAACTTTGACTTGTTTGGTAATTTCTGAAATCTAGAGGGAATGTTAGATAAAGAATGCTGTAATTTCTGCTTATAACATCTGTCTGTGGTTACACAGGTAAAAAGAAATAGGCAAGGGAACGATACTATACTGGATAATCTAAAATTATATTTTCAAATTGCTGGGAAATCAGGAGTAAACTATACTGAACATTTAAATACAGACATTCTGAGAGACAAATCCCAGTTTAGATGCTAGGTAGTGTCTGCTCAGAGCACCAGTGACACTAGAGGTCAGCATGGGCGCATCTACATCAACGTTCTAGTCTGGGCCAGGAATGTGCATTTAAGTGCTGCCTACTGTGCTGCAGCCCACAGGGCTGAGCAGACCTCAGAACTTGTAAATTGGATTCTTTCATGGAAAAACGAGCACATGGCCAACTGCTAATGGTTGTTCAAGCCACATGTCCGGATTAGATCTAGTCTGAAATAAACTCCCAGGACTTGTATGGCAACTACAACTTCTAATAAGGTGTACCCCAAAGCCACAGGACAGAAAAATGCCGGAAGGATGCTATGGAATGAAAAATCACCCCAAAGGAAATATCAAAGATGAACATAGAATGCAAGGAAAGCTGCACTGAGGAGGTCAGGAGTTGAAAGATAGCAAGAATTACTAAAAGACATGCTGAGTCTGCCTTTATTTCGATACCATTTGTAAAATCTACAAGTTCTTCAGGCACATCAGTAGGGAGGAAGGAATAATAAACAGTAAAGACAGAATGTAATTAAAGATAACTTCTAGCTTGAAAAAAAATTAATATTTCACCTCAGTTATGAGCAATCAGGTAATCTGTATCTCTGAGTTCTGAAGGACATGGATTATAAAATCACAAGTCTAACAGAAAGCATTTTTGTCGTAAATCTCTCAAGTCGGAGTAATACCCTATGATGGAAGAACAGCAAATAGAAACATCTAAACTTAAGTAGGAGGAGGAAAATTATATCTTACGTTGGTGGGACAGCTGATTTTATGCATGAGAGATTCTTCTCTGTACTCCATTTCCCATTGGAAGGTATTAGATAGGAATTCTTAATATTTTAAGAATAATAATGAATTTTAAGGGGAGAATAAACTAGTAAAATGAAAAGCCTTGCTTTTTTATAAGTCGAAAAATTAAGCAAAGCTGTTACATTATGTATTTTCAGTGGATGCTGCCACCAGAGATCCAAGACGACCTGTGATTCTCTGCAGCACCAACAGCACTTAGCTATTAAATCCTGTTAAGATGTCTGTTAACCCAAGGTAGCACCTCCCATTTACACAGATTTCTGTTAACTTGGATTTTATACTAATCAAGCTTCTCCTGCACAGAACTTTCTTGAATCTACCCAGAACGTTTTAGCAAAAAACCAGTATATTTTCACATATTTAGGAATACAAAGAAATTTAAAAATGGAATTGGTTCATTACTGAATAACAGAGGAAACCTGTCAATGCAGAGAGAAGAAATACGTAGCATTTGTATTCTGTGTTTGTAAAGGGAAAAAGCAAGATGTTGTATCAATCTCATCTGAAGGAATACTCTCTAAGAATAATTCTGGAGAATGCTAAAAACTGGCTACTAGGGTGACACCTTTTAAAATTAGATGGTGCGAAGATTTTGCGTCTAGGAGTTTTTTTGAAAGCGGGCCAAAGACCTTAGCAGACCACTGATAACTATTTTCTGTGTCATTATTCTTTTTTCATTAGACCTCAAAATGTCAAGGAAACTTAAGACTGAAAGGCAGTGGGTGCTGTACCAGTGAAATTAAAGAGCAAATGAGACAACCTGGATAATTAAAAGCCTATACGCCTGGCATCAATCCTAGCAAAATAATGGAATAATTCCTACAAGTCTCAATTAATGAAGGATTAAAGAAGGGATACAGAATTAATGCCAGTCAACGTGTTCTTTTATTTTTTGGAAAACAGAACTTGCCAGGCTACGTGATATCTTTGAAGAGATCACAGGAACCGGGCGCTGTTCTGGACTGGCTACTTGTCCAGAAGAGTCTGGACAGCAATGAAGTTCCCTGAAAATTGAACCTGTCTTAGAAGTGAGATTGTACATCAGCATGACATGAAACACCTGCCCGCCAGTTTTACTGAGCATGTAGTGTTTAATTGTGGTTTGTTTTTTCCAAGAACTATTTCTCTTTCTTTCATTCACGGCATGCAAATGACAAGCTACTATTAAACACAATTATTCAACCTTAATAGCAAAGGGAAGCTGTTTGAAGAAATGTTCCTCAATCTCATTTATAGGAAAGAACTGTTACTGTGGTGCTGATCTGAAAAAGCTGAGTTTGAGATTCATTTCCTTCACATTATGATCTACTTTCTAAATCATTACCATAAGAAGTTCTGCTGCTTTGCAAAGTCCATGATGCAAATTCTTGCAACTCGCATAAGTTTGTGATGTTTCTCAGCTGATGTTCTTTCAGCGATCCCAGCAGACCTAATTTAATTTCTAATCATTTCACCATGCTTAACACATTTTTCTAAATTACTTTTGCATTTGTACTCAGAGGGAGTACTGGTTGATTTTTGCTTATAAAGCTCTCCTCTTTCATTTCCATTGTTTCCTGTGCAAAAGGAAAGAAACTAACTGCATAGAGCAATTCAGTGATCAGCTGCTTTTGGTCCATACTGTATTTCAATAATAATACAGCACATGCTGTGAACTTCATGTATTTCGTACTCACAGCTCCAACCTCTATCGCATTACACAGAGAAGCACCGTACCTCGTTTCTGCCTTTTGGGTGCAGGACATTTTTCAAGACAGCCCAGAAAAATATGTGAGTGCACAGGCTCAAAGATATAGAAAATGTAACCATTTTGTGCTTATTTAATAATATTTTAATCTTTTTTTTTCTAGTAGAAGAATGGTGTATTTCATGTCTCTAGCTAGGCAGACATTATTATTCACACTATACGGTGTATAGTGTGTATATATACTATATGTAGTGTATATACCCCCAGAATTTTTGTCAATTTTGAAATTATTTGTCCTCTTGTTTAATATTCCTGCATCTTGAAATTCTGATTTGTTCTTAAGCCCTTTGAAGAGCTACACTGCTATTCTCTCTTTATTCTCAGAGCACAAATATATTCTCTTCAAGTATTAGATCTCGTGTTGCCTCCTTCTCTTTTCCTCTCTCAAAAGGGAAATAGATAAGGAAGTATAACCTTTTCACACAGTGTTTAGTTCCCTAAAGCAGCGTCCCTAGTGCCTCACTCCCTCTTTTTTTTAAAGTTTTCATATTATAAAAGCTAACTTTTTGCCTCCTCTTCTGCTGATCCCTTAAACTCTAAGCTATTACCACAACTTCCATTATAACCAATTAAATTAAAATAATTATAAAAACCAATAAATATTTTCAAATCCTTATTATTACGGAACTACTAACTTGTGCAGTGCATTCTAGTCCAGTTTATACACTGGGTATGTATAAAAAAAGAAAAGTATACCTGTGTGGTTTATAATGACATACATAAAAGAACACTGTTTGTGAATTAATGATACGACGCATAAATTTTAGTGTATTGTCTGTGCAATGCCAAAAGTTCTTAATCAATACATCAGAGATCCAAAACACATTAATAGTTAACTTAAAACTGCATACACTCCTGGAGAACAATAATTAGATTCTCAGAGCTCATTTATAATGAGCTTTTAATTAGAGAGGATGTCCTCATATCTTAATTCTTAAAAGCAGAAAAATTATGAGATGGTAGGTAATTCTTAAAATAACATGCTTCAATGTACATTTCTGTTTCTTTTATTAAACCAGAACTGTAAAGGATCCTTGCTTAAAGTCATTTATGTTTTACTCACTTAGGGCAGCACAAGTGTATGATAGAGGATTCTATGTCCTGTACCATCAGTAAGGATGTATATGGAACATCCCACTAATGGATGCCTCCTCTAAAATTTAGTAAAAGGTCAACAGAGGGAACTTTATTGCCATGGACAAGAGATAAATGCATTGTATGACTGCCTCAGTTTGGGAGATGACTGACCAGATTTTCTTCAGTTATTTAGTTGCCTAATTAGCCATTTTCCCACACTGTAAGAAAATAAAATGCAGCATAATACTTTACAAAATGTCTGCATACAGTTCTGTGTAAAAGCTGTCACAGTACTTGACAGCATAGTCCCTCATGAGAAAGACCGTTTGCTCGGACACCGTCCAGTAAGATCTAATCAATGAACCCATCTTTATTTTTTTCAATTCAGCCGCTCAGCTTTATTTAATTCCGCGGTTTCTAGTATTGCACAAATGCACATTACCGCCTAGGCTCCCTCTCTGCTTGGACAGACACATCACATTTCTCATTGTTAGGATTCAACAGGAACTTGATCTGATTACCTGGTTTGCTTTCACTTGGTTTACACTGAACTTCTTCAACACATTCTGCAGGAAACCATCCAATATGTCCCCGGGTGCTGCCTTCCCAGAATCCACCTTCACCAACGCTTAAAACTAAATACAGAGAGACATAGGAAGCATTAGCCTTTTTTCCCTTCTCATGCAAACACCAAGATTAGTTACATAACACGCCCAGGAAATATTGAATATCATGTTGGCAAAAGCAAACGTTGTACAACCACTCTGTACCCCCAAAATGGGCACAAAGTGATCTTTAAATGTGACTCTCCCTGATCAGTCTTTGGACCCTTTTCCCCAATTTATTTTTCTCACAGGTTTCCTTGGCCCTCACATAATTCCTTCTGTTTTCAGTTTTCTCATTGCTGCTTTTATCAAGCATAAATGCATAGTCATACTAAGACCCAAAAAATTGTCTTGCCTGCTCAAATTAAGCTGAAGTGCTGAACTCATTGTAAAACTGGATCCACACTGAAATTGGGTTTTAATAATACATATTTTGATATCTCACATGCTCTCTACTTCCTAAGGAAACATGCTATTTTATTTAGTGGGTAGCTCCAGAGATTTGTAATGTAGGTCGAGTAATATGATTTAGCGGTTTGAGTACACAGCAAACACTTGAATATCCCATAGGTGCAATACACAACGTAGATGCCTTTTGAAACATTTCAATGGCTTTTCTTGGTAGAAGATAGTGACAATAGGGACGAGATTTACCAACAGGAGAAAAAGCTTTATCCTGTAGTTCTAATTAGCTTGATATTAATCTTAGGACTCGGCAAGGGTTGTGAGAAAAGACTGCAGAACAACAGTGTATGTTTTTACTAGTAAGCAGTCGGAGGTGAATTACAATAATGAAAGGATCCTAAATACTTGCTAAGTATTATGCTTAAATCAATTTTATAGAAGTTCCTACAAATCACTGTATGTTTAATATCTATTAAAAGACCATAAATGTACTATTAAAACATACTATACATTAATATTGAAAAAAAGGTGATATTATAGATTAACAAAACCACCATTAGCTCTTCTAAATAGGTTGATTTGGAATGTAGCTCAGTCATAACAACACAGGTCCTCAGAGTACAGCTGTACAAAACACAATGTTCAGTGAAGAGGTCCCTGAGCTACCAAAAATAAGCCCATGGAAGTCCAAGGAGCACAGCTCCATTAGCTGTGTGCCAGATAAGCCAGCCAAGTTAACTGGCCCTGCTGAAAATCAAGGCTAATTAGCCCAAGCACATCTCCTTGCTAACGTATGCATATGGTTTTCAAGACCTGGGAATAAAATCTCTGCAGGGTATTTCAGTATGGAAGGGATATTAACTTGCTCAGAGCTACTTTGATGATGTCCAATACAAGCACTCTTTGCAACTGTTAAAACATATCAGGCTTTAAAATCGTAGTTCCTGAGCCTGACTGCAACTGAATTCTGTATCAGTGGAACCTGCTGTGACTCAATGGCATTAAATTTGAACTTGATTTGCCCTACTGTAGAGTAAGATGAAAATCAAATCAACAATAGGCCCAAAATTGGTAATTCTAAAGAGGTGGTAAGAAGTCTGGTTTGACACATCATGATCTGTAAAACTGCATTGGAAATTAAATGTTTACCTAGTTTTTCATTAATGCAATCCTAAGCTATTTGTGGTATTACTTATTGAGCATGGAAACCTATTAACCTAGATATTTGACAGAGAAATGTTTTTAAATGTGTCAATTTTAAGTCTTTTAATGTAGAAAATTCAGAGGTAGAGAATCTCTGAACTGCATATTTACACACACTGTCAGTAAGCAGTACATATTAAGCCCCAGGACACAGATCCACTACGGCAAAATCCTACACCTGGATGGGTCCCAAATGCACCATTTACAAGCACCTTTCTGACATGTATGAGGAAACCTATACCTGCCTGGGTAGTTATGGGGTAATGGGGGTGGGCACTGACCTTGGAAGACAACAACTATTCTACAGTGACACTTAAACTGAATAAAAAAATTTTGACATACTTTCTTTTGGTTACCTAACATCTATTGGCATTGTTAACATAAGCAGAAAATATTTCATCTCTACATTTAAATGCAAGAAAATATGAAGAAACCAGATCTGTGCTTTAATTGTATTAATAAAATAAATAATTCATAAATAAAAAATGTAATAGATTCAAATTTGGGGCAAAAATAATGAAAAACATGCTGACAAATTCAAGTTATTCTTGAAAATTATTAAAGCCTGTGCACATTAATACACAAGGTCAATCTGATAATTAAATGTTACATAAAACATGTTCATTCATCTGATATATATTGGGTATTCATCAGCTTCCAATACATTTTTAACAATGTAACCTCTGTTTACATAAGAATAGAGTACATATTCTTATATATGAGATAAGGAAGTAGGAAAACTTAACAACATATATAGCTAGTATAATTATTGTAGGATCCTACCGTACATCGATTTAACTTCAAATCATAAAAGTGAGTGTAGGACTCCAGACAAAAGAAATTTCGAAATGTGGTAGTGAAAGATTCCCATTGCAAGTAATTGGGTGTTTTTGAGGGGAGTTCCTAGCACTGAATCTCAGTCCTGATTTCACTCCACAAACTGGCAAGATAGGGAGAACAAAACTATTCAGAAATTGAGAGAGACTTCCCTAATTCAGTATTTTATTAATCTCTCAGATCTGCTATTTTGATACTCCAAATTACATGAATATTTCCATCTCCAAAAAGCATTTGCAGTGTAAGAAGGAATTTGAGTATTTTACACTCACAGAGTAATACCATGGGTTTATGGTAGGAGCAGCTGGTAAGACATCCAAATCAAGATGGGAAGAGAAATTTGCTTTGTAAACCTATCTGTGAGTGCAAAACCAGTCCCACTTTAGATCATTATTACAGGAATTATTGAATATTATCAATTACTAATAGCAAGAGGAAAGCAAAACTACACGTAGTCCTGCCTGAAGACATATAACATCTATGGAAAAGAGGTAGAAGAGGAAATGAGGCACTGCCAGAAAGCAGAGAGCCTTCACAATTCTGGTTCAAGCCTGTCTACAGATGACATCTACAGAGAAAATGATGGTAGTTTTGGACTTAATATCAAGGAAAAACATCATTATGGGTGTCAAGAAAGGAAGAGAAAGCCTGATGGAACTGCAAGAGTCACAAAGGTGACCCAAGATGCAAACGAGGGGCAGCCAGGGATACAGCTGATGTGCAGAGACAGAGACATTTTCAGAGAGACGAAGGATAAGCATATACAGCCAAATACTCAAAATGTAGAAATTGAGCTCTAGATGGTTCTGCGCTATCAAAAAACTTGACTTAATCTTTTTAATATATCTCAGGTGGTGTCATTAATAAGAAATTCTGCAGCAGGAGCTCAAGGCATACTAATCTACATATCTATAGAAACTGGCAACACTTCATGTTTTCCAATGTGGGTAACTAAGAACTTAAAGGAAAAATAAAAAAGTATAATTTATCTTTTGTACTCATGAATGTGTTTTTAGAACGAGGTCTTAATTTCGGTCTTTTCCCTCTCACAATCGTGCTTAAGAGACACATTGTAATAGATAACTTGGTACCAGCAAGAGATTTTCTAATCAACATTTTCCCTTCTGAAGGACACAACAATGGTAAGTCAAAGGATAACTTTACCAAAATTAATAATTAAGCTTTATCATTTCAATTATTTTGTTTTCCCTTTGCTTTTAGTAAAAATAAAAGATGTGGTTGCTATGGCAAGAGCAGGCCAGAGTCTCTTTACACACAACATGAATTACCAAAAGAATCTGATGTTACAAGAGTAAAATTAAGGTTCTGGTAACATCATGAAGCCTGATAGGACTTTTCACAACAAAAGTAGAGTTTAAAACAAGAATTATGTTTGATTATATGAACAAAACGGTAAATCAAAACTGGAAAAACACCAAACAATTGAATAACAGGAGAACAGGTATAAGCAGGTGCCTATCAGGATCTTGTATTTTCATGTCTTTAAAGTACTATACTTAATATCAGTCAGATTCTGCTTTGCCAAAATCCAGAAAAAAAAAAACACACAGAAAAATTTATACAGTGCCAATCTAGCATAGGATGTTCTGTCTCTTTCAACTTCTGTAAGTTTATTGAAAATGTATATATTGTATCTAATATTAATGTAACATACTCATCTCAAACAGCTTGATGACTCAATATATTATCCAAAAAGTCACTTTAATCAAAACAACAAAAAAGTTTTATTCTTCCACATTACAGCTCACTTTGTTATGCCACAATCAAGAAATAGAGTGTAAGAATATTTCTCCATCAAATGATGGTGCATACTACTCCTACATCCTTCATGATATTGAAATTTCAGTGAGTGAATTATGCTAGATACCCTTATTTGCACAAATGTCCACGAAATTTACAGTCAAACTCAGGCCACTGTCTTTATATCTGCTGCAGGATATATCTGAAATGTCTTTGTAATATCTACAATCAGTTTTTGGTGCTTATATAAACTGCATTCATATTTCCTGGGAAAAGAAATAGATATGGATTGGGAATGACAGATCATCTTCTGGAAAAAGAATAATATTTCTACAACCAGGAAAGAAAAAGAGAAATTAACAGAATGGCAAAAAAGTATATAGTAAAGTTGAAAATCCATTGAAAAATCTAGTAACTGAACTAGTCTACGCTGATGTAAGAACTATTGGAGCTAAAAGTTGTAACTGCTAATCAAGAGCAGCTGAAGATCTCAATACTTGTAGCAAGATGTGGAATTACGTAAGCCGAAAGCCCTCTAGAACACACAATAGAAAGCAGAAAATTTCACCGTGTCATTGTTAATCTGAAGGGGATGGTGACAGTGTCCCATCCATTCAAACTGCGCCACGAATATGCTATTTACCTTGATTCCATTGGTCTGTTACTGATAACAAATGCCATTTACCTAATGAGATACAAAGGGTTTTCATCTGAATTTTAGCTAGCAAGGTTCAGTGCAGATTTGAGCTCTGGTTTTGTGTCTTGATGTAACAATCGCATGGATTTGTTCTTTTAAACTAGATTTTTAATTTCCAATGGGTAGAGATCTAACTCCTTTCTCTCAGAAATACCTAATATTATAATTAAGGCTTTGCTTTTGTAGAAATATCTGTTGTCTGACATAATTTTTCAGAATTATTTGCCCTTTGGAAGGAGAGCTTCCAAATGACAGATAATCTTTACAAGAGTACCTATTTCAATTAAGAAAACAATTTTGCTTTAAGCAGCTCCTAAAATAGTTACAACTTAAAATCGTATGTTCCTAACCTTGAGTTGTAAAGACAGCTTATTTCCTAAGTATACATATCAATGTAAACAAAAATTCCGTGTTTAGTCTTGCTTTGCATTCAACCAGGTAAATCGAAAGCAATGCTCAGACAAATACTGTGCAGTTCTTTGCATCTGAAGTGCAACTTGACTCAGACTTTACACACAACATAAATAAAGGTCAGCACAAGTAACAACTTAATCTTGCTCTCAGAGATATTTTGCTCAAATACGGTTTTACTTTAAATTTTACTCTATTTCTTCATCTACCCCTCTTTGTTGCTGTTGGATATCTCTCCCTCCCTGTGATTAATGATGAACAGGATCTGTCTGTTCTGCCTTATGGGCAGATCGTTCCTGGCGTTCAAACACTTAATCGAGAGAGACTGACATAACTTGAGACCAGTGCAACATGACTGGAAAGGAAGTCATTGTCTATCGCCCTGATGACAACCACATTAAGGCCTCCAGCATGCAAACAAGTGACTGTGACCCAGCTGCTACGTAGAAAATGTTCTTGTGCAGTCCACGTACAATCTGGAAGGAAAGCTTTCTGTATCTGCAGTTAATGATTTGGTGTAATTGCCCTCAGCAGTCAGATTCGACTGTGGCTCCATGGACATTTCTTTTAGGGGAGAAGCAAATTCAGCTGCTTTTTTTCCATCTTAGGTTGTGGGACCTCACAGAGAAATCAAATTAGGGAAATCATATGGACAGAAAATATTCCTCACTTTACACTTAACTTCCAGTTTTGCCTCCAAAACAAAAGCGAGATCCAATTGCAGCTGCAAAGTGTTTACCTTTCTGTAATCCAAGTGACTCTGCTAGTTTATCTGAACCTTCCCTACTCTGTAATTCAGTATTTAATTGTCTGACTTCTCCTAACAGTCTCACTGCCATATCCTGAGCTTACAGCACATCTCCTGGTTGCATCCCATCAGTCTTTATGGCCACCAACACTGCGAGCAGATGGCAAGACTAAGGAACCTTCGCTTCAGACTTTGGGTGCATGTCACAGCCCCTGCCACTGTGGCCACAGTCAATGTCAAGCTAGATCCTGACTTAACTCTATCTATCACCTCTACTTTCTCAGGAAAGAAACACTGCAAGAAAGTAATGTCCGGGAAAAGGACCTTGAGATGAGAAGACGACAGTGACTATTAACAGAGCAACCACTCACTACGTCAAAATCTACAAATACAGTAATCTGCACATAATCCTCTAAATCTGAGGAAACAGGGCTCAGCTGAAACAGAACTGAATGAGCTGTACTGTTCAAGATTTGGCCCTGAATAATTTTTCTTTCTTCCTTTTTTATCTTTGCCAACAACTTTCTATGAAGATCATCTTTTTGCTGGATGTCTCCTAAATAATTTGAGGAAAATGAAGGAGAGAGAAAAACAGCAGAAGAAACAAATCTTCTGCACTGATTTGAGTTTTGGACAGAAATTCAAATCAAGCATTGGAAAAATTCATTTGTTTGTAACATTGATCACCATTCTCTGTTGAGGAAGGTGCGGACAGAGTCAAGTTTGCTATTCTCCACAGTGATGGCCAAACTAGAGGCCAGGGGAATGCTGAGCAGAGCATTAATCTGAGAACAGGTCCCAAACAACTTAGATCTGCTGCTTGTACTACTGTGTCGGACTATGCTAGTGCACTCTCACGCCATTCATAGCTCCTCTTGGTCTCCTGGTACTCCCTGTCTCCTGAATATTTCGTGCTAGTTACTGACTACTGAAGGAAGGCTGGCTTTAAGTAGTCAAGAGCTAAGACGATAGGGATTTGTGGATAGTCTTATGTCCTAATCACTTTCTTGCAGCCTTGACAGCAAAGTGAGTTCTCCTGCTGGAGCAGAAGCAAGGCTGTGTGTTTGTTACACCACTTTGATATATTAGTTTGAAGCACAACTCTCTCCTGCTCTTCAGATATAAGCAGCTTGAAGAGATGGGTTAGGTTATTATCTGTATTGAGTCATAATTATTTATGTCAGGAATTTAAATCAAAGCAATCAAATCAGGAGACAGTAAGGAAGCAAAACAGACCAATGAAAATGGGTAAGATTAATATTCCACTTCACATTAATTTCATCCTTCATATAAAAGAGTAACAAAACAATGCTTATGAAAACCTCTTAGATTGAACTTTGCTGCCATACTTACTCACACAAGGTACAAAGTAGCATTTTTGTGGCTCTTGCCTTTCCAGTATTTTATTTACTAATCTAACAAGTGAAAAAGCCTGGGAGACCAACTTTCCTTCTGCCCACAAGCACTATCTGTAGGCAATATCTTCAAGCACAGCAGGGGTTTAATAATCTTTCTTTTTCAAAATGACTTAGAAGTAGATTTCACAAGAAATGAAAATGTTAGCGATATATTTGGATTGCCCTTCTGGCTGAGATCACACTGAAATAAAAGTATTGTTGCAAGGGTCAGTATTTCTAATGCTGAGAACTACTGACTTTCTGCCTAGAACAGATGCTTGAATCACTACTACTGAATTACTACCATTTCTGTGACCCCTGAGAACAGACCTCAGTTGCGGTAAACTCTTTTCAGATGTGCAGACTGTGCCTGCACAGCAGGCATCTCAGAAGATACATGAAAAAGTCTGTTGGAGCATATCTGAGATACAGAAATAACTCCCCATTTTCTTAGATACCCAGCACTAGAAAATTTGTGTAATCACAGTAAAAGCTAAAGAAACTGAGAATTCTCCAAAACTAGCCCTATATTCTGTTTGAAGATTTGAGATAATAATGTCATAGAATCATAGAATGGTTAGGGTTGGAAGGGACCTCAAAGCCCATCTCTTCCAACCTCCCTGCCATGGGCAGGGACACCCTCCACTAGATCAGGTTGCCCAAAGCCTCATTCAACCTGGCCCTGAACACTTATCAGGGTAGGCAACAAAAATAAGAGAGAAAAATAAAAATTTACAATTGGAAGCCCACCATGGACAAACTATACTCCGATCTGGGACCTGAAAATTGGAAGAAAGAACTAGAAATCACATGGTAAGTGGAAATACTGTAATAAAAACACATAGAAAGACAAGAAAAGCAAAACTGTGAGCAGGGTGAAATTTCAAAAGTTCTCAAAGTATTTGAGTGGGTTTTTTCCTTTCTAGGTCAGTGAAGGAAAATGCGTATGCATTTCAGGTATGTTTTAATATAACATAGATTCTGAAAATAATTTTGATTGTTTTGTTTCTAAGTGACTGGAGATTGTCTGTCCCATATTGATTGGTACCTGGAACTCGTATCTGTTACCTTTCCAACAAGGTATGCTGGTACAGATTGAATCACAGGTAACCTTCTCGAGGATGCACAGATACTTCAGTATTGCTTTATCTTCCCGACACAGAAAACTCCTAATTCTTCGCTCACAAAGGACTTTGAGTCATTACAATCTCTTCTTACATCTGAGTTTTGTTATCGAAGAGGCCACTTGATTTCTAGTGTAAGAATTAAATTTAGCAATGCAAAAGTTGATTAAAATACATTTTACAGATACTTTTTGTGTGTGTGTGTGTGTGTGTTTGGATTGTGGTAGATTTATTGCTATGAACTTCTACACACAAAATGAAGAAAGAAACAAAATATCTTAAAAGTGTTTCAGTGAGGAATGAAGCTAGCTCTTCTTCATTTATGTGAAAACATAAGATTACGGTTATTCTTGTACAAATAAAGATATCAGATTTATTTTTACAACAGTCATGGCCCTTCTCTGATGAGTGGCAGACACACAAATGATGTCAGTATGTATGACTAACAACTAAAAATAAAGCAGATATTTTTGCACAGGCTACGTAATATCCTATTAATACAAAAGCATTTTGTTTAGTTTACATTTTCCTTGGACCTTGCCCATTCACAGCTTTCTCTGAGCAACTTCCGTGTATCATACACTGTGAACTGTTGTCACTCACACACTTCTAGTGGTTTTAGAAAGAAAAAGAAAAAATCTGCCGCATTTTCATCTGATGACAGCACTTTTCATTAAGAGTTTAGGAATTCATGCCTCTCCATGACCCCTCTAATTCTACAAAGTTAGAAAAGAAAATCCATAAAAAACATTTCCTAACTAATCCCTTTCTCTAATATGTTGTTCTGGGTTTTTATCCCTGTAATAAATGCCTTGCTACATCTTTACTGTGATTAGTCTCATGGGACGTACATGTGCTGAGCATCTCCCCGGGGTCAGACTGAATACGGGTCAGAATCCCATAGCAAATGCCAACACATGTTTGAATCCCCCAAAACAATCCAAGAAACAGTACTTTATCATCAGTATTTTATACAGAACAGTGTCGCTACCAAGTTGGCAGAGGAGAGGGGCTAAGACAAAGCTTTTTTATTTTTTAAATGTGAGACTAAGGTGTTTCCAAACTGAAGAAAAATTGAATTCCGTGGATTTCAATGCTATTTCATTTCCTACAAGCATGCAGTGAGTCTCTAAATCCCAAACAGGCAAGTATACCCCCAGAAAATCAAAACCTCAGTGCTGACTGGATCAGGGTCTTGTTGAGCAAGCATCTAAAAGACAGAAAATATAGCTGGTACCAAGTGGAATTTTTGCTCAGAAAGAGAAAAAAAAGCAGGAAATACTTAAAGCCAGGGGTCCTGGCACTTGCAGAGCACGCAAAAAGTACTGAGGACTAGAAGAGCTCTGCTGCCTGTGCATGTGGGTGATGGAGAAGAAGCCTATCAGTCTCTTACACTGGATTTTTGGGGTTTTTTTTATTCTCTATAAGTAATTACATTTTCACTGGAACAGGAACCTGAATCCAGATTTAATTGAACCTCGATTTTTCTCACATATGCTAAGTTTGAATGGCATTTACCTGGACTCTTCGCTCTCTACATGACCTTGTTGTGTTCATTCTGATATATTTTTTATGCCACCTGAGGAACTATTCACATAGTAACACAAAATAGGATTCGATCTTGTTCTGGAAGTTTTTCCCTTGATTAGCAATGGGAGTCTGTCTTACAGTGTTCTACTCTTGCTGTGTAAACAGCCTTAAATTACAACTCTACAAGATTTCATCCAAAGTTGTAACACTGACAATCCCTACATACACATTTTTGAGTTTTCAAACAACTTCTTAAAGCGGACTGACATGTATAAAAATCTCACTAGACTTTACCGCATCAAAGTTCTATAAAATGCTCCAAAACAAGCGTGCCTGCATATGTTAGGCCTCTGCCAGATTTTAATTCAACGTGCAAATCATCTACTTGAAGCGGAAAAAATAATCCCTGTAGGGATGATTTGATGTTGGATGGGCATGTTCCCCTTTTTGTATCAGTAATAATTAGTTTACAGTCAGTTTCAGTAAACAGATTTCCCCCATAAATAAAGATGCAAACCTCACAGACTAGACACTATTTCATTCTCTATTTCAGCATTTTGACATTCATTAGTGTCCCTCACAAAAATGCTTGGTCTCAAGGTTAGATCACACTATCATAAGAAGATTTGAAAAGTGGACTAATTTTTTCTTGCACGATTTTCCAGTTACTGTCGTAACAACTTAGAACCAAGGGCTTCTGAACTACTGTTTTTGAGAATATTAAACCCTTCACTGAAATTTAAATCCCTTCTTCCTGGGATATTTTTGCATATAATAGTCTCAAATTCTAATGTAAACAAGCAGCCAGATAACATATGCCCTTACAAAATTCAGCATCCCAAGCAACCTGTCGCACTGTTTCTTCTTTTTCCAGGGAACACATTTTCCGTCTGGTGTTTCTCCAGAACTACCTGGAGTCTCCATTGTTTTATTCTGGTCACAAGGATCTATGTTGATCTTACATCCCCTACATAAACAAAAATATCGCTACATCTTGAAATCCAACAAGTAATTGGACACAATTTTATAGCGACACAATGTCCCTCAAAGAATAGATGGGTGGTACTCAACCATACTCATTCTTTCTCTACTGGGGCCTCCTGGATCCCTGCAAACACACTCAATGCAGATAGTACCATTCAAGAACCTCAAAATTTAATCTTTTGCAGGTACTGGCAATTCTCCCTGCTGTAGTTAAATTTTCTGAGATGAATAAGCAAAGAGTTCTGGGGTGTGCTTAAGTCTCACTTTTCTTAATCTTTTTTCTCCCCCACTACAAGTGACATTTTTTCATTATCTTGTATTTGACCAACAAGGATCTATCTTAACTGTTTTGTTTCCCCACGCTTCCACTGAGAACTCCATAGTCTATACAGAAGACCCTAGGCCTTCACATTTTAACCCAAGAACTAGTATTCTTTTGTAAAGGTATGAAAAGATCACATTTGCTTTTAAATTGTTTTCACTTTTGCATGACAGTTACTTATCGTGTAGCTTTATCTCTCCCTACATTGTACCCATTCGTTTGACACTTGAAGGCTTTTATGAAGTGGTATTAGGCATTATTTCTCTTGCATTTAGTCTCATGTACTGGATGCTTGCAAAGCTGGATCTCAAAGCACACAAGGCTCTGTCAACTTTGAATGTAAAGATGAGTTCTGGTTTTTATGACTTGAATTTTATTTGATATTTGGTATTCCCAAGAAATTCTATAACTTCAGAGCTTTGCTTGCCTTCCATTAATTTTACTCTACCCTGGATAACTGCCATTGATTGGAAACTTATTATAATGTTTTATGAAGTGTTCATATGGGCTCTTCCAGAAGTTCTTGTGAGCTATTTTCTTAAGATCATAATCATTGCTTCCTACCTGATCAGGGTACAATCTCCCAGAACTGCAAAATTATCTTTTCAATACTACAGACAGCACCAGCTCTCCTAAGTTTAACCTTCCTCCTTCCTTTCTGCATTTAAAATGACTCTTGTATATGTTTTAAGTGCAGCATTCTTCAGAATTCTGTCCTACACCTTCTGAAGGACTGAGTTAACAAAAGTTATTCAACGCACAAATGCTTCAGAATCTACCACATCCAAAAATAAAATTACAAAGAATATCTCCTAATAGCTCCCCATTTTTTTCCAACTACTGTTTACAGGCTCAAGGGAGGAGATACTTGAGGTTTTCCTTTGTAAGATAAGTAGTTTCCGTTGCAAGGAAATTTTCAGCTGTGTAACGCTTTCATATTGGACACTGAATTTATTCCCTTTTATTTGATTTCCATAACTGGTATTTGGCTTGTATGGATTGAGCAGAAAGTCTTTTTAATCCACGATGAAGTTTACCTGGATGTGCAAGATCAGAGCTGAAACTGCATAATGAGACTCGCTTAGGAAGGTCAATCCTGCAAACCACATTGCCCACTTTCTCAGCCATACCTGGATGTACTTGATGTCTTCAAAACAATAACAGAAAGTTTGGCCTTGATTTTAACGTATTCTTAGTTGGGAAGTGTACCAGTGGACAGAAATTATACATGCACTGCCACACTTCCTCCCCAAAATATTTACGGTAGGTTCTACCTACTGACTTATCCTAAGTCTCATAAGGGGTCTTCTTCTACTTAACCAATAAATTGTTCCTTGAGGAAAGGGCTTGAAACAGGCTTGATCTTATCCCTGTTTCCTTCCTGAGCTGCTTAGATAGCTGACATGTTTACAACCCTTTAAAGCCCTGGAGTTGTCTTTCTATAATGACTACAGAAGCAAATTACGTGCTCTGTGTAAAATATAATGCTGATATTACTGCACATATTTCTGAATTCTAGTGGTACTTTGAAGTCACTTACAGCTAAAATGGCAGCTGAATATGCATTGGTTACAAAATAGTACTAGGAGCAATATACCCAGTAAAGAAACAAAGGCATTAAAGCACTTCTACTGAACAGGGTTTTCCCCCTCTAAAATAGAAGATAATTTCAAAATAAAAATTCCATCTAGCACAAGGAAAAATGTATTCAGGATTAATTACATGCTCACCTTTGACTCTATCTCCTTTGTGCAGATGAATTTCCCCTTCTCCTTGAGGTTGATATGGCTTTACGACAATAAAAAGTCTTCCAGGTACAGCACTGTAAAGCTTGCGTTTTGGACCCTGATAATCCAAGGCAGACAGAGTATCCTTGTTCGCACTAGGATTGTAAACGGCACTGGAAATGGAAATTAAAAAACATTAACTGATTATTTAAGATGGGCAAAGTTAATAAGTCATTATCACATTAACAGGATTAAATTAAACAGCGAATAACATAATTGTCTTCCAGTAAGGCATGTAACCCTAAGCACTTGCTTGAATGGTTGAAATCTTGCCATATGAAACATGATCAATATTCAGCTGATCATGATGGGCTAGAAAAGAAAACACGTAACACTAAAGTTTTTAGTTTTTCTGCTAATTAAACTTGCACATTCACAGCCACTGACAAAGTTTAAAATTGATATGCAAATCATATATTACAAACATCACAATTAATCAGAAAGACTTTAAAACGTTAATATTTACAATTATTGTTGGGAATGGATATCTCTCCAATATTGTAACATTAACTGAACAGTCAAGACAACTGAATTGTTAACGGAATGAACTGAATAATCAAGTTACTTCATCACTCCAAGGCCTGGAGCTAAATTTCAGATCTGCAAAAAGCATGCTTCTTATGGCTAACATAGTCTCCAAAAGATCATTTCTTATTGATGGCAATCCCATGACTTCGGAGTGGTATGCTCAGATGAGCCATACGTCATCAAACAACACACAATCTACTTATGATGTATAAAGCAGAAATTATTGAAAGTGAACAATTCGTAAAGTCATTACTAAACCTCTGGAAAAATGAGTGAACTGTCAAAAATATGAGGTGAGAAAGAGGCAAATACTGAAGAGGGTGGAAAACCTACAGGAGACATTATAATAAACTTGCAATGTACTACTATTTAACTTTAAAAAAAAAAACCAAAAACATAAAAATTTGAGGTCTTACATAGGAAGTCTAGAAACAGAAAATATTCAGGAGAAAGAAGAATATTCATAAAGATTTATAGGAAAAGGTTGGAGTACCAAAGGAAGAAGGATGATTTAATGGTGGTCTAGTATTGCAACACTCTGCTTACGTTCTTGTAAGGAGAAAGAAGAGATCTCCAACAACTATAAGCAAAATGAAATACAAGGGCTGGAATTTACTGTTTCTTTGCCCTTTTTTTTTTAACCAGTCTCACAGAATCATAAAATGGTTTGGGTTGGAAGAGACCTTAAAGACCATCTAGTTCCACCCCCCCACTATCATGGCCATTCCCCTTTGGCCTGTCACTCCATGCCCTTGTAAACAGCCGCTCTCCAGCTTTCTTGTGGCCCCGTTAGGTACTAGTAAGTGCTGTAAGGTCTCCCCAGAGCCTTCTCTTCTCCAGGCTGAACAACCCCAACTCTCTCAGCCTGTCTTCACAGTAGAGCTGCTCCAGCCCTCTGATCACCTTCGTGGCCTCCTCTGGACGCACTCGAACAGGTCCATCTTCTACCAAAATAGCAGTCAATAAGGGTCTCTATGTAGGTAAAGAAGTAGTTGTCTGTTAAAAACCCCTACAAAGTGAATCTTTTGTTTCAGGAAAACTTCCATTTTCCTGCAGTAACTTCTTTAACATCTGGAACAGCACCCCCCTTTCACCTTGTTGTTCTGTTCTTCTGCTACTGTGAATAGGTGTTAATAAAGTTAAGCTGTACTTGAGGGTTTAAAAGCAAGTTCTGGTTGCATGTGTGCGATGGAGTTTGCATCAGAAACCTCAGCCAACTCTCACAGTTGTTGAAAGGAAGACAGGAAAAGATGACATTCGGGTTTCAGTTCTTTTGCTCCATTCCTTTTTCCTGATAAGCGAAGAAACAGTCATCACCATAAAAAAATCCAGATCTATAAACTGCATGCTACACATCCAATTTCCACTTGTATCAAGCTGTATTTTCTCCCTAGTCTGGTAGCAGTCAGGTAGCAGCTATTCACAATGTCATGTCTCAGCATCTTCTTTAACTCCCATCACAGAAGATTCATTCACTTTTCTATCTTACTGAAAGAGGAGGGGGAAATGGCACATTTAACCTTCGCGTTGAACGCACCATTTCTCATGAGACAGGCTTACTAATGGAAATCAGGGCTGCAACATGGGACAGACGACTTCTTAAAAAAAAAAAAAAATCTTTCCTCTCCCCGCTTGTCCCCAGCTTGGGCTCCCAGCCCAGCAAGTCCCATGCCAACAAGGACCAGGAGCAGGATGCAGAGATTTCAGAAGAGGTGCTTCCCTCTCATACAGAAGCCAGGGGCTGGCTCAGCCCTGACCAAGGCTGTGCTGGCACCTCCTTTCGCTGATCACCATGGGACAAGTTCCACAGGAAGGGTGCCAGTTCGCCTGCCTCCCCCAGCCCCCGTGTATGAAAAGCAGCAGCCTGACAAGGAGATAGAACACCTGAGCCACACAGGCTGTAAAGATCACATGAATCCCTTCCAGCATCACTCTCCTTTCCACAATGCAAACCCCACAAACCTCATTAACCCTTTGTCACACTCTAACCTTCTCCATTAACCCGTTCCTTCTGGTTGCCTCTGCTCCAAAACACAATCAACTGCTACATCAACAAGGGCTTTTTCATCTAAGGAGAGCAACAGCTTCACGGTGAATGTATTATTTGCAAATAATAAGCAGAAACAGCAACAATTCCCACATTTAGCTGACAGTAAGTAGGTGGCCATACAGTTAAACAAAATCTGTGAGGAAAGTGTCATGTAAGGTGTCATTCATGACTGCAAAATGGGCCTGTGGCAAGAAAAGGCATGGCTTGCAGGAAAAGTTGTATGTAAAATTCTTCTAGTTGTCTTTGAATTTAGAGATCTTCTAACTCTCTTTGAGTATTTGTATGTAACCTGGACATCTCTGAAACGAATCTTGATGGCACATATGAAACTCTGCAGCTGGGTAGCAGTTTAAGTAGCTGTGATACTGATGTGCTAACAGAAAGATCAAAATCATATTTCCACAAAACTTCAGGCATTAAATTGGTTTATGCTATCATTGCACTAGTTATCAAATCCATGCGCTCTCAGGAAGGAAGAGGAAAGTGGCTGAATGAAGCCAAGGCAAATAAACACTTGCTTATTAAAAAAAAAAATAAATTGTAATTGCGTCCTATCCCCCAGAGAATTGTTTATACTTCAAGAATTTGGAAGTGTGCTGCCCCAGGAATATTGATGACAAGGCACTTTTTATCCCTTCCAGCTAAAATAACCATTGGTAAGCTAAAACCTCCCACTCTGGTGGCATCAGCAGAACCCAGTGGGATACAAAGGCACTCATTCTCTGAGAAGCACCTTGTGGCCACCTACAAATGACAAAAAGAAATCTTAACATTGCTTAACTGTGCTCATATCCTTTTCTACTCTGAACAGTGGATACCTTGATATTAGGAAACAGGACAAAGGCTGATATTTTAAATGATCATTGAATTAAATGTGTTTCATCAAAACATTTAAGCTCTAGCTCTCTCCATCCATACTCAGCTCTGCCTCCTTTCATTTTTTGCAGCCCTACATTTTAACTCCTCATCCTGGCACAGCTCCATCGCTTGCACACTTGGCAGATGCAGTTTGCGAGTCCTCCTCAAAGTGAAGCTGTAATTGCCTATTCACAGGGCAGTAGGTTCATAAAGCTGAAGCCTCCATTTGTGATCAAAATCTGGACAAAATCCCCTGGTTTATTACATTACTTACAATACCTACTTCACTAATTAGTCAGGATTTGCTCTTCTGTTAGATGTAGCTGCAGGATATTTGCAGAGAGTGCCTGCTAAATCATGTTTGTAATTCCAAAGGAAAGAAAGAGCAGCAAAGTCATAGGGAAAAACCTGCGGGAAGGATAATCATGAAAGAAGCCCATGACATCTATCACCACCATCTCAAGAAGGTCCCTTTGCTCTTGGCCAGCCTCCTACATAGTCTCACTTATTCCCCCCAATTATTCCCTCTGTTTTACTCTTTGGGTCAGCACAGATCTACAAAAGGGAGAACTTAAACAGTCTCTGCTTCATCACCCATGAGCAGCTCCAACGTACATTTCAGGCATCACCAATAGTTTTGTGAAGAGACCAAATATCTCAGAAACATTTTACTTTGCTGTTAAATACAATTGTTATTTCAACTATTCAAAGATCTTGAGATCTAACACCTTGATTTAGAGGTGTGAACTCGGTGATAAGTCACCGCTGAGCTTTGCTGAACTTTAAAGTCTGCCTGGCTGCTGGAGCTCTGTGAGGAAACAGCTGGCTTTGACTGGAGCTTCCAATTAAAATATTCACACCTCCACATGTTCCACTGTGCTGAGATTTTATTACCTACGTATTATATAGAGTGCAAAATGTGCATACAAATAACATAAAAGAACATGGCAGTCCAGCACGCTGATGTTGGGGATATCTCATGCTGTTCAAATAGTCAAAAAGTCACCTGATGTGCCTGTGCTGCTGCCGCTTGGCATCCTCTCCCAGCCTGTTTAGGGATGGCGACCGGCTCCGGGAGGATGGAGTGTAACTCCCCACAGTTTTTACAGTTCCATTAGGATTATTCTGCATCTGTTGAAGTAGATGAGGTGAAAGGCTGCGATGTGAAGAAGCAGAGGAGGAGGCTGACCACTCAGGGAGGTTGTTGATGTTCAGATTGTTGTCGCTGTTGGAACGAAGCAAGATCCGAGGTGCTGCTAAGGTGCTTGGAGGCCTCCGCCTTCTGTTCGAATAGGTGGGAGCCTCTCTAAAGGGCACTGTGTAAAGAAAGACATCCAGGGTAATCTCAGATGATTTCACCATTCATATGTGTTTACCACCCCATAAAAAGATTTAGCAACATATGGCATTGTTTCTTCTGCGGAACTCTACCTTGCCTGCATAGCTAATTGAATTAATTATCTTTAAAACATCATTAAAACTAAAAACAACTGGGCAATGTTAACCTCTTTACTGGCTTTAACAAATAATTAGGCAACACCAGCAGCATGAGCCTGCTGAACAGTCTTAACTATGGTCTAGGAAATGGGAAAGACCTCATTATTGCAAATTGGAGTCTCAAAAAGTTCATATTCACACTGGGTTGTCGTAGTCAATCAGAAAGACACGGAACAGGGCCAATAGACAGAATTTTTGATGTGTGAACTCCTAAATCCCTTCTTCCACTGGCACCCAAACCGGGAGAATTTTGGTCCATTGCAAGTTCAGACCTAACCTGAAATCTGTAGTGTTAACAGTCACCTTATCCCCATCTTCCAGGTTAAAAATTGAGGACATAGGTTTTTCTCCTGGCAGAACTCTATTACATTGCTGTAATCCCCAGGTATTCCTCTCTTTCTAATCTAGGCGTTTCTACTGCATCCATTACTATTGTATATAGAACATATTACCCAAGGGTAATAGACTCGCTCTGTCACGTGCTGTGGCCCAAAGAGAGCGTGACTGTATCCAAAGGCTGCCATACACTACTTAATGAAATAGTCGTAACAGAAAACAAAAGCAAGGGCAATAAAAACGTAACACAAACCAGAGGGCCCATCCTTTCCTCAGTGTTACTGGTACAGTGCTGCAGTCATACGAGAATTTGTACAAGCAGACATTACATTTTCCAGATCTCCTTTTCCACTGGTGGGTCAGTTAGTTCCTAAGTGCAAGTTGAAAGGCAAATTTTCTAATATAAGGCAGCCAGCTATCACGAGATGCGGTGGCATTTCCGACCCATATTATAAGGTAATAAAGGGTCTGACCCTGAAAACTCATGCTTGCCACGGTCCCCGTTCATGCCACTACTTTCATTAATTTATTTCAGTGAAACTCGTGGGGTCACAGGATTTGATCCAAAGTGTGCAGATTTACAACTGAAAAATTGCAGTAGCATAACTAACAAAAGGCAGCCAGGCATTATTCTGAGGACTTCATTCAAAAAAATCGTATTCCAGTTGGGAAAGAAGTCCCACAAAATATCATCCTACATGTCTAAAGTGCCAGTAAGTGCCATTTATAAAGTGCCAGGAATGTCTACGCATTCAATACCCTTCAAAACCACACAAAAAAATGAATAAGAATGTCTGTCACACTGTGCAAGTAAATAAATTCATATAAATATGAATATACATAGGATTCAATCTGTCCTGCCTTGAAACTCAGCCTTTAATTGAGAGAACACAGCAAAATTTAAGGTTCCAAAGCAAAACTGAAAGATGGAACTGCAGGTAAAAGAATGGTTTATATAATTTTCACCAGAATCGATTTATGATTAACTGGGATTCTGAACATTTTAAAATAACATCCTCCATATTTCTAATGAGCTGAAACTTTCTCTGGTAAATAGATCAACAACATCAGAACAGGCAAACAAGAGAACAGTGTGCACAGAGAGAAAGGGCTTTACACTCATTTTCATAATATTTCATTTGAAACCAGGCTGAAACAAGGAAAGTAGTCTTTAAAAGCTGTTAAGGGGATAAAGCATAAAAGTCCAATATTTATGCTAGGAACTGGCAGAGACTCAGTATTTCAGAATATTCCAAGTTTTTCATATTTCACATCATTTTAAGATTTCAAAGCAGCAGAGCACCTTGGTGCTTCAAATGTCACGGTGAAAGCCCCGGTTAGTACTAGCTTATTTCCAAAACTGACACACACAGATCCTCTAGATTAACGTGCATGACACAGACATGCTATTTGCGTGTTCCTGTATTTTTGACATTCAGGATTCGGCTCTAGAAATTATTTCATCGAAGACAGGGATCTTTCCCAGGTACAATAAAGCAGAATAGGTGCTGTAATAATCTCAGTAAAGGAGAAAGCACACAAAATTGAATACAGGGAATGTTTTGCACATAGAGGTTTGCTCCCTGAAGGTCTAATGTTGTTCCCTTAGCGGCATCAAAGTTTGTCTTGAACTTCAGTAAAAATTGGATCTGACCCCTAGATTTGAAATTTTCATGAACTTAAACAGGTAACATGTCAGGGAGACTGCTGAGCCTTCCAGCCACAGATGGATAAAACTAAATATTGCCGACGTTTTGGGGATGTTTACTGTCACTTCCGAGATGTTGGTGGGATATCTCCTGGCGGGAGTGGGAGGGAGCGCGAGGGGCACGGTGTGAGGCACAGCGGCAGGAGGGACAGAGCATTGCTGAGCACGTTTATACAGACGGCTTTTAGAAATCACAAAACTGGCGCATTCATTCTCACTGAAAAACAGGGTATGTTTTGTATGTATACATGCTTTCCAGGTACCAGATTAAGTTAATTCTTTTTCCCTTATATACTTTAGAAGGATTTTACATGACCACTTAGGAGTTAGCTTTTGCTTTGCTATTAATGTTCTATTCTTAAGGAGAGAACTACAAGCAAAATTAGCCTTTACTACAGAAAATAAACAGGAAAGGAAACGACTAATTACACCAATTGACGTGTGTCTAACACAAATCTTTTATAGAAAGAGTTAAAAATAAGCATTTCCGTGCCTAAAGTGATTAATATTCCACCCAACTGTTTCTTTTCCCCAGCAATCTGCAAACTGTAAGTGGGTGGATATTTTTTTAGCTGCTTCTTATAGGCATTATTTATATTATTTTCACAACAAAAAAAATAACTACAACACAAAATGATGAAATGCAGATGTCCACTCATTAACCCCTGTTGGACACGGGTTTTCCCTAATATTTCACCGTTTTCAGAACTGTAAGTATAACTGTTGCAAAACTTGTTTGGGAAAAACACTTGATATAAAATGACATGAAAATGTCAGAACTAATTTCATGCCCCTAAAGTTTAAAATTATCATACCTAAAAGCATACCTGAAAGTACCATTTAATCCTTCCTCCAGCTCTCAGAATTCTATTCCTGGCATTTCATACATCTGAAGGGGCAATTCAGCACCACTCACTGACAAAATTCACCTAGGAAATTCCTTACGTGTCTTAAAATGCATTTCTTAGGGAACAAAAACATTTTTCTAACTACTTGACTGTTCAGAGAAAAACCTAAAATGAATAAAGTCACATCCAGCCTTAACAATCAGTTGCCTAAATGGACTGTCTAACACCAAATAATTTTGAAAAAGAAACTGCAGGAATTGATTAATTACAGAGTCACTAAGCCGATCATATTAAATGTACACAAGAAAACACCGGTCTGAAACATCAAAGTGTTCTGCTTTCATTGCTTACCTTCTTTCTTTGTGAAGGCATTTAACAAAGACTTCATTTTCCCTTTTTACTTTAGCAGCAATCCCCTCATTATATAACCTTTGCCGGGAAGAAAGAGGCAAAAAAGAGAGGAAAAAAAAAAAAGTATAAAAGAAAAAAAAATAGAGCTACCCAATTTCTATGTGTTCAGGCTGCCTGCACCCTGACATAAGCAGCAGGTTTCTGGGCACCGTGTAATTGCGAGCATAGCCGGGCATGCAGTACCCGGCGTTCTGGTGACAAAGCCCACCCCACATTCTGTCTGTCAGCTGGGAGCCAACTGTGCATAGACTGGAGCTGCTCAAAAAAAAAAAAAAAAAAAAAAAAAAAAACATTGCCCTTTTTCACAGCATAGGCAAAGTGACANGCTATCTTTCACAGCATTAGTCATGTGAACACCACCACCACAGCCCTGCAGACGATACTCTCGCTTCCGCCAGCGCTGCATTTGTGCAGGAGCGAAACGCCGGGCTGAGGGAGGGTGCAGGTGGCCCGAGCTCGGAGGGGGCCAAAAATTCATATTTGCAAAGGGCTGGGGGGGAGAGCGATGTGAAAAGGTGCTTTGCAGCGGCGCTCCGCAGGCTGCAGCTGGGGAAAGGAAAACCTTGACAGAGATGAGAGCTGCTTTAGAAGTGCATTTAGCTTGTAAACTTGCACAGCTGACTCTCAGTGCTGAGAGGCTTTTTGCTATTTGCTTTTTGCTATTTATTTGCTTTTGGTTTGCTTTTCATTAGTTTTTTGGGGGTTTTTTTGGCTATTTATTAGCTGCTTCTTTTTTTTGGCTATTTATTAGCTTTTTGCTATTTATTTACTTGCTTACTGTAATGCTCCAAAGAGCCAATTTGAGGAAAAGTACATGTCACACCAAGCTTCACACAATGACTACATTAAGAACGGAGACAAAACTGTCACTAAACAGAATATCCTAGCATGGCCTATATTCCAGTCTGAAACAGATGAGATACAAGCACCATTATTTTCCGCTCCCACTGCACTGGAATAAAACAGAATTTCTTTTTGCATAGGGTAAAAATACAAAAATTTGACCACTGTTTCATTTAATTCAGTGCAGATGCCAGAAAATAAGTGATGGAGCCATTGCAGTTTTTAAGGTACTAATTCTGACAAAAAATTCTATAGATAGCTATGCCAGCCAGTGCAAACATGCTCCCAGAGAAAGAGCAAATAACTGAATCAGGCAGACAGGAAGCAGGGGGAGGTGTTAAAAATCACAAAAAATTTAAGCATAAGTAGTTAAATGTAAGATTTAAAGATTCCAAAGAATAGGAAATTCTCTGTTAAAAAAGAAGTGTAACCTACATTAAAAAATTGCCATCAAATAGTATAAACTATGTAAGTTAATAAATACTTATTCTATTTCAGACATCTCTGTTGATCACTAATGCACCTGTTTTGAAAATAAGGTCTTCTTCTTACTGAGAAAATTGCTTCAAGACAGACAGAAAACAAATGACTTGAAATGGATTGAACCTCTATATGCATAATGATCTCATATTTAACATAACACTGAAAAGAATTAGTAAGCATAAATAAACTGAATAGTTTAAACTTAATTTAACATTCCAGTGTTTATGTAGTTATTAATTTACAAAGAAAGGAGTGTTTATCTAAATTAATATAAACTTATGCTTTGGTCCAATTTCTTTTTAAAAGCAGCTGTTCCTCACAGCTGGGAATCTTACCAGAGCAAACGTCACACACAGCATATGGACATCATTAAACGTCTATACGTGACAGGAAGAATTTTCTTCTTAACTTTGAAAAGATGCAAAGCTTTCTAAAGAATAACTCTGAACTGTTGTTGGCTAACCTATAAATATGTGCACACATTAAGTCCCCAGAAGAACCGATATCATTTCCAGAACACAAACTGCTACGCCAGAACAACTGTGCCCCTAGTTTCAATTATAAGCTTCTCCACATTACTTTTTCTAATACATTCATTCAATCCCCCAATTATATTTGGAGCTACAAGTGACAAAGGAGGTATAATTATTAACAATATTTTACATTTCCATAGTGCCTTCTAACTAAACTTAGCCAATAGTATGCGAAGGCTGGTGAATTCTGCCTGAAAACCTCAGTATCTGGAGTGCTCCCGCTCCGATAGCCAAATGGAGACCGACGAAGCGAGTTTAATGGTGGTAGTTCCTGAAACGCTGAGGAAAGAGACCAAAATCTTAACTTTTGCCCACCGATGGAGCTGAGATAGTCCTTTGCAAAAGTTAGGCAAGCGCTTGCTGGTGATCCTTACTTTCAGCAAGCGCACGGTAACGTAAGGACTGTGCCGCTGCACAGTGTCTCCGTAGCTCCAGGCACCGCTGTAACGCCTGCGGGCACACGTTTCCTAGGGAGCACATCTTCATTTTACAGAGTGTAGGGCAAGGTACTTCACTGACGATGCAGAGCATAGACTGATCCCTGTATTCTTCAAGAGGAGAATTACCTGTCGTGCCCACAGGAAAAGAAAATCACTGCCTCCCTAAGCTCAGGTCTGTGCTTTAATAACCAGAACACCAGAAAAATTATACACAGGCTAAGCATTAACTATCTCCAAAGGGATGAGATCGCAGCGTTGCTCATGTTTCTCTAAGCAGAATGTCCCGGGTGTTTTACCGACAAGGTGACGCCGGTGTAGAAACCTAGGAGGCGAATCCTCAGACCGCCTTTTCCTTTCTGTGGGTGTCAGTGTTTCAAAGTCACGACAGCCTAAGCACCTAATCACAGCGGCTGGGCGAGGAAAGGGTTAACTCAATTGTGCTCATTCATGTCTCTTCATATACAGTAAAATAAAAACAGACAGGCAACTGTAGTCAATCAAAATCAATCCCAGGGGGGATTTTTATTAGATTCTTGCCGGAGCTGTAGCATTTCATCATCTAGAGGTTTCTAATCAGTGTTATAAAAACATAAAAAATATTGAAGTCACTCGAAATTATTGAGTTTCATGGAAATTGTGGGAACTGTCTCTGATCTACACCATCAGATATATCACCCGAGGAGTGATCATTTTATTCCATTTAACTGTCTGTCTTTTCCCCAGCACAGGAAGTATAATTTCTTCCTACATGGCAGAGCCTACTGCAATGAACACTATTGTACATTTGGAAAATATGACAATCAAGGAACTCAGTGAACTATTCACAGTTTTTCCTTTTTTACTAATTTTCGCTAGTAGCTTAGTAGAATTTGTTGATTGTAACCAAAGTCCTAAAATCTGTGGTGATCGAAAGTTAAAAAAGAAAATATTCCATCAGCTTTCACCTTTTCTGGAAAGATTTTCTGCCTCATAATGGTAGTCTTGGTATTATTAGCTCAGGACACAGCCCTAATAATTTGACTATGCTATAGCACACAACAATAATATAACCCACAAGCCATTAGTATCCATAATCTAAAAATCATGAAGAATCTTCCACCTACAGGTAAGGTAAGTCCTAATTTCCCTACTTCTTTTGTATGTGCTCAGAAAAGTATCTGTGAGCTCTGTGTGGGGATGTCTCTGAGAAGAAAAGGCCACCTCAAAGAGAAATCATCTTAAGTTAATTTTGATTAGCATTTTTTGGTACATTTGTAATGTCAGTTTCTCAAATTTTTACAGGTATTTCAGTCCACAGATCCCACTAGAAATCTCTGGATATCAGTGACTTACATACTCTTTAGGATCTATTTTTAGGCACTTAAATGCCTTTAAAAAAAGGCTAACAATTATGTGTCTAACCAAATCTAAGCAAGAGCTTCTCAGATAGCAGTCAACCGCAATTATGATTGCCACGCTTTATTCTTTTTTTATTTTGTCCACCATTTTGAAGTTCTTGCTAGAAAAATCCCTTTAACTTGTATACACATCTCCGTTTTTGTTAAAAATACAGTTCTTAGCATGTATAAATGCATTTCTCTCCACTACAAAATAGGCTTCCCGTATGCTAAGCCACCAAATGGAGAGTTAGACAAGAAAAGACAGATTCAAATATAGACTGTAAAAGTACAAAACGACTCCTGAAAAAAAAAACCAACCCAAACCCTAGTTTGGTACAGTGCTTCTAGATTACTTACTTCTTCCACAAAGGCACAAGGTGGTCAGGAACACAGGCAGTGGTGACTGATTCAGAAGGAATCACCTCAGGGGAACAGCTCAACCTATTTTATATAAGCACAAGTGTGGGGGTTTTTTTTTATTTTTCTGAAAAAGATCTGGGGAGTTTGTTCAGGAAACCGCAGTTAAACCAGCACTGAGAAGCATCTAACCCTGCTCAAATGATGCTCAAAGAGCCCAGCCTCAGCTGACCTAGCATTAGTATCTCTCTTGCCACATCGCTGCTAGCATCTTCTCACCACCCAGCTACTGCTGGTATCAACCAGATCTCGTTAGTAGCCTTCAAACAGTCAGTCCAAGTTTGCAGGGTAGAACGGGGGCAGGAGACTGTGTGTAGGAAAGGACAGCAGAGGGATGGCTCAGGAACAGATGGCAAGAGTTATCAATTAGAAAGAAAAACAAAACAAAAAAAAAAAGCAGTGCAAGTTCCATAGCCATGTGCCAGACATCCCTTCCGTCACCTGGCATTCCTCTTTCATTGCCGTCCCCAAACTTCGCTCTGCGTGACAAGGGCCAGCCTCAATCTGCTCTCACAAGGAACCCAGCACATTCACAGAACTTGCTTAAAAAACAACAAGGAGGAGTTGGAAAGGCTCTCAGATATCCAACTGTGTGCAAGGCTTAATTGGAGGCAATTCTTTGTGGGGTGGAGTGAACTGGCCACTTCTGGGAGCTCCAGTTCTGCAGTAAACACTTTACCCAATTCCTGTTATTAGAAGTATTTTAATAACTATGCAAGGTGTATGTGTTTGTTGATACATTTCAAAGGAATTTTGAAAGTTGATGGATATACAGTTGCACACATAAAGGAGCTTAAAATCATGGGAAATGAAAATCAGTCCTTCTTTCTTACCATGCTCACATGATTACCAACGAGCCTCCGCTAAGATTACAGCAGTAATGCAAGAATAACACTCAAAGAGCTGCTTGCTCCTGCGTAAGGCAGACATGTTCACCTTAAGGTTTTACTGCCAGTTGCTTACACAACAGCAAGAAGATACAGAGAATCTCCTATTTAGATCACAATGAAAAATTGCTAAATATTGCTTAAAACTTGTGTGTCAGAACAAATGTCTGAAATCTCTTTGATAGGTTAGAAGATAATCAGTTTAGAAATTAAGATGCAAAAGAGTTTGAACATCAGAAGTTTTTCCCTTTGAAAAAGAAAAAAAAAAAAAATACCAGGCCAATGTGGCAATATCCACAAATGTCAGAAGCTCTGACTGCAGTGATACAGATACACAGATCAGAATTTACCTAAGAACCGAAGAAATAAAACCATCGTCCCCAAGGATGAGAGGCTGCTTTGTAGCCTGCAATTGTGTGAGGAATCTGGGTCAGGGGTGCAGAACAAAGGAAGGTTAAAAGGTGGGAAAATGAAACCCTCTGATTCCATGTGAAAGGTTGGAAAGGTGGGGAGGGAAACAATAGCCAATAATGAGGAAGATGTCTTGCAAGTAGCAGCCTGAAGAGAGAGAAAAGCAAATGCAATGGCAAGCTACAATAGCTGAAGGAGAATTTTAAAACATGATTGAAACCTATCAGCAATGTGGAAGAAAGCAGACTATTTGAATAAAATATGTATGGCTCACTTTCATTCTAACAGGTATACCACTATAAAGAAAAAGCAACTTATCCAAACAAAAAACTGTAGTTGATGTAGTGATTTTTCGGCAGAGTATTACTCCCTCAGCCAGAGGCAGGGAATGGGAAGGCCAGCTCTGACAAGGATTTCTCAAGGTTTTATACTGCTCTGTAATAGAGCCAGGGAAACAGAAAATCTTTTAAAAAATAAATATTGTGAATCCTTTAAAAAAAAAGGCAATGGGTGTTTTGCAGTAGATGATAAAACATGACACTACTGGCTTTAATTGATTTCATTACTTTTTGGTGGCATTTCTTTAAATATAGACTGGGCTGATTTCCAGGTCTGTTTTTATCAGCAAGTAGAACTCATCCAGAATTGGATATATTCATCTATATACAGCAGCAGACTATCAGTAACCAGCTACTTAGAAGTGTTGTTGAAGCAAGAGATTAACAACTTGTACAGTATCTGGACAGAAAGATCTATTTAGCTCAGACTATCAGCTTAAACTGAAAGTATTCGAGTGTGAACCCCTGAAGCTGCATTCTTTTGCCTCGTAACAATAAGATTCAAAATACAAATCAAATATAATTATATCCCACTACAAATTCTTATGCTCTTTAAACAAGCTGGTGAAAGGATGGTGCAATTTTCTCCACTAATAATACACTGGGAAATGTACACTGGTCCTGATGCAGCACCACTCAGAAGCACTGAATTAGACAACAAATTAATTTTGTTCTTTGCAATATGTATACCTACGAGTCGGGAAAAATACCACTTAACATCTGGGGGCTGCGCTTAACCCAATATGCTGAAAAAAAGAAATATAAAAAAGCAGTGTCATTCAGAGAGAGGAGAATGTCATGGCTGGTAGCTCCTGCAAACAAAGATACCTGATTCTTCTTTTAATGTCTGACGCTGATGGGCCTTAGATGCCATATACAAATTCGCAGGTTGCAGTCTGATGTCGCAGAGGAGAACAAAGACAAATGAAACTACAAAAGATGCTTAGGAAAACAAATGTACCGATATTGGATTGCATGCTGTTTCTGTGTTCTGGTGTTGTACAGAAAACAATCTAATTTTGCCTTTGTGTAACTTTCCTCCTACCAAAAGCTCTCAACAAATTCCTTAAATCATTATGTTGTTCCAGGCTTTATTCAGTGATTTGATTTCACTGCTTTAATCTAAGTGTGAACCTCTTTAGTAAATAGTGGGACAAAGCATCTGTGCTTCCAAAAGTGTTGGTGGATCATGTCAGTTTTATTTAGAATAACACCATCTTCATAACTGAGAAGTGTATATTGCTCTCAATGGGGGAAAAAAAAAAAAAAAATCGGTCTCCTGGAGAAGTTTCAAAATATATAACCAGCCAAAGTGGTCCAATGGTGGACCACAGTCATGTGCATTCTGCTAGCACAGTTTACAAAGACAACTGTAATTACTGGGAGGCTAGGGGTGTTGGATAAATTTATTTGTACTATTTTAGGTGTCAGCTAGTTGGATCCAATTCTCCAGGCTTCTTATCTTTCAGCACTATTACCCCAGCTCATCAGGAATTAAATGCATCCACTTTGCTCTCACAACATTTTACAGTACCTGTGCAGAAGTCTAAATGACAACACAAGGTGCGTAAAGATGGAGGAGTACACCTACTACTACTACTTTATAGCCCGTCCTCAGCTCAAGTGTTTCTCAAACATACAGCTACTCCTGATTTACTGCAGGGCGTATGACAGAAGAAACCAAGCCACGATGTTAAAGTTCATGCATGACTGTGAGTCAGCCCAAGGCAGGAATTATAAGAAAACAGCAAAGAAACAAATCCATAGTATCTTCTTTTAGCTCCAGCACTGCCCTCTTCTTCGACTCTTAAATCTTGGTGCCCTTCACTGCTATTTTTCTATCTTGTTTTCCTTCTTTCTCATGGCTGCAGTTGCCTTTCACTGCTTCTCTCACCAGTTCTCTAAGGATAATCTGCCTGCCTCCCAGAGCCAACAGTAAACAAATGCACATAACAGTGCATCAGGAGAGAGAATTTCTAGAAGACATCCCATCATGGCAAAGTGACATAAAATTAGCAACAAAGACAAATAGATGAGGATAGAATGGGGGGGGGGGCCGGGCAAGAAAACAGTATATGAGGTAGCTCATCTAGAAGAGGAAGATTTATAGAAGGTCACATCACATCAATGTCAAACAACAGTGGAAAAAAAATCACTCAATCTTCATGCACGAAAATTGTGATGAGAAGAGGGAACAATTAAGTAGTTAGTATGACATTGCTATATCTTTTTAATACCTTTGAGGGTAATGTTTTCATTGAGAAAAGACGACATTATTTTACTGAGGACACAAAGCTGGCCTTGATCTGTCTGCAAAGACACCACAGAACTGTAAAAGCTTTTCACTCAGTTAGCTTCCCACAGGTTGCCTGCTACTCTATGATGTATTTCATGACAAAAATGTGCATTACTACTTTCATTCTTGCTTTACAGTAGAGCCGCAACAGGAGCCCAAATTTATTCTGGCAGAAGTATTACTAAGAAAACCATAAACTAAGTGCCAAGAGAACTAAATTGTTGGCTCTGTAGTCTCCCTGAATCTCATCAATCTGCAAGTAGAGAGAAAAGAATTTAAGGAGAAAATATTGTTGAGGGTCGTGAGGGTAGAAGGAGCCAGTAAGATCTCCACATCCCATAGACTTGCATAACAACCTGGAAAGCAAAAAGCATTTATGTAATTGTAGATGTAGCTTCTCAAATGTGGAGTTAGTGAGAACCATCTTTATTGCACCCCATGTTATCCTCTGCACACTGTTTTTCCCCTCCTGTCTAGCATACGTGATCTTCAAGAATTCCTCATTTCCATCTCGGTTCCAAAGTGGACCTAGCACCGTGAGCACCAAATACTTACACGTTTGCAACAACGCAAATTTGGGTTACCTCAGCAGAGATTCTCTCACTGCAAATTTCCAGTCACCTTTTATGCTACAGATAGTAAGATGCACAATGTAACCATTCAACCCTTAAAATATCTTCTCTTCTAAATGGAGGAGAGCAAGCTCTGTCTAAATATCTTTTCTAAGTAGAGGAGAGCAAGCTCTATCTGAAGTCGTGTTATCAAGCAGGATCTTTAAAAAGTAAAACCCAATAATTTAAGCTGATAATTGTCTCACTATCCTTAGTTCCATTTAGACATTTGGTGTTAAAAAGAAACTAAAACATTGCTGACTTATTCATTAAATTAACAGCATTTTAAATTATATTAGTAGCCTACATTTCTTCATCTCAAAAATAACTGTTAATGAATCATGTTGGTATAAATAAGAAAGGATAAAAAAAGAACGTATCCGCTGTAACAGGGGGTTATCTTTGTGCAAATATGTAGGTGTTTGCAGCATTTGTAATGTTCTCAGTGGTTAATCCCATTGAGAAAGGAAGGCTTGCTCACTGAAGAGTTTTTGAGGTGGATTAATAATTAAACTAATATTAGCAATACAATGCCTACTTCTGGTTCAAGACCTTAACACTGGCATTTTAACAGTGTCTGAAAACGTTGAAGGGAGACTTCATCCCCCACCCTCCCCAGTGTCACCCATTTTTTGTTGTTGCCTGCCGCTTAAATTTTGAGCTGAGTTTAGATTTTCTGTGACAATGGTATGAAAAGGAATGCTCTTGTTTATATAGGTTAGTAAGTCAGAGCAGGTAAATAAGATCAAGTGAAAGAATAAAGGCACAAGCTTAAAACGCGTTATCAAAAAGTAATCTTATGCACATATTATCTCAGAAATGTTACCATTTATTCTTATGTTTCTGGCAGCAGTGGTAGATACAGCTCCATGATAGTCATTAATTCAGCGGAAAATGCATGGCTGACATCCAAGACATTACTAGGAAAAGAGAAGTGTTCTGGATATTATTTGGCAGTCACACCCCCGGACATCATAACTACTACAATAAAATTTGATTTCCGTGCTCAAGTTTCAAAATAACTCTGTTTTCTTCCGGACAAGAAGTAATGCAAATAAAGCTAGCAGAAAACAGCAACGCACATCCTTAAAAGAAAAAATAAATAAAAAAATAAAAGGGATCAGAGAAAGGAGAGTAATTGTATAGATAAGTAATTTGCATTTGTTGTTCTCTAAGTCCTGGCATTTCAGGTGCAGATTCTTGATGTTTCACAGCAATTGCACACTGTGTTTAGGACAGAAATTTTTCTTATGTCAGTATTACCTGCACATGTTTAACTACTGCATGTGTCCACCAGCATTTCCATTAGGGGAAGGATCGTTTGGCACTAACCACCCAGGATCTAGCCTGTCATCATCAACAGAAACACATCTAAACTAAGTTAATGATGACTGTACTCATTCATATTCAAGGGCACAATGTCAGGTATGAGAATTTTAAGTAATAAACAGTATGCCTTTATAGGCAAAAAAAGAGGCATGAAGAATATACTATGTATCAAAAAAGTACCTAAGACAGAACAGATAAAACAGGGTAACATAAAATATGTATTTCAGATATTACATTAGGAAGTTTCAGCTGAGAAGCAAATTCAAATTACTTACAAAATTTTTTTGTTTACTAATGTTGGTAATATTGACCTAAAATGAAGGAAAGATCCAGCCCTTGGCTTTTCCAGTGAACACCAGACCCAGTTTCACCGGGAACTTGCAGTGCAGCAATCCTGCAAGCAGTACCCCGGCAGCTTTGGCTTCTGAGGAACCACTAATTTTAGACAGCATATAGGTGACCACAGTCCCCAGGATACCTCTGTTGCAACAGGGGACAGAAACACAAAGATTATTTGCATGCCTCATCCCATGATCCCAGTGGAGGTCAGAAAAGACTAAGACCTCAACTGGCCAATGACCAGTGGAAGGGTGGTGGAACAGAACAAAGATAAACAGAGATTTCTGAAGTTGGGGAATGCTTTTCTAGAATCACTGCAAGAGTAAAATTTCCATAAAGTCTAAATATCTTTTTTTTCTTGTCAAGAATCTGGCAAGAAATTTAGAAATGACTCACCCTAAGTCCCCCCAGCTAGGACCATGCTTTCTTTAACATTGGGAAGCTGCAAGGAACATCAAAGGAATTATCAGCAGAAAAGAAGAAGGAGAAATAAATGGGACTCACAGGACATCTGGGGTCAAGAAACTAAATGGAAGTGGAAGGGCTGGAAGATAGGAAGGAAATACAGTGAAATTGCAGTGATTCCCAGTGAATCTGGGAGAAATAATCTGAGAGATTTTCAAAGGAGAAAATGAAAATGTATCACTGCTTTAAGATGTTTAGGAACGACAGTACTCAGTGACTTAGGAAAGGGTATGTCTTGTAGCATACAAACGAGACAGCAGCATACGCTTGGATACTGCACATTGCATGAAGGAGTAAGGTGATACTAAGCGATTCCTACAGTCTCTACTCAAATCTTATCCAGTTTCTGAATACCAGACACCAGTTTAATGTGAAGATGTATCAAACCATACAGTAATCAAAAGCAATACATGAAGTAATTAAGATGCAGGAGTGAGTGTTTAATGATTTAACTTTATGTAGGAATGACTACAAAAAAGTAAACGCTCTGAGCAAGATCCGACGCCATCCACAGAGACACACAGTTTTGACATTGGCTTAGTGTGGAAGAGATGCACTTCTTACTCTATGGGTTGTTAAGTAACGGATAAAAAGGAAAGACAGGGCTGTTTAGTCCCAGTAAAGGTGGTATATCTTTTGCTAAGGACTAATGGGAGTGGATTTTCAGTCAAGAAGTAAAGGGACATTTGAGTGATGCAAGATAGTGGACTATAACAGAGCAATAGAAATGGACCTATGTAGGAGAACTAGAACAGAACAGTATAAAAGCATAGAAAGTATTCGAAAGTATTTCTCCTCTCCCCCTACCATTCCTTTGCACAATCATAGCTCATGGATTTTTTTCTAAGCGCATAAAACTGGGAAGAGCAAACAGGGTGCAGCCCTGGCTCACAACAGTCGGATGGGCTGGAAGGTAGGTAGCTCTCCACAGCCCGTCACAATCACAAGCCACATTTCAATCTGATAGCTGTATGGAGCAGACAGGTTTATCCCCACCTCCGCTGTTGCCCGGTATTCTAGTGCAACCTAGACTTACCAAAATAAATTAAGAAAATCAGTTTGCTGCTTTGATCCATCAGGGAGTGGAATAATCTGTGCAGCACAAGTGAAAAAATTCACAACTCTAGACAGCAATCGGTGTGAATCGTACTCTCCAGAGTACAGCTCCAAGAGAAGAACAACTCAGTAAGCCTTCCATTTCAGTATTCAAACATTGCCAGTATTTCAGTGGACGAGGTTCAGAATATTAACTAGGAAACACATGTTTGACTATTGCTCCACTGGTCCTTTATCTAAAAGAAGGGGCAAGGTTTTCTTTTACTTAGTACTTTTTTCAGTTTACATGATCAAGACACTTAGCATTTGAAGTTTGTTAGGTTTTTTTAGGAGAGACTATGTAAGAATTTCTGATCATTAACTGAAAGGAATGGATAGCCTTTCCTGAAAATACATATTGCTAGTGGTAAACAACATCATAAACGAAAACCAGTTTTCTCTCCTTATCATCACCTTACTCTGTCTCAATGTGAATTTCATTTTAGAATCTCACTAATTAAGCCATACCGACCAATTTTAACTTACATCTGTGTTCCTTAAAGGGCTGAACTGTCAGGGCTATTGTTGCTATGCATCATTATGGCTGGGAAAACCTTTGTCCATAAATTCAATTGATCTTTGTTATCTATTCTGTCCTTCTCCTTCACAGGAAAAGGGGGGCAGGGGGAGGGAAAACAGCTATCTCTTAACTAAAGTTCGGCAGTTGATGACAGTTTTCTTGGCTTTTACAGCATTACTACTTTACATCTATCAATATTCTGCATTTTCAATACCTACCTAGTGCAGGTGTTGCCTAGAGTCAGTGACAGAACAACCCCCCTGACACACAACTGTTAATGTCAGGTAAGAAACACGTCTTCAATAACAGGGAGGGAGCACTGTAACGAAAAGACATGCAAACACATCAAGAAAAAAGAACAAGGTCTAGAGACTGGATTGGCAGTGATGAATAGACCCCATAAGCACACAACAGGACATAAAAGTAGAGTAAGAATGGGCAGCTCAGGGAACTGGCTGGCAGAAAACACCACTGCAGCTCCACAGACGCCTGCAGTGAATGAACTGGGGTAAGGAGACTGTGAAAGATGGCTGAAGTTGTTAAATGGGAATCTAATAAGGTTGCTATGAAATACAATTGAAGGAAGAGTCTTAAACAACATGAAAAAATATGGAAAAGGAGATAGGAAATCAAAACAAAGCAGACATTTAATATTAATGGGAATAATGGATATGTCTGAGTACACGGAAGTACAAGCACACACTAAGGACAGAAGTCATGCCCTCTCCCAAAGGCAAATGGTCTGTCTCAGTGATCTATTCATTTTAGAAACTTCTCAAAATACAGCACATTCAAGAAGTTTTTAAATAGCACAAGTAAGACTTACCTAACGCGATACTACATGCAGGGAATTTGGGAGGATACAAGAATGCTAATCATATTGCAAGATCATCTGCTTAACTATTCATACCAAAAGCAGGATGATCTAAAGCAGCAATTTTTGCATGCATCCACGCAAGCCACACACAGATAGTGGGAATTTCAGGCGTGATCACAGCAGAAATTTGGAGGGCCAAGACCTCTAAGGTCCTCAAGCTTGTTGAGGGAATAAAGTTATGAAAGGAATGAAAACATATATTATAAAACAACATTCATTTTTGTTTCATTCAAGAACAGACCAATTTTTCCTCAAGCAGTAGGAAGAAACTTACTCATTACTAATCTACAGGCATTAAAAATTAGTGTTCATAATAAGCTAGGAAGAACATGAAAATCTTTTTTTAAAAAGAGTACAAGCGCTAAGTAATTCATGTAAGTAGCAGAAGCACTTGAGTGCAGCGAGCGCAGACCAAAATCAAGCAGGCACTGTTGGACGTGGGCATTTCTGCAGCATATTCCCAGACCAAAGGGTGAAAGGGAACATGGTTCGCATTTGATTTTTGAAGAGTCAGGAGGGTCTGGCAAGGCAAGCATTATGCAAGAGCTAACAAGCCATCCTTTACTCAAAGTACTCCATGCAGATCCACCTGAGAAGTCTCTACACAATTTCTGGGTATGCCAGGTTGTCATTGCTCTGGACAGGGAAAAGTTTCTGCAAATGCTGCTAAGAGGTGGTGAATTTACCACTAAGAATCTTTTCTAGGTCCATTTAATTGAATTCTGAAAGATATACTTCAATGGGGCAGAAGCATACAATCAGTTAATAAAAAAACCAAACCCATCCTAAAATGTACCTTTCCACATCATTAGGCATCAACTACCTGTACAGATCTAGCAGTTTTATGCCCCATGTCACATGGTGTTTAATTAAAGTAATTGGTTTTACCAGTCTCCATGTAGGCACACTTGAAGTGGCACTGTAGCCCCTCCATATGGGGAAAATCAGGGGCTGTTAAAAACTGTTGTCTCATAGGAAATCTCATGGGAAAAGAAAAAGAGAAAAGGTGGAATCATAGCTTTTACACATGCAGGATGGGGTAAAAGAGTTCATTAGAAGGTTTGCGATGGATCATAATGCATTTCACACAGCAAACCAACCCCCAGGTGGCCCAAGTGCATTTGAGTCAATAGTTCTGTTTGGTTAGTGATAGGATGGTGCTGAGGGCTCTTTTAGAGCTGGTGTGGTAGCATTTTGAACATCAGTATTTAAATGTTTCCCTCATTTAAAAATACCATTTAAGAGGTTTACTATTAAATTTACGGAATAACTTTCACTCATTGCTTAGATTGTTAATTATCTTGCTACACAGAGAAATCATTATTTGTACTAAGTGATACCTTAAGAAAGCATCATTCAACATTCAGAAGGACTGCACTTTTCTTCATAGGTATTTAAAAGCTAGCTCTATGAAACAAGTATGTTTCATTTGCACAGTATTCTAGAAGGACTGGAAAGAAAAAAAACAATTAAAATGTACCCTACAGAAAAATACCTGCAGTTTTATTTTTCTTGAAAGTATCTAGATCTACACTAAGAAAAATCTTTCAAAAATATATCCTAGAAAAATCAACATTTTTGCCCACTGTGGTTTGAATATTCTAATTCTGCCCAGTAGCGTGTCTCTGTGAAAAGCCATCATTAGATCATTTTCCATCCCATAGCAACCACTTTGTTTTCTCAGGGAAATAAAATATTTTTACATCCTTAGGCAATACCTTTCTCTGCATGGTTTCCTAAATGAAGCTGTTTGCAATCTAAAGCTAACATCACGATTTACACTGGCCTTCACAGAGAATTATAGCTATTTAGGTGGAAAATAAAATGCCAGCCATAGGCTTTTCTAACTGTATACATGTGTGCATGTGCATGTACACAGAGAGATCATTTCACATTTTATATAAAGAGCCTGGATTTGTTAATAAAATATTGCTTATTCAAAGTAACAGATTCAAGTTATTATATGCATTTGCATTATTAAACAATTACCTAAAAGAGAGCAATGGAAAGAAGAAAGAGGCAATGTCTAATGATCTGAATGTGCAATGATAATTTAAGTCTGACTTTGCTGAGTGATAAGAAAGTAAATAAGACCCCAGGGACTATAAGCAGCTTGAGAGAATCTTCCTGTAACTGTCACTGCTGACAATTTCATGGTAATCCAAAAACTTCAGGGCTGCTGACCACAGCCACCAGCTCTCAAACAAGGGTTCTCAGTACTTTACCAAAGGTCTCTGTGGAGCTGGCTTTTTCTTAAAAGGGTTTTTTAATTATTAAATCACACTAAAGCGACTATACCTATTTTAAATAATTTACTGATGCTATTTTACTGTGCAAGTCACTGCTGAAGTTCCCTGCAGGCATTACACTGAGGAAAATGTGAATAGAGAAGTACACAGTGTAGTAATATGTCACCAAAATAATGGAGGAGGAAAAAAAAAGGCATAGAAGCAGACTTGGTAGTACACTATGACTTACTGTAATCGTGTGAGAGCTTGGGTGCTGACCTGAATGTTGTCTCCATTCAAGCATAAAAAGGACTATCATGAAAAAAGAATTCCAATTTTATTTTATTTTTTAATTTGGCAATCCTATCGTGTCTTTTCAAGACATAAAAATATTACTGATTTAAATTTTGACTACGAGGGCCAGTGGAATGTGAAAAACTCTCCCTGAGGAAACTGGAAATGCTTGAGATACGGAAGGCTCAACAGGATGCAAACACCCACAAAAAATGCCGCAGAAAGATGGTAAGCTGGAAAAATAAGATTCAACTAGCTGTTGTACTTCACCAGATCTTTATCAAATCCTATTTCCCTGGCTACATTTTGAAAAATAAATCATCGAGGAGGTTACAAAGGGTGACACTTTGATTTTTCATAACTGTTCATTAGGATTGTTGATTTCAGCAAAGATGAAATGTTTCCATCTCTATTTACCCAAGCTTTTGAAACCAGATACAGAAAGAAAACTAGGAGGAATCCATTTGTTCTCATTGTACAATTTCAATTTTTTGTCATTAAGCTTTAATGTAAGGAAAAGACATGAGCTGAACAGTGTTTATTTCAATGATGATGCAATGTGATGGGTGCACTGCATAATGTCATATGATATCAAAAGATGTGTCCCGGTGTAACCTCCCTTATACACAGTGAGGAGCCTTTGCAAATAACAGAAGGCAGCTAACAACTTTGAGGCCGTTACTGGAAAATTGTCACTTGCTTTCAATAACTGAATAGGCCTTGTGACTATCTAGCCTTAGTGGTCCGAGTTGCTCAAACGGTTAGTTATGAAACTATGCCGTCATTATCTTCCGAGAGGCTCATCTTTCTTCTTTAATTTATTAAGATTTTTGTCATACAAGCACTGAAAAGAGCTGTACAAAATCGACTTAAGGCAAGTTTTGCGTTCCTTCATTTTGGGGGTGACTCAAAGCTCCACTAATTAAACCAGAGCTCCCCAACGGGGCTTCTCGTTCCATCAGTCAGGGATGCCTGGATGATGGGGACATCTCAGTCACACTTTCACTCTCACTGTGCCTCCTGAAACAGGGAGGACTGACGTAAGAACTTGCTGGGCTTAGGGAACCAGTAAGCCATTAGTTGAGTCTGGATCAACTCAAAGATGCTAGAGAGAGATAAATTAGTGGAAGCAGGACTAGTAGTTTTGCTTATTGGTTTTGTAACCCATTTGGGAATTTTGCTTTTCAGTACTTTGTATAAATTACTAAAATGCCTTGTGTAAATTCCTCTTCAGTTGAACGTTCGTAGTTTCAAGAATCAGATCAGCTCTCAGTGCCTTTTTTACAGATACAAGATGATGCCCCACGCTGTGTGTTTACGAACATTTTATCAGGTAAAGATGGAGCAGAATTAGGAACCCACGAGATTTTAATTCCTTGTTAAGCAATTGTCATGGCAGATTCTGACAAGAACAGAAAATGTCATAAAACTAAGCAGAACTAAGCAGTGCTCAAGATAATTTCCGACTTCTAATAAAAACAGAACACAGTACTTCTATACATTTCATTACAAAGGCTGTAACCATGGTAGAAAACACAAGACAATTTGATTCTGACAACCTGTAATCCTAGTTAAACCACAGTTTGAATAAAAATTTTTAAAATTCTCCAAAGCCACTACATTATAACTTTAAACCAAGAAAAACAAAACCTAAAGAAACTGCATTGAAAATTTCCTATATTTTAGCTAGGGCTCAGGGGAAAGGCTTAAAACATCTCTGTTTCAGCACAGCACATGACCACTTTGGCTGAACTAACATAAAACGCACTTGAAAAGATACCTGGCTGGAGAAGAGAGTACTGAGGGGAACTATGAGCAAATGATGGTAGGAGGCTGGAGATTCACTGTCAGACAACTTCCTACATTGGACAAAGAGTAGAGTAGCCACTGCACAGTATTTCAGTGGTTCAGCAAACTGAAACATTTTCACTAAAATGTTGACTTCACTGATGCTGAACCCTCCTCCAAAAACCAAAAAAGTATTATTGGGAATTTCTGAACAGCTTTAAGTGGGTCAGTGCTGCGTAGGCAAACTTAAAAGCTGCCAACCCTATCAATATTGCAGTTACCAGGCACTGTCGCTCTCTGTAAATGTCAATCTAAGAGAATCTACATGCCAACAATTTCTTATAGTAAAGTGTAACTACACACCAAGTAATCTTTTTTCGTTCAAGACTTAACAGTGATAATTAATAGTAATGAAATTTATTCTAACTGAATGTCTCTCACCACTCTTCAAACTTTCTCCACCAGAGAGAGGCAAATTCCACTATAATACAAAGGCTATCCCATGTGATCTATTCTTCCAAAACATACTGTGCAAGCATTTAAGGAAATAAGCAATCTAAATTATGTCTTACACTCATGATGGAAACAGTATTGGTTAATTCACCCCTACGGATTTTAAAAGAAGTCTATTTGGTTTTTAGCAAACTGTGAACGTGGCTTTTATTGCTCCAACATGTATCTAAGTCCTGAAAACATTTCCTTTTGATCCAAACTATTAGTCACATTCATTTGTGAAATTCAGATCCACGAAGAGACAGAGTACAGTTAAAGTGACAGAAGAGTACAGGCAAATACACCTAAAACAAAGTATGTTTAATATTTCCTTTATACTTCTGATAATATTAAGGACACTGAAAAAAAACCACCACCCACTAAGATTTGTTTTTCTTTTGTTAAAGTATTTGAAGTATTTTATTTCAAGTTTTGAAAACTTAATTAATCTAAAACGGCTTCTGTCACTCACTGCACCATCAGAAGTGGGTATGTATGTGCTGAGATGTATGTATACAAGTGGGTTTGCTGTAGGCATGTTACATAAACTCTTTATGTAAGCTTTCCTTGTCTAAACTCTTCTTAACAAACATTTTACATGAATAAATACGGTAAATTTGAGCTCGTATATTCTACAACTATTGTCCTACATTGCAGAGTCCCTGGAATTCTGCATGGCTCATGCAGACACCTTGCAAATCCCAGGGCAGCATCAAGGCCATCGTGTCAGTTAAATTCCAAAGTCAGGATATTCAAAAGGCCCTCTATGCCCCAATTCTGTTGGCTTTGAATGAAAATTAAGCAGCTATTTTTTTTAATACTTAAAAAAGTTCCAAGCCTACATTGTTTGATGAAATTTGGAGTCTTCCTATTAACAACCAAATTGTAAACCACATTAAAACACCAATATACTAACCCAAAGCAACATATCAGTATACATTAAACAATAACCATTCTCTTAAAAGAACCTGTAAAAAACCTACCTATCCGTATTCATGGAAATATTTATACATAATTAGTATTCTACTTAGTACACAATAAAAATATTACTATCAATGTGTTTTAAGGTTTTCACAAAATCCACAATGTTTCAAAATTAAATGGATGACACTTTACAGTGGATGGAAGACAGGTACACTGAGAACTATTCATGTGGGACTACCCCCTTTATTGCAATGAACATCTTAATCTGTAGTCTTATAGTTTAGAAAAAAAGCACTCAAGGCATATTAGTCTCTCTTTCAATCTATTGTTCTGACGGCTTACTTTTTTAAATTGCCAATTTGGTTCATACCATAAAATATTTATTTTTTAAGCAGAAGTTTTCTAACCAAACCTGTCTTTTTTCTGCTGCTTATTTACTGGCTTTCCCAGGAAAAAGTAGGCAGGTAGGACCACACAGAGGAGGCTACCTGTACACAGAATCCTTGCTGAAATGTCGTCAGGAGGTGCAGAACTGCATTATTTTTCCTTGACAATATAAATACCCAGTACTCTTTACCGTAACACCATTCTTAAAATAAGAGAGTGTTACTCAAACATCTCAAGAAAATACAGCCCCCTTGCATTCTGTTTGACATACTGACTGGGATAATACAGAGTTTAATCACTACAAATGTATGATTTCACACATACATAATATAAAACATATTAAGATGAGATGATTCTATTAGTCACAATGAATAGCATCTTACACTAAAACCACTTTCTCTATTCCATCCATCCTTCCACTGTTCTGAGGCTCACAATTGGAGTTCAGAATCATTTGGAGGCCAAATTCTTTAACAGAGATGCTCTTTATTTACTGCCAAATTAAACAAACTCAAGACAACAGAATATGGGTCTGTGAAGCCTTTCCTTACGGGAAAGTTATGCTCCTAAAATACCCCTATGTGTCATTGATTCTCCTTCAATAAGAGCACCAAAATCAGACCTTTCTACTATTGCTCCAAACAGAAACATTACCATGGTTTTACCCTTACCTGCCAGCAACAGATTCCGGGGACTTCTACTTGGATATGGGAAGCAGGATCCTTTAAGAAGGGCAAGGAACGAAGGCAACATCAAAAAGTTAGGTGTCAGAATTTGATTTTAAGGGGAAAATTTGAAAGCAGAAGTTTATGTAAGCAAAGCACTTCTGATGGCATGATTTGAAAATGGAGAAGTGAGCAAAATAAACATTCAGAGGGGATGAGGAAGCAAACCCTGTTTTTTCTTAGTTTCTCCTACTCTGCTGTCCCTGCCACTTTGCACATGAAATGAGGGTATGAAAATGAGCTAATGGAAGGTAATGCAGAATGTTAAACGTGATTAAGGATGTCAGAGGAAGATAACACAAAGTTTGGAAGACTGGAATATCTTAGCTATACACCTGGAACAATGAGAAAGACTGCTTTACCCGAAGTGTTAAACCGTGAAAGTCAGGGACCACTTTCTGTAGTGGCGGACAAGACATCAACACCACCCCCTCCCTGCCCTGGTAGCACTGGAATGCAGAATCACCATCACAAAAAGATTACTTATCTTTCTAGGAAATAGCCTTCATAGCATGTTTTGTAATTATTTCAGTCTTAAATCACATCTTCTCAAAACATTTTTTCTCTTTTTCCTCTCTACTATTCTTTAGTTTTATTTTGAGAATTCATATTGTGCAACCTGATACTAGTAAAAACCTGACCCTTCTAAGAATGTCTATTTCTGCCAAATATTTTCTCTGCAGTTATCAGTGTCTCTACTTCATATACTATAAAATTCCACAGAATACCCATAGGAATGTTTCTGAATATTTATTGAATCCTGTTATCATAGCTAGTAATCTATATCCGTTTTTTAAACATTTGTACCACTCTGTGCCCTGTTTACAATTTCACACACTTCCAATCTTTTATCGTATGAAATGTCAGACTGACATTTAAAATAAAATAATTATTTTACAATATACTTATCTACAGGTCATGTCTGGATGTCGGTAAATTCAAGGGATATTGTTATATTTGGGGAGTTTGGAAGTATTTTATAAGACTCTCTCGTTCAGTAGCATGATTCCGTATTTTAGGAACTTCTTTCTAACCACACTCCCACAGGAGTCATGTATCAAACACCATTTTCCAAAGTGTATGATACATCACGTACATCCCTGAAAGTTTTCACGTTTCACCTTTGACCATTGCACTTAAATAATTCGTTTACAACAGCCCATGAGTTAAGGTTCAGAATTTTTATATTTTAGGGGTCAAATTATGATCTTGAATAGATGCCCCATAAATACAAGCCTAACCTCAAGCAAACAAGAACTTTGTGTGCTTTAATTTTCTAGCATTCTGGATGATAAAAGGCTATATGCTAATAAACTGAAAAAGGAGAAAAGATCTGCCTGCCCCAGGGACTGAAACGTGTACATTAAGATACTCAAATATCCCTTAGCAAATTAATAAGGGAAAAATTTGAAGAGGTTTTCCTGCTATGTGGATCATGGGTGGGTTTAAGTGTTGCTTCAATTATTGCAGCATTCGATGTGTTTCGATCTACCCATAAGAAATATTGCACATATTATACACAAGACTGGCATACATCTGTGCCTCAAGGTTGCTTGTGCAGGAAAGGATGCTCAACTTATCCCCTGGGCACATACTAAGGAGTAAGAAGGAGGTGCAAGAAGGAATCAGCAGTCAGTAAAACAAGTTAACCTTAGTGGCAGAGAAACAAAGGAAAAAAAAAACAACCCACCGCTGTTCCTGACAGTTCTCAGGAAGCTTAAGCAGCAGGTACAACAGTGTAACATTGAAATCTTGAATGGGAGTCCCAAGGAAAATAAGATTGTAATGGAAAATTGGCAACTGACTTTTTCATTGTAATAACAGGTATTCAAATGAAAAGAAGAGAAAAAGCAAACATTGCCAATATTTTGGCATTTGTAGGAGTTATCCAAAAAAAGCATATCTAGGTTCTCTACAGTTTTAACCTGAGAAAAAAAATGCACATTAATGTTGCAAAGGAGCTGACACTTTTCATCTGCAGCCCACTCAGCCAAGGAACATCCACTTATATACCCTCATGCATTATTCACCAGGAGAATTGAAATAATCTACCAGTGGTTAAGCAGCTCAGAATCAAATGCAAATCAAGGGAAAGTAGTTAAGAATGAGGATCATTCACAACCTGCTCTGAACTCCTGACACTCCTCCACACCGCAAGCCTGGAGAATCAATCCTGCAGAAGCCACACAAATCATTGCCACCCCAGTCCCAGCAGCTGCAGGTGTCTGGTGCAACTGAGTCTGCAAATTGCCCTGTTTCTGTAGCCGTGGCAAAAGCACTGACCTGTGCTCATGCTTTGAAAAGGAACTTGCTTTATTTGCATTCAAGTAGATTCTCGCTCCCTCTCAATAAAAGTGGGCTCTTTGGCACATACCCGAGAAAACCTGCCCCTTTTTTTTAATTATTAAAAGCCTGTGTTTTCCTGTAGCACTGACTACAATTCAATATAGTCACTCTTTGTCTAACCATGAAACGTCAGACATACAATAGTAAAGCATAAAAACAAATTTAAAGTTGTATGAAAAGATTTTGCAATGAGGGAAGACACTATTGCTGTCACCATCTTCATTTTCAATAGGAAGATTCAATGGGAATTACCGTAGACCACGATTTATGACAATTAATGTATTATCTTTCGGAGTATACAACAGTAAACATTAAGATTAGAAACAATAAGTTAATTTTTAAATCACGGTGAGAAACTAAAAGCCCAGTTAGCCATTAAGAAGTTACACGGTATTACTTACAAGCTACTGCAAACAGCAGAGGCATGCATAATTTTTGCAAGTTTATACAAATTACTCTGGACAAATTTTCCATGAAATCTACATAAACCATATATTAGGAAGTATTTCCATGCATCTGAATTTATTACCATCGATGCATGCTCAGGTCATTTTAAACTCCATGCATTAATGTTCTTTATCAGAATTTAATAGCTTTAACCCTTCTGGTTTTAAGGATAATCATTATACGGTTAGTACTTAGACAGCAGAGTTTTTCCCCACAGACTGTACACAGCAAAAGTTTTCAGTTCAATGGAAACTGATGTTTATTTTCAGACAAGGCATTTTCAAGGGGGGGAAAAACCAAGCTAGATTTAATCAACTACTTATTTATTTCAACAATTGTTTGAACCCAAAAATTCTGTTGGGAACCCTAGACCTGATCTCATGAAATTACAGAATCATAAATTACAACAGAAAATATTCTTGTCATAACCATAAAATTAGAAAGTGTGAAATAATGAAGAAAAAAAAAATCAAATATGTCTCCCTCTAGGTGGCAAAAAAATTCCATTAAGATCATATATTTTTGCAGTCCTTTCAGATATACATTTGACTGTCAGTAAGTCTAATACAAAAAAATAATAACCCTAAATGTCAGATATTCCAGGTACAATAAGAAAAATATGCTGTTGACAGACTGACAAAATCAGACCAATAACCACCCACCACCAAAATTCAAGATGAAATATTGTTTCAGTAGGAATTTTTCTAGTTTCTTAAGATATTCCTGTAATTTTTACATGCTTGGGAATACCACTGACATTAAAAATTATAGTAGCAGCTCATTTTCTGCTAGTTCAATTGTATTTCCCTTTACAGATTTTCAGGTAAATTGGCTCTTTAGTTCTGCCAGAGTAACATCTGGAGTGTGACAATTACACTGCATTGTACTGATTGTGTAGTGACAACACACCTCTTAGTCAAGGGAAACAGGCCTCCAAGTCAATGAGAACAGGGTAAGGCTCTCACTTTATGAAAATTACCAAGACATTTTTAATGTTCACATAATCCAGACCAAAACTCTACTTTCATGGTGCCCTTCTTGAAGATTTCCACAGAGAGATTTACACTTATCCAAGACCAAGCACAGACACATCCTCAAAGAATGTTACCCTCTTATTCCCAGGACCCTAGGTACTTCAGACATGATGCTTTCACTATAAAGCTATATTAATTTTTCCACAGACTGTTTGGAGGCATTTTTTTTTTCCAAAAATAATGGCTAAATTTAAGATCAACTGAAATTTAAAACACTCCTTCACAATAAGGTATTTTATATCACTAGCACATCGTACACACATACTCAAGATCCTTAATTAAAACAATTATTCATTTAGGTTGAGTAGTTGAGATCTCCTATGCTTCTATTGCTGATCCAAGATACAAATCAGTAGCATTCTAGAAAAAGGAGATGAAATACATAGCCAAATATTTTGTCAAATACTTCAGAACTGGCGTCTCTCTTCACCTACAAACTATACTGACTTTATCCCAAATCTGTGTGTATTAAAAGAGAAAATCTTAAGTAGCATTAAAAATAGACATCTAATTCTGATTTCAGGCTTCTTTGGGATCAGAACTAATTGCACTGATTTTTCTACATGTCTGGAGGGGAAAAAAAAAAGGTAGACCCTAACGGCTTTATTTTATACATCTTGACTCTGTGTGTGTGTGTTTTCATTTTTATGCAATTAAAAGACATTTGGCTTTGTAAAAAATATTCTTTATCTAATGATAAAAGAAGTTTAACTACTGATTTGGATTTTATTGTTTTAAACACATCTATTCGCACCTTGCCACCTCAGAAGTAAGCAACCTATAAAGTGTTATTTAACACAGAAATATGAAAGCTATTTGAAAAGGACACCCTGTAGCTTTTATGAGGTTAATATAAATGTAATGGCTCTATCACAAAACAAAATGTTCAGAGTATATAGGTGAAGTATCATGACTAAAACATGTTTCTTGTAATTCTACATCTACAGATCTGTATGAGGAAGTTAGGTCATAGATGGCTATATTTATTTGCTAACGATCTCTAATGAGTCTGTCTGTGTACTAGCCTGACATCACATGAAACAAATTCTGGACCAGAATATTTAGCTTCTTTAAATAACTCTGCTCACTGCCACAACTTCGTAAAATACTGATCTCGGGTGAGAAGGACTCACATATGAGTTAAGAAACATACCTTATTTTACCACTAATGTTCCCTGACAGTCAAATGACTTGATACTGCACCAGTGTCACCCAATACCATCATGTCCTGCATCCCCAGTGGCTTACAGGCACCTCTCACAGAGCAGAGATTTCGGAGTATTTTTCAAAAAAAAAAACCAAAAAAAACCCCAAACCAGAAAAGCTTGCCAAAATTCTAAGATTTCTTTAACATGATATGATACTTGGCTGACTTTTCCTTACTGCCTGGAAGCCATTCAACCAGAATAGAGAATTTAATCATCTACAACATGTATTTTAATGACTCATTGTTTTCCTATTCCTTTCTAGTTTCCACAAAGCTTAATGGACTTGAGCACGATTATTAAAACACTGTAAAAAAAAAAATAAATCCACAACCCTTTAGTTTTCTCAAAAAAAAAAAAAAAGTATATGACAAAAAAACAATTTAGCTGTAACCAGTAAAGGACATTCTAAAATGAGAGACTCTTGTGTTAGGGATGATAACAAAGCATCGAAGCCATATGCTGGTGTAACCTACAAAAGCTAGATACAAAGCTTATGTCATTGTAACTTACTCTTTCAGAAACCAGCATAACTGCTATTGTACATGAACCCAGTATTAATCAAATCATTTTAGATTTTTATTTGCATATAGCAAATCAGTACAAACATTTGGATATCAGAAGTACATTACAGTTTTATCTTCATATGTCAAGAACATGCCGTTACCAAATACTAAATATAACTAAATGGAGAATCTTTGGTTTTAAACAACTTCTAACTCCCAGCTTACTCCATTTTTTTCACTTAGAAGATGCAAATCAGAAGAGAAGCAGATTTTTTTTTAATCTGCATAGACATTTTTCAGATTGCACCAGCTGCCGAAAACAGACTTAATAGATTTTGTCTTTTTTCTTCTCCAAGAGGAAACCCAAACACACCCTAAGATAAGGCACTAGCCTAAATCCGTAATAATTTAGGTGGATTTTACCCAGATTTGCACTTATTTAATGCAGAACACTATTTGTCACTTCACTTGCATAACAGAGTTTAGACACCAGAAGAGCTTCCCCCATCAATTGAACTATTTCCCTCATCAGATGGCACAGAATAAGCTGCACCTATTATTCAGATGTAGCCACAGGTGGCAAACAGAAGCACTAACTGCTTTGCAAAAAGGAAAGTTCACAGAGCACAGTAATTCCTGGGTACCTACAGCAGGCGTGGTGGTCATTGCCAGCCCGCACGATGCTGTGCCACAGTGTTCAAGACAAAGCATCATCACCATGGTGGCCAGAGCATCACCCCGTGCAGGGACCCTGTTCACTCAACCACTGCCAATGCCTCAGCCTTAATAACAGGCACTCCATTCATTTAACTTCCAATTCCATGCAGCAAAAAAGAGGCAGAGCCTTCAAAAAGGGGAAAACTCTAAGATATCTTTTGGATAATTCCGTAATTGGTTTGGGGTTTTAGTTTTGTTTTGGTTTTTGTTTTTTTTTAAGAAATAAGAAAATGAAAGGAAATTAATGAAACACGTCCCAAATTCTGTTTGGGAATGCCATATAATTCATGCTACCATACGATCAAAAAGTTCTTAGTAAGTACCACTCACCCCAAATCTCTGGACAGGCCAAAAATTATACTTCATTGCATAAAATTTCTGACAGTAAATAACTTTTGAAAGTACCTTCTAAGATAATAAGCTGTACTCCACAGATGGATGAGAAGTACTGCTAACCCACAGGGATTTTGACTCAACTACATCTTCTCTTATTTATAAATAAATAATATAAAAAAAATCCTCAAGCACAGGCATGTGGAGAGAAACCTCCACCAGCTTTGGAGGCAGACAGGCTCCAAGCTTTAGCTTTTGTCAGTATAGATGATGAAAGGGAAACCCTTCTTCATCCAACCATCATAAGAAAATGTATGTTCTCCCACTATGCACAGCCAAGCTAGCAATGTGATTACTGCATTATTTCCTGCAAGGAGGAAAATACAGTCCTGTGCTAAAAATCCAAAGCATTTTCTGTATTAGGAAATGAGCTATGTTTGCTCTCATTTAGTTGAAATAAACAATGTCAGATTCTTTCTTTTTTTTTTTTTTTTTGGTTTCTTTTTTTTTNTTTTTGGTCTCTCTTGTTTAACTTCACATGTAAGAATGTGCATCTGTTGCACACGAAGATGTCTGAATAAACATTGTCATGTTAATGGGTCAAAAGGAAAATAAATACTTTATCCTAAGCACAGATTAGAAAGGAAGAAAGGCAGCAGACTCTTGGGATCACTTTTAGCTATTTTTAATTCCTAAACTCCAAACCAAATGTCACAGAACTTGTAAAAGATAGGAGTTCATGGATCCAATCTAAGACCAACAACATATTTTACAAGTGCCTAGAATTTCTTATTTGCCCTAATGTAATTTTTTCTTTGAGGCAGGTTAAGGTATGAATCCATGGCTATCAGCCCAGTGCTGTCACAAACCACCGTCAGATCTGCCAGTAGTTCTGCCACAGCAGTACAGAAGATACCATGGTACTCACTATACATGAAGCTCAAGTATCTCATATATCAGAGTTTACTGCCATTCAGTGCAACTGCCACACATACAGTGGCATGATAAACAGAGAGAGGTTTGGCTTTGTATCAGTCAGGCTCTGGAAAGGTGAAGATTACCCTCTACAGGGCTGAAATTCAGCCTTGCTCTCATTTAGGACAAGGGGCAAAGTATTTTCCTTATCCAAATAATCTTACAATCATACAAAATTTCTGAGGGAAAGAAGTCAACAGGCAGAAATCTCAATGACTTACTCAGACACAGGAAAGAGTTGTATCTCATAAGGGAGTAGAAGTTGCATAACCAAGGAGAAGAGCTGGGAGAGCACAGAGGTACATACAGAACAGAAAAGCTGGCACTAACAAAAGCAGAAGAAAAAATGGGGAAAGGCAACAACAGAGGAAAGAAACTGGAAAGCAATCACTATTAAATGGAAAAGTGATCTGAAACAGGCAAGATGCAATCACGTGAAAAAAACCCCACCTATAAAACCCTTATTTTGGGTGGAATTAGCAGTTAGACAAATCCAGTACAGAATATGAGTACTTGGTAGGGGTGCTGAAGAAAAGGCTCTGGATGTTACAGCAGATCACAAACTGATTGTGTATTGCTGGGGCAGACAAAGGAGCTCATTCTAACAGTTCCTCAAGCCAGACTGACACAAACTACGCTAACAGCTTGTTTGCTTGGAGGTTATGTTTTAAACTAAGCTAAGCTTTGTGTTAAACATGGTTCAACACAACGCTTAGCTCTATGCCTTTCGGTTTAAGTGGTTTTCCAGTTGCTGACTCTGAGCACATGCAGAAAACTTCTGGCACTGCCTTCAAAAGACACAGATATACCTGGAGTTACCGTGCTGTAGAAAAGAGCAGACACAACACTAAGACGCATAGAGAGCACTCTTAGGCACTCAGTTCCTGATACTCAACCATGGTATTGCATATGGACCAACCAGAGAGAGTTCAGGGGGCAAGAAGAGTGTCTGAAAATCCAAAGAATCTATGGGGAGGACTGAAATGGTTTGGTTGGCATAGTGTTAGGAACCTTTTCTTGCCTTCCTGCTACACTGCAAGTCACCATAAGTGATTCTCTGCTATTTTCTGAGTTTAACTCCATGAATATCAACTGTACGTCAACTATCGCAGAGCAAGACCCCAGTCCTTGCCCTCTGCAGCCAGGTCAGCGTCAGAGTCGCTGTCTTGGCTGGTGACTTCCACATAAAGGAATGGAGCATCTCCTCTCATTCCTCCAAGCTCCCTACAGCTCAGTCGGTTGTCCATTTTTAAGACAGAGGACTACTGGGTTTAAGCACAGTGGTTGTATGCCTTCTCCTCTGGGGAGAAAGAGCTATCAGGTTCCTCAGCACTTCCTCAATTTCTGCAGATATAACTGCTGAATACTGAATGCTAAAAAAGAAATCCCTGGAATACCCGTGGATAAGGGAGAACATTTCTGAGCCACGGGTACTTGAGAATCCCTTATTCAAAAAACCTAAAAGCATTTTTTTTTGTAGAATTATCTGGAAATAGTCAATTGATTGATGAAATACAGCTAACCAAATGTACTATTCTACTTTTTATTTTATTTGTTTTTACATTAATCATTTCCTGCCTTGAATTTTAATTCCATCCCCTCTCAGAAATGGAACCTCACAGATATATCCTCCCCTTTATTTTCCTGTAATAATATCATAGCAGTTTTCTCTGGCTATTCACAATCTCTTTGTTCCCTTCACAGCTTTTCCTAGTCCTAGAATGAGGAAATATGTAAAAATAGGGCACAAGAAACTAGACACACTTCATCTGCACAGCAAAAATAGAGCTCTTTAGCACCTGGCATTCTCAAGAGTGTTAATGAAGCCGGCAAGATAAGCCATGTTTTGACCCAAAATAAAAAGCTTAGGCCTCAAAAAAGGGGTAAAGATAAATTTGAACTAACACAAAAATTTCCATCGACTCATGGCCTCTTTTGATTTCTTGCAAGGTGTGACATCTGGTCAAGTGCTACGTGGACAAGCAGGAGGCATTGGGTTTCCTTTTGAAGGCAAAGATGGTGAGCTGGAATCAGGCTTTAGAGCACAAGATACAGCATGTCTCTGAGGGACTGGGGCTCTGGGGACTCTCCTCTCTGCAGGACCACTCACATAGGTGGGACATGCTGAAAGAGGACAAGTAACATACATGAAAACATCAATTTTAGTCTGCTAAAATCTCTGAGGTCAAGATACACACGTACCGTAGTGTATCAGAAATGCTAGAAATACTAGTGACTGGGTGTTAGTTCAGAAAAAAGAAGGAAAAAAAAGGAAAGAGATTCAAAGGGCAAAGCAGCAAGCAGACAGTCTGCACTTGGAAGGCTTTTTTCAGGAGCAACTAATAATTTCTTCAGGATAAATAAATTATTTGTGTTAAATTATAGATTTGATAAGGCACATTAAAAACTGAAAACACATCACAGAATTTATGTTAAATTTTGCTATCTCAGATGTTCCAAAGAGGTGCAAAAGGCAGCTTCCCAAGGAGGAAATGCTATAATACAAAAGATTATATGTAGAGAATGGAAATTTATCAAGTAATGCTTTTTTTTCACAAGAGAATAGGAGGAGGAATAAAATTTCCTTATTTCTGAAAAGCAAATAGCTAGGATGATAGTTTTAAGATGGTATCTTTACTAGAGTACTGAAGTCCTAGTCTACCAGAGTTAGTAGAAATATGAAATTAACAGAAAATCAGAGAAACTCTTACATACATACAAATAATATAATCTTAATGTTGTAAATCTTCCTGCCTCTTCAATAAATCTTTTGTTATTTTCTTTCAGCATGGATTTTACAGAATTATGACCACTCCGCTAGATGATATTTGCTCTGCAACCTCTTCTGAATTGAGATGGTATCATAATTCTGTCTTTTATGAAAAATTCTGAACAATTATTTCAGCAACATTACATAGAAAAAGGAGCAGAACATAGTCTTGTGACTTCAAAACCTGCATATGAAATTATCAAGACACATATCAAGACACACAGAAAAAAAATCAAGACAAAATAAAGATTCTCTGAGGAAACAATCTCGTTTACACCAGGAGTGTAAAACACACTGCTCCAGGGACACCGGAGTGCATGGCCCAGGCTGGTACTTGCAGCTGTCCAGATGGAAGATGTTCATCCGCGTAGCAGGGAATGAGCAGAGAGAGATGCTCCAGAGAAAGAGGTGCAAAACAATAAGCTCATTGCATAACCAGTTTATTTATTAGTATTTATATCCGTAGTTACACCCAAATGCAAAAGTAGGTTTAGATAGGCTAGTAAATAAAACTTTGGCTAACTGGTTAACTTGGAAATTGAAGACATCAAAACTGTCATCCCTTAACAACACGTGCCATTCATAAATTATGCCTACTACTACTGTCTAGAAATAATTTATATTTTCAACTATTCCTGAAAACACAAAGCCAGATAACTCCAAAGTAACTGTTTCTCTGACATCCTTAAAAAACAGTTACTGTAAGAAACAGCATATACATCCTGCCGGATCACTGCTTGCCACTTGAGAGAACCATGGAAACCATAAACGAGGCAGCCTTCAGATTCAGCTGTCCTCAGAACTGCAAAATACAGAAAAAATAATCTAAAACATATTTTGTTAATGAAGTGGACATCTGGCAATGAAACAAAAGAAGAAAAAAGAAATGTCCAAACACCAGCTCATTAAAATAGAGAGGCAATGACAGAAAAGGTTCAAGTAGTTTCAGTGGCCGTGGACTTCCTGGGAACGCTGTCCAAGATCCTAAGGAGATCTGATTTAAGTACTCAGAAAGCATTTACTCTGAAGATATCTTCCACAGTGTGACAAAACCTTGACTGTAAAAAGATATAGCTTATCCTGAACTCCAAGGGAAAGACTGTCAACTCAGACACAGCACAGGAGATTGAGATATAAATGGAGTAACAGCAACAGTGTGAAATATTGTGAGCAGTGTGAAATACAGTGTGAAATATTACACTCATTACAAAGCAGTATGCTTCAAAGCGCATCCCTTTAGCAAGCCTCATCTATAATTTGACAACAAATGGTCTTCTACAAGGATACTATTTCCTTTTAAAGAGACTGCAAATTACCAGATCAATTTTCCCCAAAATTCTGACATTAATAGCTTGTTATGAAAATCAGATTATTCCTAAGTTATTAAAACATATTTTTTTCAGTGAGGTCTCAGTTCTTAAGGTAAATTGCCAAACCATTGTATATTGAAGGTAAAACATAACATCAAGTTAATTTTGATAAATAATCTATTTTGGAAGAAAACCAGTATGTTTAGCTGTTAAAAATGATGTAAATACAAATTTAGCATAATAGAAAGAGGAGTTCCAAGTAAGGGAGTCACAGAAGTGTGATAAATCTGCTCCAAATGGAGGATATTAGCTATTACTGAAAGGTCCAACTTAAAAAGGTGATCTAAAAGAAAAATATTATCAATCGCCAAGTTCATATAAATATTTAGGTTTATATTCACAAAAAGTTTTTTATTTATTCACATACTTGTTGTATGTGATGGGCAATATAACCAAGCTGGTGCTGTATCTGGAAGGCTATATCTGGTGCTGTACCTGGAAGGCCAAATCAAATTAGTCCATGGAAGATGTTCCTTTCCCCAAATGGGAGTTACATTGAACCTAATTACGTTCAAGAATACAACAATGAAGATACACACTGTCACATAAAAATCCACATATTCAGAAGCTACAAATCCACCTTTCTGCCATTAGTCTGAACTTTGTAGTCTACTTGTAGCCTAACTACCAAATTACTGGATGCACAGAAAGGCTTGTGATGAAGGACCTACATCACATTAAGTTTCTTTGTTTTCTACCCCCCCCCCCTTCATTTTTTTACTGTATTACTGTATTTACTTTGGGAAACACAGGAATTTTCTCCAGGAAGCATTCCTGACTATTCTTAGCAACCTCTATATTTTGCTTTTTCTTCTTCTTTTTTTTTTTTTTTACTTTAGCATTTATCTCATGTTCTTTCATCTCTTTCTTGTGTTCTCACCATTGTAAATGGAAGAAAGAGAAAGCCATGGGATTCTGCACACATCTACCTCTCCATTTGTCCCATCTCTATTTTTGACCTGGCTTCACTGTTTGAAATCCCGCATAGCGTTTGACACAATCTTAGAGAGCTCTTCAGGCTCATGTTGAAAAACGATTTAAAGAAAATACATTAACTGTTCAGGAATACTAGAATTCTCTGCGAGACACTTCAAACATTTTTCTTCTGCACTATCCCTTGTTGGGCTGCCTCATATCTTGCCCCTGCATCGAAGGTTCCCTGCCTTATCACAGGTCTGAGTCCTCTAAAATCCTAATATTGCTATTGCCATCCAAACCCTCCTGTTTTGTTATATAGAGACCTATATATATCACGATTGAAATGCATAATCACATACTTCCAAAGGGCATACCCTATTTAAAAAAAAGCACGATTACAGAAAAGTCTAGAGATACAGATTTTAGTGGACCCTGAGAAAAGTTAGCAGAAAGGCGCTTAGGATAGTGCTGATCAAATGGCAATAGAAATAAAACCCACAAAGTCCATGGTAGCTTCTTATATTCAATTTAGACCTGCATTCAGGTTTTACATCTCCTCCTCAGAGTTTTCGCTCTCTACTAGTGGAGATCAGCTCCTTGTGACTAAGAAAGGAGTGACTTTATAAGAGAAATGTGGGCACAGACGCAGTAGAGTTGAGAAGAATGAGTTACACTCAGGGTCCAGTTGCTACAGCCAGACAAGCTGATATTAGAAACAAGATACCTCTGTTAAATGAAGGGGTAATCAACTCTAGAAATAATTAACAAATGAATCAAAGAACATCAGATTGCAAGACTAGGACACAATTTTCCAAATCCCATTTATGTTATTGCAGGTCTTTAACAAGACAAAATATTTTTTTCTAGTTGTAATCCAGTTGAAGCAGGAATTAGTTACTATAAATTCTGTAATCTGCACTATGGAGAAGGTCAGACAGCACGATCACATAAATCTCTTCCAGTTTTATGATCTACGACCTATAACATTGAATCAGAGATCACTGAATGAATTTCAGATCCCACAGAAACTTAAAAGTACTACTTTCTTTTTACATCTCCTCAGCCTAATTCAACTCCTTAACGTATTCTAGTATCTGCCCTCATCCCCTGAAGACACCCTGGTGTAGGATCAGGCACCTTGTCTGGAAGACTGAATTGAATAGCAGACTCCTGAGGGATGGTCATCTACTGACCGTTTCCAGCAACTCAAAGGGGAGGTAGGGGGGTTAAAAGGATCCAGCCATCAGGTTGAACAACAATGAATTTCACTCACTGGGAGTAATCACTATTGTAAGTTCCAGTTTGGCTGAAATACTAGTTCAAAATGTCGGCATTTGAGAGTTCTGGTGTACTTGCTTTGTTGTCTGTTCATAACATGACCCTTGATCTGCCCATTTAGCTCAATGGCATTATCCTTTTATATATTTCACCAGAATTTTTAAGGATAGCACAATCCACTCTATTTTCTTGTAAAGCAAGAAATTAATCGTTTGATAATCGGTTTGATATACGAAAATATATTCTATTTTTGTCCCGAGTTAGAGCAACTATCCCTGGTATATTCAAATAATTTTTCCTACTGATTATGGTTTACGGCTTCATTTCTTTTTTTAATTCAGTGACTTGCACTAGTTCTCTACATGGCCTCTGATTTTACTCCTCTGTACACTACATCAGTGGTGTCAAGCCAGTGGGGAAAAAAAAAAAAGCTAATACTGGTGAAAGGACCATGCCTTTTGGCATGCGTATACTTCAAGGACTTGGGAGAGGTAACTAGACCTTATTATTTGATGAAACAGCACACTGACGATAGGAACATTACAAAAAAAAAGCAGAGTTCCCAACTGCTGGATATAATGGTCCCAGTCTAGAAAGAGCAGAGGTGAGAATCTTTTCTCCGGATGAGGAGCTAGCAAACTGAGAGCTAGCTAGACGGCAGATTTGGGGTAAACAGGAGCTGGGGACCCTGGAAAAATTCCAACCATTTGGGTCTGAGCACGAAGATTGGGGCAAGATCCAAACACCTATGAATTCTCTCCTTTCTTTTCTCCTCTTCCTCTGCCACCCTCCCAAACTTCTCTAGGAAGACGTAGAGAAGCCAGCAAGCCCTGCATGACCTGCACCCACTGATCAGACCACAGAGTTCTTGCCCGAGACCAAAACTAGCTCAAGGGCACTGAAGATGGCCTCAGATTCTTCTGGTAGTTTATTTTCAGCTCAATTCCAAAGTTCTTCTTGTTCAGCCTGTAAAACAAGCTCTAACAGGAGTAGCCATGCCAATGATTGCCTACCTGGCAGGTGGCAAGGACAAACTACAGACTGGTTTACAAAACCAGGCCACATCATTCTGAAATCTACTGCACTTATATCAGCAGTTACATATGTCATCAGCTCTCTCCTTACCTTTCTGCTCAAAATTTAGAGTAAACCTAAGAAATCACAGGCAACGACCATGCACTGCATGCTGCTCTGCATGCAGTTCCATGTTACATGCACAGAATATAACTCAAAGGTCAACAAGAATAATCAGCTTCTGAAAATAAAGTTTGAACTTCGAAATAAAACTAGTTACTGCACAATTTTGTACTAATATGCACACAGAAAAAAAAAACTGTGATAAAGGGGAAAAAGAAAACTACTGTTAAGTTTTTCAAGCTCTGATCTACATTTCCATATGGAATTACCTTAACAGATCACAATTCCCAGTTTTCCAATTTGCTTGCTCCCACATAGCAAGACTGAGTATATCACACTCCATTCCTTGCAACCCTTCGAGAAACACAGATAAATAATAGCAACAGATTCATTTCATACCAATCAATATTTGTTTGGTTGTAATCCAGCTTGTAGTCATTTATGTAAAGGGTTTTTTTCAATGACATGAGAAATAATTATTAATTTAGCATAGGTATTTGAAAGAAACTGCAAAAGGGAACATAGGATTATGACAATCTACCAAGCAATATGTATTTAAAATGTGGGCAATGAAGATCTCAGTGTCTGCCATCCTGATTACACTGATATCATCCTTTCTCCACGCTACAGTGCCTGCTAGCATATGAAACAGGTTAATGTTATTCACATTCAAATGACAAATACACAGGGCTATACTACGTGCTTGTGTCCCTTTTGCTTCTATTAAGTAACATGCGATAAAAATAGAACAAGTCACTGCATGCTGCTGACACTTTTGTAGATTTTTAAGTCTTTTGATTTACTGCCTTTCCTTGCTTCTCCTTTTATCTTTCTAAATATGATTTCTCCTAACTTGAGAAGCATTCTGCAGACATTTGATTTATGAAAATCAAAATTACTAAATGGTTCCCTAAACCAAAGTAAATAAGTAAACAAACAGAGCATTCATCGGGCCAGCTAGCATTTAATAAAAACACTTGCAGCTGAAAAACCAAGAATGCTGACCTCAATCACTCTGATCTAATTAAAGAAAATGGGTTAGAAAAGCAATTTTACCACAAACCAACTAATATCCTTGTCTTTTGAACGACCTGTTCTGCTTATTTTACAATAAAATGCATGTTTCTTACGATATTTACAGTCCTAATTCCAACAAAAAATGAATATTTTTACTCATACTTGAAAAAACCGTTGTACTTAAAAGCAATTGTCCAGTGTGGAATATGTATATTTTAAATGATAAGCCTACCATATTAGCAGACTTTCAATATTAAAAAAAAAAAAATCCATGTGAGAGCACAGACAAACCGTCACATACACATATCTCTGCATAATTATAGAGGAATACAGGAACTCTGACTTGAAGCCTAGCAACAGTATCCAAGTATTAGTTAGTCTGCTAATCAACTACCAAAAACTCGCACACCAGCTCAACGTGTTTCATTTTTCAAAAGCGAAAAGCAAACAAAAATAAAACAAAAGAATCCTATTGCTTCTAGCTTCAGAGCTGCTGAAGGACAAGATGCATAATATAAAACAAACCTTGTTCACTTGAAGAAGAACAACCCATGTCATTTAGTCCATCTGAAAATTCATCTCATCACAAAGAACCAAGGCAAAAGAGAGATTTAAAAATAGGTTATCCAAGTCAAAGGATTATCAGCTTGCAACATACTTAATATCTGCATATCTGTATCTAATGAAAGCTTCAATATTCTTACATATATAGTTGGTTTCTGTACATCCATCCTATAGAAGCCATAGTAAATTCTGTATAGCAAATGCTTCCTAAATCTGCTGTGCTCATTTACTCACAGACAGCTGCAGGCTGGATGAAAACAATCGGGGATTAACTTTTCTATTCATCACATCTTTTAATCCATTACTTTCTCTTAGGTTGCAATAAATAAATGCATAAAGTTAAATAAATTAGAAATGTGCTAAAGCTAGTTAAAAAAAATTAAGAGGGACATTATTATTATTTTTTAACAATGTGTAACTGCTGTGCTGTACATCACAAGTATATGTAATGTCTCCCTCAAAGCAGAAAAGAAGATGGAACAATAGCCACTGAGCTGCAAGACACCTCTGGGTTCCAAAGACTTTCGAAATAAGTGGTAATTAAAATAAGCTGCTTTAATGTTGTTATTATTCCTCAAAAAACTAATTTGGGAGCATGATGAATTGAAATAATCTAAGAAGCTATACTGAGTATTTCATATTGTGTGTAAAACAAGTTTCTAAGTACCTTATGGTAATAGGTTTTCTTGCCTTATGAAAAATATTATTTAAATTTATTTCAAATAGGATTACTGTTAAATGATACAGCAATTTTCATTCACCTTTCAAACATCTGTTGAGAAAACAAAAAGGATTCCCTGATGTTGAGAACCTCATAAAGGAAATAAATGCAATGCAATCTGGATCTTTTTTTAAATCCTTTACTGATACCCTTTTTTCATCTCCTCTGAATCCTTTACCTTTTATGTATGATTTATTCTTGTACAACTGCATCATTCCTGTCTGAAATAAGACTTACGTGAACTTTCTCTGTTAATGACAGCAAGGTGTCTTTTATTGTACTACACCACAGGAATCATTTGCAAGGCTTTTTTCTTCTCAGTTTGTTTCTGAAAACGGCAGCATCAAGTGAAAAAAAAACCAGTTATCTGTGCTTTTCATGCCACCATTTCAACAAACTGCTCATGCAGACAGCCAATGTACTATCTGAGGTGGAAAGATTATTTGGAAATTGATGGTGGGAAAAGGAGCAAGGTAAGGAAGAAGCAACTTGCTGATAGAAGGAGGAAGAGCATGTGAGAGAACTCACAGAGTTTTGAATTTTCAGAGGAAACAGTCAAATTTGTAATAGGATGGACTAACTAACAGATTTTTGGGCTGGTATCATGGCTAAGCAAAAGTAGATTCTACAAAACTCCAGTTTGTTGGGAGACACAAGGGCTTCAGCCAACATGGAATAGAACTGCTCTAGGGGCAACTTTGCCTGAGCCTTGATGCACTGTAGATCCATGTCATGAGAACAGCCAGCAGGACTGGATTCCAGGACTCCCTCTTCTAGGTATTGCCTTGCCCTTCATTTCATCATGAGTTTCCTCTGTGAAATTTTCCAAGAGACAGAGCGCTGCATCCATCCAGAATGAGGAGGAGAGAGAAATCAGGCTTTCTTCCAACTGAAGAAACGACATGGAAGCAGGTAGGTAGAGTGGTTGTGGTACGTGCTTTTCAACCAAAGTGCTGCTGCTTGGACCTCTCCCAGAATACATCTACCAGCTCTGACCCCCTCCTGATGGTTCTGAAACCCTAAATGACATTATCTGTCATGAAACACACTCAGCCAACTGAACGGCCTCTATAACACAATTTTACGTAGCTGATGAACGTTGGTAGCAAAATCTCCTCTTTTCAGATGACTGTGTAGGGAGTCCTCAGATAGATCAGACTTCCAATGGCACCTACATCTTCTGTCTTGGATACAAACTTTAATTGATTTTGCTTCTATATCAGACTTCATCTCTCTGACTAAATATGTACGCTCACAATGGCCCTAAGCAGAGACCTTTACATGGCAAGATCTGAGTGAGATACCCAGACACTACACATCTCAGACAAACATCTCACAGTCAGATGTCACCTTACTCCAGTAACATGGGTCATTATTCTTGGCCTTTTTTGGCTTCAAACTAAACATTTTTACATATTCTTCTTTTTACGGAACAGTGTGAAGTCTTATGATTACTGCAAGTAAGTTTATTTTATACATGCTGAGTTTTTCAGCGTTTCAACACATTTGTTTAATATAAGCAACTTAAAATTAAATAAAAAGAAAAAGGAAGAGCAATCTGTGTGGAATTTGATCCGTAGAACAAAGATGTAGTAGTTCTGCTGTAAATTCGAATTTTCTACTGCTAGACAATACCCCAGTCATTGTCCACCTGAGCTGCTTCTTCATAATCTTTAACAATAGGTATAATCTTAACATTGCAACCTGGCACAGATCCAGGCCCAAAAAAAAAGAAAACAAAAAAAAACCAAACCAACCACTCACCACAAACCAAAAGCAAACCAAAACAAAAACCCCCCATCCTTTAAGACATGCAATTCAGATCCTTCTAAACTGAAGAATCCCAGACATTGCATACAGCTTAAAACGGTATTCTACTTTAAATGCCAATGAAATATAATTGGCAGGCAAAGGTGAAATAGCTAATAAGTGATATACCCAGCACTTAAGTATATGTATTTATTTATGAGAAGTTCTCGTGGACCAGTGCATTGAGATGTAGTACTTTTGCTGTCAGCATGCTGCAGGCTCATCCCTTTACTCCACAGGCAGTGATACCCTTCTTCCACGGCAAGGTTGAGCTGTGATCTCTGCCACGGAACAAAGCAGCTCATTCACTGCAAGGCACGGCACAGGACCATGAATCATAAGCATTACATTACTGCTGTTAGATCCTTGTAATCGCAGTTTTGGCAACATTACTTGAAACAGCTCTGTGACTACTGACAAACTGGAAGACACCCACATAATACCTTCTGCATTGAAAGTACATGTGACTTCCTCCTGCAATAGTTTGGGACAACAAAATTATCTAATAATAATGTTAAATAGCACATGTCAAAACAGATGGACACGGATAGTGTAGTTCCTCACTACGGAAGATAAGAGATTTCAAGAAAATATTATTTTTCATATTTCAGATACTTCAGTTTGAAAAATGTAAAAAAATTATTTCTGTCACCAGATTAAAAACTGCTCGTGAAGTTACGTTCAGCCTCCAAACACTACTGTCAATTAACATTTTCCCATCCTTAAGATGACACACCCAGGAAAGTGTGTAGATTCTTTTTGAAAAAAGTAGTATTGCCACTTGCATTACTCAGCCATATATTAGGCTTGCATTTAAAATATCTATAGCTAAAGATACTGTGTATGAAGATCACAAAAAGTTAAAAGATTAAGTCAGAAATCTTCCAAGAGCAATATGGAGTTTCTTCCAATCAATGAAGAGCAGCGTGGAGGTTTTTTCCAATGAATCACCAGCCCCTCCTTCTAATGAATGCTACTGTGAATGACCATGAATGTCACTGACAAGCTTACTATTAAATTATCAAACGGAACATCATCTACCAGCTTAAACTCCCATAGAAAACAGACCCGCCCAAAGCTGCACATATTCCAAAGAATTTCACACAATTGTAACTTATTATTAAATTAATCAGCAATAATTTCTATATATATATAAATATATATTAAAAATATAAATTAATTTAAATCATTAAATGACCCTAAAATAACAACAACAAGGTTTAATGAACTGGTTCAATGTCAAAATTCAGTATCTAACAACAATACACTTTCAGAGGGATGAAAGATGAATTGTTTCTCAAGAAACTTCATAGTATGATCTGATATTCATGAGGATACTTCTCAAGCTCTTTGCTATTCCTTCCCATGCTCTTGCATCTAGGCTAGAATGGTTTGGGTTGGAATCATACATCATCATCTAGAATCATACAACGGGTTGGGCTGGAAGTGACCTTAAAGACCACATAGTTCCACCTCTCCTGCCATGGGCAGGGACACCCTCCAACTAGACCAGGTTGCCCAAAGCCCCATCCAACCTGGTCTTGAACACTTTCAGGGATGGGGCCTCCACAGCTTCTCTGGGCAGCCTGTTCCAGTGTCTCACCACCCTCACAGTAAAGAATTTCTTCCTAATTTCTAATCTAAATCTCTCCTCCTTGAGCTTAAGACCATTACCCCTTCTCCTGTCCCTCCATGCTCTTGTAAACAGTCCCTCTCCAGCTTTCTTGGAGGCCCCTTTAGGTACTGGAAGGTGCTATAAGGTTTCCCCGGAGCCTTCTCTTCTCCAGGCTGAACAACCCCAACTCTCTCAGTCTGTCTTCGTAAGAGAGGTCTCCAGCCCTCTGATCTGGACTTGCTCCAACAGGTCCATGTCTTTCCTGTATTAGGCACCCCAGATCTGGACACAGTACTCCGGGTGGGGTCTCATAAGAGCAGAGTAGAACGGGAGAATCACCTCTCACAGCTTGCTGGTCACACTTCTTTTGATGCGGCCCAGGACACAATTGACCTTTCGCACTGCAAGCGCACAATGCCAGGTCATGTGGAGCTTCTCATCAACCAACACCCCAAGTCCTTCTCCTCAGGGCTGCTTTCAATCCAGTCTCCATCCAGCCTGTAGCTGCTTGTGATTGCCTCAATCCACATGTAGGACCTTGCACTTGGCCTTGTTGCACTTTACACGGTCCACATAGGCCCACCTCTCAAGGTCCCTCTGGACTGCATTGCTTCCCTCCAGTGTGTTGACCACACCGCACACTTTGGTGTCGTTGGCAAACTTGCTGAGGGTGCACTCGATCCCACTATCCATAGTGCTGACAAAGACGTTAAACAGCACCAGTCCCAAGACCAACCTCTAAGGAGCACCACTCATTGTGGCATGTTACTCAAATGATATATGTTGGAATGCATCCAAAATTACATGAATATAGTGGATAACCAGACAAGTAAGATGAAGAACAGCCAACTTGCTGCAGTTTAAATGCTGATATTATTCTGCACATTCGTCATCATACTAGCTCTCAGGTTTTCTGCTCAGGACATTTTTCTTTGATTTTTCTTTTTTTTAACTGGGAGACATTCCAGAAATAGACATTTTGATGACTTCACTTTTTCTTTTTTAAGTAATAAATCTTAAGGGGAAATAGTCTGGCTAAATTAAATTAGCTGGGAGGAAACAACATAACATAATGCTTATTCTTTAAGACAAATCTACTCATATAAATAGTTATGTGTAATTCATCATGTGATTCTATGATTCTATGATCATATCTCGCAAAAAAAGTGAAAGTGAATCATGAAAGTATCAGTATTTCTTTTTTCAGTGGAAAAGGAAAGGCATCAGGAAAATGTGGAGAATCTTCCCACAGAATATATTTTCTAAGCATTTTTCTAGAAATCACCAAATCCTACAGAAAGTTTTTAAAATCAGAAATAATAAGTTCTGCCTAAAGCCTCAGTGCCATGGCTATCACTTGTGTCCTGAACTGACTGTCATCCATCTACTTCATAACTACATTCCAATTTCTCCCACATATTGCCATAACTTGGAACCTGCACTCATCGGGGAAAAGGAAAAGTAGCGCAGAACTGGTCAGTCCAAAAAATTACATTAACATCAACGTGGTTTCATGCAAACCAGTTTAGAGACTACTGTTTGTAAGTGTACTTTCAGTGTTACTTTTACTTTACAGTTACTTATACTGTAATCATATGCACAATTAAGTAATTCCTTTACTATTTTTTTCCTTTTACCATATACAACTATTTTTAAGAGAACAAAATCCATTTAGAGAAATATGAAATGTTATACTATGTATTGTCTACATGCAGTACTTGTTCTGTAGTGACTCTACACACAACCAAAACGTCAAGAACTAACATGGCGGAAATAAAGAGAACATTTGAATCTAAACAAACATTTCATTTCATTTCAACATCTTCACAAAGTCAACAAAACATTAGCCATATGTAAATATAAACACCAATAAGATGCTCATCCTATTCGGAATAACTGGTTCATTTTTAGTGACTTTTTTACATTGCATATATATAAATACAGAAGGATGAAGACTTCTTCTATCCCACCATCTCAGGTAAAAACCTTCCAAACACATTCTGAACTTCTATGCAGAATTTATGACTTTTACGCAAACTTTTATGCAACGTGTCCTCAGTTTTCTCAACTCGCACTGCAAAGACTTGAAAGTTTCACAGTGCTACAAGAATTCACACCACCACACAAGATTTTTAACGATATCCCTGCAGATCGTGTGCAACCAGGAAAGGAAATGGAAAGGAGGCCTTAAAGCAGAACAATTCTTTCAAATTCCTGAGTTTCATGTGAGCCGGTCTGGTTTTCCAGATAAATTAACTACTATCGAGTCATAGATTTGCATCACTACATTAATTGAGCGCAGGCACTATACAGACCCTCCTGCTTCAAAAGGAATGTCTTTTTTTTATTCGACTTCAGGATGTTCCTGTGGAACTTTAATTAACTGGAATTAAAGCATTTTAATTAAGCTGTGTTAGAAATCACTTTTATCAAGCTAGTTCTTATTTTAGTGGAAAAAACTCTGTATGTAAAAAGATCTTTAAAAAGCCTTAAGGTTTTTTGCCAAGGGCCCTTACTGCCTGTCACTAGCCTTCATCCAGTGCCACACACCAAACTCAGTAAAATGGTTTTTCAGATATGGGTAGATCGTTTGGTCCATAAATTCAATTACAGAGAAGCCTCTTTCTTTATCTTCTTCTTCTGACCGACTATTCCTACTTGAGAATTTTTTTAGGCTGATACCAAAGCAGCCTGCAGGACCTCATTTGGCTCTTCCATGTGTGTGGATGTGTATTTACTGTTACAAATTGTCTAATTTATACTTATAAAGCATCTATTGCTCTTTTGCATTACTTATCAAATTTTCATATTTTGAAAACATTTCAGCTTTTTCCCTACCTTCATTTTTTAAAGAAATGTTACTTTTAGAATCTCCCTGGAACAATACTGTCATCAGCCATGTAGTCATACCTCACACAGAATCAGATTTAACATCTTTGCAAAATCTTGGTTTAAACATGTATAACTTATTTTCAATGTCTGTAAATATTTTACTTACCAATATCAGCTTCCCTGTGATTCTTGATATATTCAGCGAGCTCAAAATTTCCTGCTATTATAGCCACCTAAAGGATTGTAAAATAGTTACAATTAATATATTGTCATCGCTTATTAAGTAGGAAAATATACACATTACATTACTGACAAACATCACACAAATATATTTTCATTTCACAAAGTGGCGTAACTGTTCATTACTTCTATTCTGCAACTACTACAAGCAGTAAATTTCTGAAACAATGTTGAGGAATGATGTCTCAATCTATTTGTAAGCAGCACTGCCAGTCCCCCAGCTCCCCATTTACTCAGAATGTTGCGATTGTGGGTGTCTCAGGAGACTGCTAGGATAGCTGTGGCTTTCCATGTTGTGGAGTCAAAACCAGCAGTGAACATTAAGCACATCATCCCCAAGGCTTTGGAAGCTATACAGATGCGTGGAGGATGCTACAGGAGCAGGCTCGGAGAGACATATTGAAGATATTATTTCTGTTTAATTGTTCCTGCCTCGCTACTTACCTGAACAATGAAAACAGGAGCTACAATGCAATGTACGCGGGATAACCACAGAAAAAGCATCAAGAACTCTAAGTATTCGGGTGCCACTATGACACCAAAAGACTGAAAATAGAGGAACTGGAAAAGCTTATGCTTCCTTGTGGAAGGACCCAGATTTAAATAGGTGGTTTCAAATACAGTGAATTAATCTCTAATTTATATTTTGGTCCTAAGCAAGTAATAGTTGGTCTAAAGAGAGACATACTGATTTAGTTTAGGTTGTAAAGTCTACTGGGTAATAAAGTACAAGCAAGACTTTAAAAAATTACTATCAAAATAACTTTTTTAGATTACCAAGAAAAGTTTAAAACAAAAAAAAGTCATTTATCATGTTTGTGCCCTGAACTCAGGTTTTCCCCCAGGTATTTTTTTTAATGCCTTTAAAGTTTTGTCTTTTTTTCTTCACAGATTGTTTCTTGTTTCATTACAAATTTCTATTCAACATAAAGGCTAAACACATTAATTATGTTTTCTTTTCATTTCAAGTGTATCTATTTCATGGCAGAAACTCCATTCCACATTAGTACAGCACCTAGCAGTTATACTCAATATCCACACACTTGTGTTACAAAACAATCCTCAGTAGGGAGCCATGAGCATGGTATGTGCAACGTAATAATTTTTTTCCTTTAAATAATTAACCCACATATAATATCACTGTACTTACTGGTGATAATCATGTAATTTTTTTCTCATTACAATATTAACAGTAAGGAAATGCTTTGCTTTGGGCACTTCACAGTTGTTTTACATCAAACGTGGATGGATTCTTGGGAGCAAAATGCATTACTATGAATCAATAATACTGGTTCAACTCAATCCCACTTCTGGACTGCAGTTGAAAAAAATAACAAGTGTTTCTTCTCAGATATGTCATTAGACTTCTGCATGGCATAATATCTGCAAAGATCAGGGAGATCAGAGGCAGAGGTAGTTGGGTGCACTGCCACCTCATTGCCAACAGAGGCAATTATCCATCTGAAAATTACTATTTTAACCACTAGTAAGACCACCTTTATTCCAGGGACTGCTCCTGAAATAAACCGTTTCTCAGCATGGATAACATATCAGAATCTGCCCCCAGCCTCCTCTGTACAGCTTCTAAAGTGTAACCCATGATTCTCCCTGGCAAGCAGCACTATGAAAGGAACAGCAGAGCTATAGAAATGTTCTCTCTTTAACTTCACATTCTGCAGCCTGGCTTGGTTCAGGTTCATAAAAGCAACATTCGTGTGTAGATCAGGGGGTTTCTCTACATTGTAAGCAAGCAATAATATCTCCCTTCAACATTACCCCTAATTAGCATGTTAAATTCAAACAGGGATTCACCAGTGACAGGCAGCTTGCTAGACAGCAGCCACGTTCCTCATATGAAAGAATTTTTGATACAGAGTAGATTATAAAACTCAAGTATAAACATGCTGTTCAAGTGATAAACACATTTTATTACTTGAAAAAAGGAAATGCCAGATAGCTAAGAGACAGCTTGACAGAGAATTGTTCCTGTGCTTGCTTTTCAATCAAGCACTAGATCAGCAAGCTCAAGGTACCATTTCTCTCAATTTAATTTACTTCAAACCACTAAAAACAGTATGTAAAATTCTAACAGCAAAAATGAAGGGAAAATATGTTACAATCTAAAGAAAGCAAGAAAAAGTTAAAAAGTACAAATATTTCTTGGCATAACAGTATACTTCACTTGAATTTGATGGGTAAAGAGTGTGGGAGAAAGTGAAGTCAGAGAAAAATCGGAAAGATACAAAATTATACTCATTCAATTTTCACAGTTGAAAATACAAAGCACAGCAACCACAGCCTCTTTGTTTTCCATCAAAACGTTTCTTGAACCACTTACATTGTGTTCAAATTAAACTATGAGCATAAATGCATTAGGACAAGTGACTGGTCTTCACAAGATCCAGGGCTTGAACCAAATTAAAGTGATGTAAGGTCTCCCACAGTGAAGATCAAAACTAGATCAGAACCTAACTGAACATCTATATTTGTACTAAATTTCCTCGTACTTTAGAAAAAAAAATACTAATGTAGTATCTTCACAAAAAATACTAGAGGTTGATTCTCTAGATGCTTCATAATTTACATGTTTTTAAACAGCCATGTTTTGCTTTTCAGGACATTTTGTACTCAAGTGCTAGCTTTCTAATTGAGAGGTTATGGCAGGAAAGGAGGTTTTGTTTGGGTTTGGTTTTTTTCAATCACAAGACATCTCTTGACAGTGAAAAAGTAGCACAGCCAGCAAATCTACAGTGAAAGATTTTTCCCAATTCCAGTAGGAACCGGATTCCTGTCATTAAAATGCATCACATGCATGTTTACAGACATGAAATATTACCGTGAAAGGCTGGAGGTAGCACTTTACAACTAGAGGCTATCTACAGACTCTGTTATGCTGAAACTTCAAAAATTGCAGCTTTTTAAAAATTGCATATACTGCAGTCTTACTATAATTCAGGTTCTTTCATTCCTCCAGCAATTGTCCTTTCATTTTGTCCTTTTGCCACAGATAAGACACTTACATCAAAAATCTGCATGTCCTTAGTCACATTATTCTGTAAACCTGATAAAACCCATTTCTGCACCTTCTTTAAAAAAAAAAAATAAAATAATCACTCATCTATAATTTCCACTAAAACCTGCAATTTTTGCCGTACTTTTAAAGGACACATGTACTATGCCTCAGGTCCAGAATCAGATAGACTGTACGTGTGGCGTCACAGCATGGTGTCATTCCAAGTCCAGCTGAAAAGCATGACTAAGTAGTTTGAGTACAATGCTTTCAGACCCAACCAGGATCTTATCTGCTGCATGGTATTTGGTTGGGATCTCTGCCGTATATGCTACTGTACAAGACAGAGAACAGAAACTCTCTTTGTTTGTTTTATCATCATTAGAGGCAATTTTATGTGAATGATAATAACCAAAGTGAATCATTTATCAGCTCCCTCCCCTCCAAGTTAAACTGACCCCAGCAAGAGCGTTAACACGGGCACAGAATTATTTTCAAATTCCAGTTGATAACATACATGACTGACCTAAGTACATACGCTCACAACAGGGAAGTGAGCAGAAAGTAAAGCTAAGCAGGAAGACATAGCTTAGCAGGAGGTATTTCATTAAAAAAAAAAAAAAAGGAAAGGGTAAAGCCATGCAGCCAGGCTGGCAGTATCATCTCCTATTTCCGCGATCCTCTGTCTTCATAATGTCATCGTAACAAAAAGTTAATGGAGTCACTGAAACAGATCACAGCTGAGACACACTCAAAGGGCTGTGAAGCACCAAGCCATGGGGTTAATGACTCTCTGGGCAAGAAAGCCAAGAGGAGACGAGAGCTGGTTGTCACCGTCACGGTACGTAACGCAGAGCGTGACCAGAAGCTGTGTGCTTATATGGACAGTTGCTCTGCCTTGGTAGAAGGAAAGCTTGTTACAGCCGCCCTGTCGCCTCACTTACTGTCTCACTGACAGATGTTTCTTTCAAATGAAGCAACTGGTCACGGTGGCTTACTACTTGCCGTGCCAGATGCTCTGCCACCAATTTAGAGAAGAAGGGAAGGAGTTTAATTGACACTTGGCTAGTTGCTATGGATGGTAACTAAGTGACAGCTCGGTGAAGTAGAAACTTGAATGAATGAAGTAGCTGTGACGCAGAGATGAGGGGGGAGCAGGCAGGAGATGGGGGCACCCCATGATTGCTAGTCCAGCACAGGACACAGGATGAGGAACGAAAGATAACTGGTGAGGCACCTTTAGAAAGGTATTTCTTTCTCCTGGCAGAGCATTATTCTTGTCCTCTGGTTTTCTGATATTTCAGCCAGAAACGTTCCCCCTGGATACAGGCAGTTTTTAAGTGGCTTTCAGAAGTCAACGCAGAAATTAAACATCTGACGCATCTGGTTAGTTCCACTTTCCTGAATCTTGTTCCCCAAAGAAATCTCGTTTAAATGATGGCAAATAAGACTACTTTGTGTAAACAGTGAAACCTGGCAGATGTCCAGTTACAGGTTTCAGGGTGGCAGAGTTTCATAATATTTTCAGACTCTGGACCAGATATAAGCAGCAGCACTGACTCACCAGCGTCTCTCTTTTCAGCTTCATAAATGCCGTTGTCAATATTTCCATTACTTACATTCGAGTATTCAGATTTCTTTGGATTGTGATTAATGCGGTGTTTTGTTCCTTTCGGGAAATTGGAAGTGATATATACATTTTACCTGTCACTAACCTTTCACAATTGATTTTTTCCACTCTTGAAATGTATCACAGGTAGAAGTAACATTAAATTAGAGCAGAATCTTTGTGGCCTGTTAGCAAATACAATTTTAGAGCTTTATAGGCTAGCCACTGAAAGGCAAGCAGCAAAACTAATACTACATTATCGCTTTTTGGAACAAACTGCTCCACATAGTAAGAAACAGTAAAAAAAAAAAAAAAGACAGAAATTGAAGTTGTCCCATCTTAAATCCAGTCAGCGAGCTTTGACAAACTTCCTACAGGGAAGCGGGGAGAGCCTCTCTCAGTTCATTTACATTTCACTCTCAGCGAAGGCTGCTGCACTTCCTGCTGCACATGCCTAAATTTTAGACCAGGCAAGACATAAAGCTTTAAATGCTCTGCCTAAACTGAGAGCGGAGGAAGCTGTTTGGACTGCCCAGCTGTAGCTGCAATTCACAATACGCAGTTCATGATAAAACAGTCGGCACTCTCCACCCGCTTCTCCTCCCCCTTCTCTTCTCTTCCACACAATTTCACTTTCCTGATGAAAGCACATTTCATTATTCTTTCCTTCAGGGCTGATGTTTCGCCCTTCCATTGTCTCTGCTACCCAGCAGCGCTCACTAAATGATGGTCTTTCAAGAAAGCTTGAAAGAGCAATGAGTTCAGGTATGGCACTATACATTAAAGGAAATAGCTCTATCCCAGAAAAATAAAAAATGCAATTTCAGTCTTGACTTTGCTCAGTCTCAGCCAAGTGGCAGAAATGCAGATGGACATACAGGATACTCTGAGGTACACCTACTCTACGTGTTTCCATCTTCAGGTGGAAGTGGAAAGAAGAGGTGATACAACTGAATCACCAAGCGAGGCTGTAACTGTAAGACTCTCCAGAAATTGCCTTCCACTTAAATCACAGACTTATAAAGTCATAAATGATGTATTGTACCACTAAGGACTACATTATTTTAACAACAAAGAAACACCATTCAAGCAGAGTTGTTACACAATAGGATTCACAATTGGCAGAGGCTCGTGAGAAATTAACACAAGTGGGTTTAAGAGGAATGGTTGGGATCTCATCCTTAATGAAAAGTCCCCCTGAAAAGCTCTTCCATGTGTCATGATTAGGACATGTTTTCTTAATATTAAAAATATAACAAATGTTATAATTTTTAATAAGCATCAGTTTCCAGCCAAAAATCATATCAACAATTCACCCAATAGTTGCAAGATCAAGAAAGAGGCGATAATCCACCAGTGAGGCAAATTTCTAAACCATTCCACTGATTCACAACCTCAGGAGACAGAAACCTTTTTAATCTGATATGAAAATCTAGTGGCGCTTACTATGGGGCAATGAAAACACAACATCACCGTATTTCTATTCTCTCAAAATAAAAGCTCTCCCTAATAAAACAAAGAGGTAAAGGCTTTTTGGAGTCTAAAACCACTTTGAAGATTGTCACAGTGGACCATCAGGTATGCAGTAGTCACCCACAAAGACATTAGAAAGTTCAGTTTAGGTTGTTCAGTGCAAAGACCCTGCTCTCACGTACGCCCGTGCAGCACACAGCACCTTGGGGTGCCATCCCGGATGAGTAGTCACACAAAACCATGCAGCATGCTCTGCAGACTTTGAAAAAATAAAAAAAAAGTAATCTGAAATCGATATGCATTCACTGCTCTCGTATGAGCAGCATGTAGATTTTAAAATGCTTCAGTGGCACAGATGGAGTTCAGTTTGGAAAAGCAAGAAGCAATCTGCGTTCCAAATTTCTTTTCCATAGGTGTGGGAGAAAAATGTACTGATCAAACACTATTGGTTTCTTACACAATTTCAGAGAGCTTGTACATGAAGGTAAACCTCTAGAACTCAGTTTCCTTTGGAAATACATTCTTTTGTAATACCTTAGCAAAACGTGACAATTTGGCAAACATTCTTCTGATTTCAAATCACAGCACAGACTCGAGGTATTCTTAATGTCTTCTCTAATTGAAAATAAATACAACATGGGGGTTTTTTGTTTCTGAATCAGCTGGAAAATTCTATACAGTTACAATAACTATATAATCTAAAATAGAAATGCTAAATAATGAGAATTCTGTATTTTACATTCCAAAATCAAAGGGCAAAGTATCATCCCACATTTTGTAGTTGCATTGATTACAGTTGATTTTTGACTTTGAGGCTACAGCATTGTAAACTAAAACTAGCGGAAACTCCTTAGTTCACCTCACTATAAAATAAAGCCAAATGTTTGATTAATATACTATTAATATCGCTAATTTACTCTCCTTTTCTAACAGCGCTCCTGAATACATACAATATGGATGACATGAAACACGACCTCGAGAAGATACATATGGAGACATACATTTACATTTACTCTCCAAAATTTTGTTAAAAAGGAATCAGTTTTGAAGTTGAGATGTAATACCTCTACTTAGAAATATGTCAGAAGCAAATTACTATTTTGAGTTTACAGTTGTGTAATATTTTGTACATATAAAAAGATAATAATGTTTTTATTGAAAATCTATCAGAACCAAAAGGTTTTATTTGATAAAATAAGATTTATTGGTAAAATTAATTTTATCAGTTTGAAGCTTTATTTCAGGTATAACACGAGTATCAGTAAAACTCACTGAAATAAGAGGAATAAGATACACATAGAATAAAGAAAAACAATAATTTTATTTTTTTTTCTTTAAATAATAGTCAGTAAAGATCTATATTAAGTGCAGAAATAGCCCACATTCTCTACCAGGACAATAAAATGCTGACAATTTTCCTAAATTACTCTATGTTCTGAAAGAATATAAGTAAAAAATCATACTCAGCATTTTCATAGCTGCTTCTTTCCTGGACAGAAAATTATTTTTAACAACTTTAATTATATAATGTGATACAAGCTTAATATCACGCATTTTGAAAGCAACTAACTTTGTATATTAATAAATCTGATGTCCAGTAGATGGCAAAATATCAACAACCATCACCTTTAATCTTCTTGAAACTTGCTTAATTTAAATCCCAAAGTATATATATATATATTTTTTTTATTTTATTTTCCTTTCTAGTCTCCACTTTCTATTTCATCGGATAGCAGGATTAGCTTTACCTTTTGGATGTTTTCTGTATGTTATCTGCTTGAAAGACAATTTCATCTTCATCAGTTCTTGATACAACAAAGCACAATAATGTTACTATCCTTTAAATAGTCCTTTGAAGACAGTTTCTTCACCACTGAAATTTTTTTCTCCAAAAGCATGCTGCTTCTACTGTTCCCAAATTTGCCAGCACATGTTAGCATACTGTGTACAAAAATCTCTTAGCAACAATATCTTAGTGTCTAACATTTTTCTTCTTCCAACTATGATTCATGGAGCCATCTGTAGTCAGATATTGACATGCAGTATCTTAAAATAGATACCTTACATTTGCTCAACAACTAGTTTTAGCATCTGAAAATATAAATTATGGGAAAGGGCCAATATTTCTTTGAGGCTCTTCATCATTCCCTTGATCATTTTAGCACCGTTTAAACAAAGGCTTGCCACGATTGGTATTAAGGTCAAAGACTTCATGCTTTCCACAGCGCAGCAGTAGGCAGCTCGGCTGTGCTGCGAGCAGTCCCTTACGTAAGCCCTCCAAGCAATCTCAACAGTTTCCCAGGTGAGGACCACCTCACGCTGGTAGCCTGGCTATTTTTTAAGAACAAGCAAAGACTGGGTTTTTAAACTTCAATATTGCTACATGCAGCACTAAGACCTAGGCATTTTTCCAAGCATTGGAGCCTAAGCCTCATGGCAAGTGCCCTATAACAGGTGGGACAAGGTCAATGTCTCAGCTGGGCGATGCCAAAGAGACTCTGCAGCAGCGGCTGCTGTAGGGAACGCAACAATGTCCCGTACTCTGTTCAGGGAACAGAAAAAAAGATTACAACCGTGGCCTCCCAAGCACTGATTTTGCCTCCCAACACTCTTCTGGCATTTTCACTCAGAATAGAAAGCATCTTGTTTTCAGCTGCAGCAAATTAAAACACTAAAATCAGGAAATTTTCATTAAAAATACTCATATTCAGTAAAGTAGATTATATAGAAAGTTTCGGTAGCATAGCTGTGAAACAGTGTTGAGTGTGAGGAACACACTTCCACCCCAGTGAAATCAAACAGAATTTTATCCACTGCAAAGGAACTAGGACTTTACCCTAAATATTTTTGAGCAATTAATATTTTAAAAATAAGCAAACATACAACAACATGCATCCAAATACACGGTATGTGTTTAGCTGAATATTATCAAAAAAACCCACTGCAAGCATAACAGTGCTGGCACATTTTCATTGCTAAAATGCTGGGTTTGCTTGCTGGAGATTTTACAGTCCCTATGGGTCTCCTGAAATACACTCAGTAGCCATGAAACAGTGCCAGAGCTGACTAGCCTGGTGAATTCAAGCCAAAATCAAGAGAAGGCTAATCAAACTGAATTACCTCCTTTTAGTCTCTTTATGTCCTGCAGTGCTGTTTTAGCAGGACTCTGTAGTGGACCGACACCTAAAATGCCTATAGGCACTCTTGTTCATTCTCCAATAACCCTATTATGATTTAAGAAGTAGAACCTGTATTTTATTTTACACTGTTCTTTCATGGGCATACACGACTGCATTGTTAAAACTTAACTACTCTTCTTCACGAGCATGCCACAACTGAATACCTTCAGATTAAACTAAGCCTGCATGGACACCAAGATTTAAAAAAAAAAAAAAAAAGAAGTCCTTTCCTCACAACAGGCGAGCAAATCACCTCTAAATCATCTCACTCTCTCACCTTTGAAATGCAAACTTAACTCCTATGACAAAAGCATCCGTTGTTATGCAGGAACCAGCTTGCCAGAAAGCGTTGAACTGAATAGACTGGAAAGTCGATTAAAGTTATCATGAAACATGTCAGAAAGCAAAAAAGGAACATGCAGACAAATTCATCCCAGGCACAACTTCGCTGCTTCGTGGCATTTGGCATCCTTTTACTTCCTCCTGTTTCTTCAGATGAGAAAGAACTACAGTTTTTAGGTTACTCTACTTTGGACAGATTGTATTAAGCCTCCTCCACAGTCATCGCATGTATTGGGAAAATTAATGTTTATTTCTCTTTCAAAAGTAGAGAAATAAATTACATCTCTCTGCTTCTTTACTCAAATGCCACCTAGCAAGTCACTCTCAAGTAAGATGCATTTTTCTATGCTTGTGTTTTAATAATTAATCTGGAAAAGAAAAAGCAGACAGTGTGATACACACAGATTTACAATTACAGACTCATTCCACGGGAAAATCTAGCTCAAGCTGGAAAGAGCCATCAGAAGCCAGTTATTACATAATCCTTATTACTGCTACATGGGCGAGCAGCAATTCCAAAGGAGTATTTACTAAAAGCAGATAAAGCCAGGTTGCAGCTTCAGATGAATCAGATAAGACAAAGCCAGTAATAAAATTGACTTAATTTTCTGCCTCTCCCCCCCACTGAATACGCTAAATCAAAAAGCCATGAAATGCAATCTTCTTCAGCAGAACACTTTCAGAAAAAGACTGAGAAAGTGTGCTGTTTGCTAGATTTTGCTTTCCTTGAAATTACACTAAGTATCAGGTCATACAGAAAATCCAGCTAAAGTGGGTATGGGTCTGTGCTGCTGTAGGGTAAAAAAATTTCACCTCTGAAAGCAGTCCTACCTCATCGAAAAGCCAAAATGTGCTGCTACATTAGCAGCTTCTTCCCCAAACACTTTCAGAAAAATGTCTTCCTACTCACAGCAGGCAGTAGATACTGCCCACTATTTCACAGTAAAAACTGCTCATGGGATTCAATTCTGCAAACACTTAATGATACAGTGTTCCTTAAACTGCTAACCTGAATGGCTGGAAATGCTTTTTGAAAGCCCTTAGGATAAAATGCTTCGGGTTAATAAAATATTATGATTATTTTACCTAATACATTTGGTGGATTTGTTCCAAACTCTGTGAGCTAACTATAATAAAACCTTTGGACACAGTACTCTAGTAAAAGTCAATGCCAGTAACATACTCTGAAAAAGAGAGACACGGGACAGCAGCTATGCCAACTGCCTGTCACAAATGTTCTCTCCAACCGGCAATGCAAGAAGATGTTAAGTCTGTCCTAGAGGCATAGATCTTCCATTTTCATAAGCAACAAGAACTCACTTGGATATTGCCAGAAATGAACACCGAATAGTCTGCATGGTCATGCAAAAGCAAGAGATCGCACCACCACATCATCCATCCATCATAACTATGATCATTAATCCATATTTGCAGAGCTGAAGTGCTCACGAGTCCTACTCACAGGTTGTGCCCAGCACTGCGTGGACACAAACCAAAAATACCATCATTGCCCAGAAATGCAAATGTAAGTTCATAGAATCCTGGAATGAATTGGGTTGGAACGGACCTTTAACAGTCACCTAGTCCAACCTCCCTGCAATAAGCAGGGACATCTTCAACTAGATCAGGTTGCTCAGAGCCCCGTCCAACCTGACCTTGACTGTTTCCAGGGACAGAGCATCTACCACCTCTCTGGGCAACCTGTTCCAGTGTTTCACCACTCTCATTGTAAAACATTTCTTCCTTAAATCTAGTCTGAAGTTGTGACAATCTGTTTGGGTACAAGCAGACAGAGGAAAACAGAACAGCAGGGCACCATCGGGCATCCCGGTGATGATGGCAAAAAGCCTCAGCACAAAACGTGGATTTCAGTTTCTCTCATATTTCTGGTTCATTAGTATTGACTAATTCAACCAGTGTCACTAATGCTGTTACAAACACATAATAGCGGCATACAAAACGCAATAAGGTATTATATTTTGTAGACAAATTGAATAGTATTAATATCTCAAAATAACACGGTTTAACAGTAAGAAAAATTTAAATGTAGCAGATTACCACAAGCGTGTTTATCTATGGTTTGTGAAACAAATTTCCCATAAGGTTTAACCTTCTTATACCACACATACAGGTACAGGAATCAAGAATTCATAAAAGAACATCTCTCCCGCAGTTAAATCTGGAGCACAGTCTGAAATAATATACTTTTCTGCAAGAACACTGAGAAAAAAAAATACTCGATACCTGTCACTCTCTTAGATGTTTATTCAGTGCCTATCATTACCACTTCAATACATGTAAAACCGCAGCAACAATGCAACACAAATGGACATTTTATGTTAATCTTGTTCATATAGCTCCCATCTTAGGACTAATGGGGTTTTTTGATGACTTAGAGACACATTTACTTGCCCCAAATTTGCTCTAAAGCAAGAAAAACACAACAATTTCTTCTCATAGACACAACAATGAAATAAACTATTTCCAATGACAAGATTTACCATGCTTTTTATAGCTACAGAAAAAAAATACACACCATTGTCACAGCTGACCTTTTTACAAGGATAAGATATGCTATGTGTGACTGCTCAGTTATCATCAGGCCATTTCAGAACTTACCCTTGCTGCCTTCTCTTCTAGGATATAGTATAAATAAAATCACAGGAGCAATATTCAATCTTGCTATCAAAATCCTATAATTAAATTAAGACTATACAGATCTCCACTGCCTCTTGCGACTTCACCCATGACAACTAGTCACGTCTGAATCATACCCGAGCCTTTCTCACTTTGAGGCAAGAACTGGTAGTGACCCTTACAATGTAGTTTGCTTAATCTGTTCCCTTTTATAACCTAGTTTCGGTTGCTTCTGAGCTTTTGGTAGTTTATCCATTTGGTGGAAACACAAACAGATTGGCTCCTAGCTACCTCAGAGACACCGTTTTTCCCAGGGAAATCCTGCTGCATGTGAGAACACCTGAGGCATTTCAGCTGGACACCCCTGTCTAAGCTGGGAGAGAAAATGCAAAGCGGGGGGGGAATAATGAAAAGGGTCTCAAGACCATTTACATGGAGCACAACACAAAAGAAGGTCTCACAGACACTCCTCCACAAGTTTACAGTCACACAAAAAGCTGTTGCTGCTGCACAGTTGTTTTTTAAAAAGACACATTCTGCAGTAATTATTTTTAGCATCTCCAAGTGTGGAGATGAGTATTTTGCCCTTCTCAATAAAAGACAATTGTATCATTCAAATTCTTTATGTTGTACTACATTAGTTCAATTTGTCGGCTTTTCTGAAAAATGATGGGGTTAAGACAAAGGTTAGGAGTGACCAGCCAGCACTATACAAACCATCACTGGGCCAAGGTGGATGAATTTTAGCCCCACTCTGTACCGTTATGTATTTTTCAGCTCATGCATCTCTTACTAAATCCAGCCCTTATCAAGCCAAGCAAGAGTATTAGTGAAAGCCCCTTTGGCTGAGGTCCAAGGCTTCAAAAGCAGGTGAAGTACCTTCAGAAGTACTTGAGGCAGAAGCATCTCTGCTGTCTCATGCTTTCAGCAAGAGTGTTACATTCTGCTTTGTTATCTTCCTGGTATAATGAACCAAATATTGACCTTCAGTAATTGTACTTTGGGTGCCAGTAAGGAGAAGCATCTAACAGTTTGTCAGTACTGCAAAATTGACAATAGCAGGAAATCTGCTGACTCTCAAGGTCATCTCTCACTTGCCATCAAGCACTTCCCTGTCGGCAGTGTTACTTGGAACAGCATCTTCTATCTCTACTATTCTCAGGAACGTTTTCATTTGGCAGCATTTTCCTAATACCTTAACAAATACCATATCAGCACCACAAAGGCATAAATATGCCCAAGACGACATGTAAAATCCCCCAAACGACTTTTTCTGAAATGAGAACGTGTGTTTCTCTGTATAGATATCACTTCAAGGTAGGTGATGAGAAAACCTATCATAGCTAATCATGGTTTGCGTCACCATGAGACTTCTCTTTTTTTAATTTTAATTATGTGTCTTTAAGAAATTACATTGAATATGCCTACACCTGTACATGCTAACACACTTTTTTATTTTTAAAGGAAAAACCTATAGTTTTTTCTGGTATGATCACTTGTGCAGATTTAAAAATGCTACATGCAACTTTTACTAACACCTCTATGTCCAAGTCTTAAAAAGCCATTCTGTAGAATTTTTTATTATACTTACTCTAGTACTTTTGGGGTTTTTACATGATTAAAACCTTAAATCTTTTCTTATCAATATCTAAATATCACAAATAAAGAGTAAGTGTAAATTAGACTGTATACTCTTCCATGACAGATTGTCCTTTACTTATTATTTCTGTACTGCAAAACACAATGTAACTGATCAACAGAAGCAGTGACTTAACATTAAAAAACCCCTAAACCAACCAACACAAGCATGAATAAATTCCATTGTTTGACTCACATCAGGACAAAAGCTGGAAAAAGCTGAAAGTCTGACTAAAGGCAGAAAGCACCATGAGAAGAGAGCTGTATTTTTTGTCAATAATACACAATATTCAATGCTGCATTTTTCACACAGGTGCTTCAGGAAAGGAATGAAGATGAAAGCAAATACTTAGCAAAAAAAAAAAAAAAAAGTCCTTGTGTAATTCATATGCTCCATTAACAGAACAGTTACGTATTTTAACACTGAGAGGAAACATAACTTTCTGTTTGTAAAGGCACCACACAAAAATTTTTGGTTTATAATTAGCTTTCTCCGAGTTCACCTTTTCAAGTTTAAGTCAAAGACAAAAAATACCTGAGAATAACTTCTTGTCCTTTGCCTGTAAGTTTAATCCAAAAGATGGAAAACAAGATTTATAATAACCTAAATTAAAATTGGGTTTTGGGAAGCCATTCTAATGATATGCTAGATAATAAACAAGACTGATTTTTTTTAGAGACCACTAGCAGGGCTGGGAGCATCACATGATGTGGCAGCCCCATCCTCCCACCTCAGCCTCCGCAGTCCGAGCCTTCCTCCTCAGCATCACCTTTCCATCCATTTCCTCTCTACTCTGCTCTTCTTTCTCTTATGCCCATGATGATTAAAAATCTCCCCAAGACCCTCATCAGTCTCAGTCTTGCTCCATTCACCCTACTTTTTCAGGCTCGGGCTCCCAGCCTGAGTATCAGCCAGTCTTGTCCTTTCTCACCCACCTCCAAGCTCAACGATTGCTTACCCATCCCCAGCTGCGCCTGTCTGTATTCCCCCCCAGCCAGCTTAGCTTCCAAATAACGCAGTCTGCTTTTGGAGCCCCTGTATTTGAGTCAGACTGCAAACTGGTTTACTCTGCCACATTATTAACACGGAGATCACCGACAGCATGCAGGGCAATTAAAGAAAACAAAACAAAACAACACAACATAACACAACAGGGGACATGGGACAAGGAGAGGTGGGTCAACAGAGTTTTTCAGTATGAGCAAAACAACACATGTTTTCCCTCACCCATACTCCAAAGTAGCTGAATCATTTTGTTTTTCTGAACAATGCTGCCTGAGATACCAGGCATGGAAAATTTCATTGCAAACAACTCAAATCTGGCATAAATATGAGCAAATTGAAAATAGATGTATAGCCAACACACTGAAAGCAACAATTCTACCTGCAGTGGACCTGGAAGATTGCTGCTCCTTCTGCCATCTATGTAACATAACTGCATTAATACCCCGCGCTGATTTGGGATGGCAATGGTCAGTAATAAGGTACATCTGAGAGAGAAATCATTCTCAGGTACAACTCCACCGTTAAAAGGTAACACTAAATGTCACCTTAGAATAGTTCTTCTGTGTATTTCAACACATATGCTTCAAAAACACTGACTGATTATTAGCTGTATTCGCTCTAAGTCTGAAAGTGCTTTGTAGCCCGTATGAAAACATATAAACTACCCACACAGAGCTTCTGCTCACTAAAAGAAAGAGGAAAAACATGATAAACAAGGTGTATGTTCATTTTAATTTACACAATAGAAATTCGGCAGCTTTTAAACACTGCAAAACTCTGATGTTTCTGAGTCACTGGATTAATATTTGCTAGACAGGTAAGAAATTATTTTACATTCACCTAGGAGCACATAAAATGTGTAGAAAACTAAGTAACTATGGACACTGATAGGATATCATGGCTTTTTCGAAAGGATATTTTGGGAGACTTTACCAATAAAATCAAAACTGTAACAATAAAAAAAAACACCCCAAAAACCTAAAACCACTGGAAACTTTAAAGCTAACCTATAGCTGGAACAGAAGTTACAGTTCAGCGTTTCTAAGTCAGTATATGAGAGCTGTAAATTGAAGTACTGTGTGTTGGTGTCAACCACCATGTTTCGGCAAGCTCTATCATGAGGTACAAATGATTGGGGAGGCATCAGCAGTATTTACAGCAGGCACAGTTGAGGCCACATCCAAGTTCAGTGCTACGAATGAAAGTACAGCTCTGATTTTAATTACTTCAAAAGAAAAATGGCCAAGCACAATGTACGTAACAGTGTATTATTAGCTAGCACTTCTAGCTCTGTAATGCCGATGGTTTTTTTCCATCTGTCAGCACAGAATAATTAGCGTGTAAGGTACTTAGGTTATCCAGCCAAGACAGGATGGGTAAGTAAGTGATTAATAAACAGAACTGGCAATATAGTGTAATGATGTGGCACAGGTCTCATTTTAACTCTACTTGCTAGTCAGCCCTTAACTGAAATGCTCAGTACACCAAAAATCCTCACGCTTGGACCGAGGACTGTGATGCAGGAATTGCTCTGATCTGCTTGGAACATACACAGGGAAGACAGAGGGAGGAGATTCACCCTGCACCCATACATGTGTTAATACTTACTAGCAGGGGGCGACCCCACAAGAAACGTAGAGAGACATTTCTGCTGACCGATACTGCATTATTGCAGAGTACAGCCTATCGGCAGCACAACCTATTAAGGCTGACAGTCACAGACAGACTTTTTGCTATGCGTGACATCAACTGTACCCAACACTGATTACTAACTTAATGGACCCCAGTAATCAGTCAGGACGAAACAAATACATTCAAAGGTAGCTTAAAAAAAGCTGAAACGCTTAATTGGGAAATACCAGCAAGCTTTTTCATGGCCTCGACACCTGGCAGTGCCATTCCAACAGTAACTCCGATAGACATTGAAAAGGCAAAAAGGAGAGCCAGATCCCAGGCAGAGGCATACACAGTGTGCGATACCTGAATTAAGTGGCACAGAGTTCAGCCCAGATTAGTTTTCCTTCCATATGATCCAGTGAACCCATGCTTGTTTTAATAAACACTGTGATCTGGTAAGAAGTGAACACATGCACATCTCTCTCTTGAGTGGTAAAATTACACTGCATTCACTGGGCACTGACGCTAGATACAAACTCCGCTGCTCATTTTCATCAAAATAAATAAAGCCTTGGCAAGCCTTGAGAGCAACACACAAATTTCTTCATGTCTGGCTACTTTTGTTTTACAGAATAGCACAGTTTTCATATCACCAGTTTTCTAAGCAATTCAAAAGAATCATCCTTCTAGATTTCTGAGAAAAGAACATCATGGAGGTTACTCAAAGGAACAGACACTGCAGCTACACCCGTTCTCATTATGTACATATGAGATGCTTCAATGTTCCTTGCTACTGATTACATGAGTAAACATTTTTAGTATGCAAAATCCTATTAACTCAAGGGGATTCTGCATAATTTTATAACAGCTCCACTTGTGGTGTCTGACTGACCGGGTCAGCAACAGACAGATGGCAAAGAATTAATTCTAATGCCGCTTTATTGCAGTGCTGGCATTAGGGTTTTCTCCACTCACTCCGTTCGGAAAAACTAGAACTTTTCCTACGTTCCCTACACCTAAAAATAAGACATCAGAGTAAAAGGATGGGAAGTAATTTCCTTTTTTAAGTATGTGGATCTAGAAAGGATAAAACAAAGCCGACCTAATTGTCAGTCCTTCTGTCTGTGCTACGGGACGAGTGACCAGTGAAAAGCCCAAGCATCTGAAGTGTAATGTATAATAAACGACAACAAATCGGATTTTATTCCGCAGGGACAGGACATAGTTCACTGGTCAGTAAGTGCACTTCCACAGCTACGTCTTTCTCTTGAAATTATTTCTTCTGTCCCCTGTGCTCACTTGATTTTATTTAGTTCTGGCAAATCATCCTTCACTTCTTGATGCCCTACAACCATCAGCACTAGCTTTAACAAAATTTTCTTTTCTGCCTTTTTCTCCTGTATTTTTCTTTCCTAAGAGAAAGAACAAGAATGTTACAGCAGTCGGCACAAAGAGGAAGACAAATGGAAACTATTCTACTTGCCATTTACCCTCCCCACATAAAATTCTAAAATGAAAAGTTAGTCTCAAAGATATAAAGTAATAAAATAATCTTTCAAAGTAAAGAGATGACACTGGAACCCATCCCTCCAGTAACTGGGGTTTTCTCTTACTCCATTTTTTAATATCTAGTACTTACTTAGTGGATTTGTGCTTAGCATATATTTAGATGGCAAACTATTAGCAGTCTGAAAATGGTGCCTAAAATTAAATTATTAATGCACTGTTTCTCCAGCTTGGGGAAAATGGTCCCAAAAGTAAACAATAATCTGGCTGGGATTTGCAGGCAGAACTCTTAAGGTTGAGATACACAATTTACATTCAGAAAACCATCAAAATATGGAGATAATTAAACCAATATAGAAATACTTGGCTAAGTGTTTTTTAAAAGCCTGAAACTCAGAGGTGTTACCCACACATAAACTTTGAGGAGCCAACGCAGAGACCCATATGGACATAGTTAATACTCCAACTATTTCACTTATTAAAGTATGAGAGAAAAGGTGGTCTTTCTTGAATTCTATGCCAGCATTATCCAAAGTGGGTTGAGGATGTAATGGGAAAGATAGAACAAGCAAAGGTAAATCAGGATTTTTTTTGGTTGAAAGACTACTTGGTTTTGGGAAACAGTCCCCTCATGTTTCACAACAGGACAGTTCCTTTTAACAGTACTGTGCCATCATTTTTCCAGAAGGACTATTTTCTGTGGCTTGAAAAAAATTCTTTCTGTTCCTTTTGCTTAAAACTTTACAGCTTTCATCTCTATTTCTCACATGTCAGTTTGCGTTATGAATGTTTCTCTGAAATCCAGGCTAATTAAGACTGCTTCAGAAGTAAGGGCTTAAGGTTGTCAGGCATACCTGACAGCCCTTTGGACAAACAATTTTCTTCCATTTGGGTTTTTAATTAAGCTTTCTGAAAGTACTTTAATATAAGAAAATGGTGAAAAAATACCTAGTAAATTTTGACTAATCTAAAGAAAGACTTCATTTTCTTTTGGAGATATAAATGACAGCTTCAACTTTTACCACTGACAGTGCAATAACTCAATCCCATTCCTGAAACTTAGCCCAGCTCTTTGGCCTCACATCCAAGGAAGGACGAGCTTCTTTCCGGCTAAGTCAAGAGGGGTCAAGCAAAGCTTAGCTGCCCAGTCACTCATTGGATCTCTCTCGCATGGGACTGGAGATAATCACAGAGCAAGGCACGTCAGACCACAGGACACTCATGATTCCATCTTTTGTCATCAACTGCCCATACAGTTCTCAAACTCATTGACAGTGGCATCAGACCAGCTAAGAGTGTGCTTTTTCTCTCATTTCTAATTATTCCAGGACATCTTCACTTATCGCATTACACAAAGGCCACAGTTTTCAAAACGTTATCTTACTCTACAGCTGTTTCCAGTCCTGTGCAGTGTAACTTCTCCACAAATCAAGTTCATGAGAGATTTTCTTGCAAATATTTCTAGGGGACAGGAGGAAGGGCTATTTCTTTATTTACCTGAAATGGAGACTGGCTATTGTAATTCTTAATCTCCTTGTTGGCTCCCCGGAACAGCAGCACTCTTGCACAGTTCTCCTGAAAACAGTAGAAGAGTAAACTTGTTCATAAGGGTCTTTAGATACTGACAAGACATGGCGACTATGAGATAAAATAATTATCTGACAAATTAAGTTATTAAAACAATATTTGAAATACGACAATGCTTTAGAGACTTTGCAGTGTTGGAGCAGAAACAATATGCAAGTGTAAAACAATATAGAGGACTGCAAGAGGTAAACAACTTACTGAATTTTTAAGAAACTGTACTGTGGAAATTCCGTACTTGACAAATCAGATTTTGCAGCAAATGCTTTAGTTCAAATTGAAATTTCACTCTCATATTGGTTTTGTCTATTTTTTTTAGGGAAAACAGTACTCTTCACAGTATAGTAAACAGTACCTGGGATGAATGCTATCCACTCCTACTGCTAAAAATTAAACAAAGCAGTTTTACCACTTTCATGTACTAATTTTGTTTTTTTCAACTCATCTTCAATTTTAAACATTTAATGATTTTTTTTAATATACCTGAAATTATTTGGTCTGCCTATACACACTGCACTTACCCATCTTACCTCCTCTCTTTTCCCCTAAAAAATACTAGCAGTTACAGCATAAACCTTCTGATGAGAAAAGTATGGCTTCAGACCCTCTGAACTGAGCAAATCTGCAGACGAAATCCCTTACAAACAATATTTTTGGACCAATACAGTGTATTGCTTAAGTTTCTACACTACACTGCTGTAAAATATGACTGACCATAATCTGCTAGAAATCCTCTGTGGTTCTGGCACGGTTCTCAGAATACTAAACTTTTTAATTATATTTTTGATATGTTCCCTAGCTGTCATCTTTAACGTGCATCTTAGGACTTTATAAAAACCAGTTCACATTTCAAAATGTTTTATGTTTCTTTGTCATACATATTTCTATTAATTTTGTTATGTTTTCCAGATTTCTTGTCATGTTGTGTTATGGAGTTCTACCTAATGAGGTATTTCAATGTGCTACCTTTCACTTTTAACAGTAAATTTGCAGCCAGAGAAAACAATTATATAATTTATCTATTTTCGTGACAGAAATGAAGCTTATTTACTAGATTCTAAGTCATAAGTCAATGTGCAGAAATTATGATTGAAAATAATTTTCATCATCGTGTTTTCTAATTTAGCACACTGGATTCTTGATCCCATTAAGTCTCCCCTATCACAGGGTTCTCCCAAATATATCCGGGGAGGAGGATATCCTACCCTTTCATAGAATCCTAGAATGGTTTGGGCTGGAAGGGACCTCAAAGATCATCTAGTTCCAACCCCTCTGTCATGATTCAGAACTTCAGAAAGACATCCTTTCATTCCCACACTTCCTATTCTGCATAACAGACTGAAACAACAGAACGGATCACATCAAGGTGGTATATCAACAATAATCTCATAGATAGTAATTTTTTAATGACACATAATTAATTGAAATAGTCCCATTTGTCTGCATGGAAATCTTCACATCAGGTGTGTTCTCTGTGTATCTAAACACAGGAAGAACAAGAACAATGTGTAAAACATCAAAATGCTTTTCTCATTTTTCTTTATTCTGTATTAGCAATCACCCAAAAGAAGTAAATGCACTGTAGTCTAGATAAAGACACCCAGGTTGGGAAAAAAAAAAAATAAAATCTTTTCAGGGTTACTTTTCCATTAATTCCTTTTTGACTGACTCCGAAATGGTTCTAGATTTGTGCACTGTATTATATTCCCACTGTTCCACCAGGTCCTGCTTAGTAAACATACTGGAAATGTTAGTAGAACCCTTTGGTGTTAAAACGCCCAAATTTTATCAAAAACTTGAGATATAAATAATGATATTAAGAGACATACTGCATTTATTGGTTGATTACTCATTTGGTTATCAGAATAAATAATTCAACGATGTAAAAGTAAAAAAGACACATTTAAAAACCCTACATGATTTACAAATTGAACAGAGCTGTCTGCAGTATAACAAAAACATTTATTAAATGGTTTTGAAAAGAAAAGCTTTTACACAAGTGGTCAGAGTTGTTCGACATAAGAATTCTCAAGAAATCTTGTTTTGGATGAAATACTGCATTTGTTTATTCTTTTAAAACAAACAAGCATTCTTAGATTCATCTGCTCTCCCTTTTGTCTCCTCCCCATCCTTCCAGTATTAAGGGGAACAAACTAGAGAGAATAAGCAAAAAAGTTACCACCAGAAATGAGTTTGATTACTTTTCCTGTGTTAATTAAATGAAAATCCCGATTTTAGAGCTCTCTATTGTTAGGGTGCTGCCTGCAAACGCCATGAATCCTGTTTGCACGTATTTTAGCTCTGACAACCTAGTATCTTCAGATATTGAGAGCTTAGTATTGTTCATTCAGTATATCATACATAAGCTGAATATGCAGTAGCTTTTTAGACTTCATAAGATTAAAAAGAATTTTACAGAGAAGTGTGGGCTTGTCAGCAGATTAGGTTGAATTAGTTGTCTGAGAGCCAATTACCTGATTTAATACTAAACAGTTTTCACGTAGAATCCAATCCACCAACTGAAAGAAGGCACAATTCATCCCAGAATTGTTATTTGCAAAACAGAGAGACATAAGACCTCTCTAGATTTTATTCAATTACTGGATGGTCACGAAATAACTTTAAAAAGAAAAAAAATTATTAAGATTAGCACTTAGCTGACACCTGGGAAAACAGAATTACCAACTTCAGAAAAGTATTCCAAGAAAATTACCCAGGGAAGATTGGCAGGGAAAAATCAAATGGGTGATGACTCCATCTACAGGAATCAAGAGGTAAAAAGGACTGTGTCCTTCCCATCCTCTCCATTCAGAAAAGGCCAACACTTTCCTTCCACATTAGCTAATAACAACTTTCAATAAAAGGGACGCTGAAAAAATCAGCATAGATTACTGTTCACAGCACTCTGAGAAAAACTTTTTATTTTCACAGACACCCGATTAAGGAAAACAGAAGCAGAACAGTGTAGTCATGAGATATTTAACTTCCACCCACAACGCCAAGCTTAATGACTATGAAAATACTGGCAAATTTGTAGATGCAATTTCAATTAGAGTCTCTAAGTCTTCTACAGCATAATTTTTTCCATTGAGATCGGGAGAAAGACAAATCTCTACATGAAAAATACTGTCATTCTACAGGACTACTCTAATTTCAGTGTCATATCGCATAACCTTTGTTAATAGTACATGATTTTGTAAGCAACTACAGTCATGAAAACATAGCAATAAAATGGCTATAAGAACCTAGAGATGAGTTCACATTTTTATTTTTATATGTGCATTATGGTCCGGGCTTCAAATTTATTATTCAAGAAAAGCGAAGTAAATGAGGTTAACATGAATATTTTTAAATATTGTTTTTTCAACAGGAGAGTCTCTCATTACACCTGTTAAGCTCTTGATGTGAAGCCTAAATGCAAAAATCTTGTTGAGATGAAAGAGAATTTCATTTCTCTCTAAAATTCTCTGGGAATTTTAACAAATGTCAACTTGCAAAACCTTCGTATGCCTACAGTGGCAGAAGCCATCCAAGCTGAGCAAAGAAACTATTGCTAACCTTAAACTACTTGACATAGCTAGTTGACAGCCTGTTGAAGACGCTTAATAGACAGCGAGCAAGAAGCCGTCCATAGAGGTACTGCTCCCGCTGATACACCGCGTACTCGAAATAATCAGCATTCCTGGGGAAGATTTGTACGGCTAGACTCATTATGAATTAATAGCGATTACGACATGCACATTCATGTCAACAGTCTTGACAAATGTCAAATTATTCCCAAAATTCTATTTTTTAAAAAGTTGAGGGTATTTTAGACCTAATTGAGGAATCTGTCTTGACAAGACTTCTGAAAAATCTAAGATGGTAATTAATTAAGAAGCAGATGCTTTAACAGATGTTTCACTAGTTGCAGTCACATCTCATGACTTGTGTTTTCCTAATTTAATGTAACATTATATGTGCTGTGTTTTAACATAGCTGTAAAACTCATTCCCTCTCCATCCCTTTCCTGCAAAGAGAGTATAAAATGCTATCAAATCAAATGGTTCTATTATTTGCAAATGACTACACAAGTTGTAAACACCAGAGAATCCTGTCACTTCTGTATAATCTACAGATACATTTCCACAGTATTTTCCAAGTATTTCTTACTGAATTCTAATTTAAATTCTAGCAAAACAGCAATAAATTCTGATTAAGAAACAAATATTTAGATATTTTTCTATATAAATTATTATTATAATATTATAATATATATTTATATAAAAATTTATTTAGATATTTTAATATGTAAAAAACCTGAAGTTGGCTGTACATGACATTGTTTTATTTTCTAATTAATATGTACACTCTTGCTACCTACAATGAGCAGCCCTATTTGTAATCAGTGAATAAAATACTAATACTAGTTTTTAATTATGTGCTTTCTAGTTTCTAAGACCACTGTTTAAAAGCTGTAACACTTCATTGCATATTAAACAAATCAAATGAAAAATAATAAGCTACTTTCTCCTTCGGTGTAACTTGCCTCTACAGATCAACAATAATGGGAAATTTATCCCAAAATCCATTTATTAAAAGCGAGAAAATTGCATCTCAGGAAAACCTAACACCAAACCACTAAACTCCTTCCACAGAAAACTCAGGTCTCTGTTGCAGTGGATGGATATGAAAGATTTAACATTTATACCTCAATTATGCCTTTTTTTTCCTGGCTACTTGTCATTCTCTTACACAACCGGTTTACAGTCTCCACGGGAATGGACTCCATGGACCATCTCCTCCCCAAGGAAGACATCCCTCCCACTTAGCCACGCAGAGGGGATCCCAGCCACCCCTCCGCTCCTGCCAGGGACCGTTATGCCACTGAAGGAGGATGGTAGGACTCTGCGGCGCTGGGCCTGCCGGCAGAGGAGGCGCGTGCCAGCTCACCTGGTTGTACAGGGCACAGATGTGCAGCGCTGTGTTTCCCGAGGCGTTCTGCGCACACATATCAGCGCCGTAGAAGAGAAGGTGCTCTAGATGTTGGACGTGTCCATATCGACAAGCCTGTAAAGAGATGCAGTTGTATTTTGGTTATTATACAATCTAGGCAAGCATTCCAGGTAAATATTTTTAGCAGAGAAGATCCTGGGTTTTTTCAGGTCTAATTTTTAGAACCTGGACTGAATGGGAGGACTAACACCCAGATGTGCATACCTGCGTGTAAACACCAACATGTGCACGTCAGGTACAGCAAGTCTGTGCATAACGTTAAGCACTGCTTATCTGAAGAACGACAGTTTAAGAGATTTGAGAAAATACAAAGTTTGGCAATTTTTATCCACTAATATTCACAACTGTCAAATGTGACAGGCAGACTAACAGGATTTTTTTTGTCCTGCTAATATTCAGGAAATTGCCCACTAGATGGCACTGAAGATGATCAGATTTCTAAAGCTTGCTTTTAAGGTGTGAAGAGTTTGGGAAAATCTGGTCAAAGTGCAAGTAATAATCTTCTTGATTCTGTGAAGTCAGATAGACACGCAATATATACAGGACACTGATCCAAAAGAGGGAAACTTTTCAATAATTACGTTATCAGTCACACAAAGAAAATGTTAGAACCTGAAAACTTGGAAATAAACCTCTGTGAATGTGACTCTAGTGACACTTGAAACTTTCCTGATTAGCAAACAAGTTGAGAAAAAACACAGTATTTCCATTCATCAGTCTCATTTAGTTGACTGTCTCCTTCTCTATAGCACACCAACTGAGCACTGCCCAGTTTGTTATGTTTTTAATTTCACATCACCTCAGATCAGTATCCGTCCTGTATAATAATATGACATTTAAGCTGAGAGATACAGCTATACAAAGCCATTCACTCTGAGGTAATTAGGTACCTAATTACTACCAACTTCAGTAAGAATTACAAACCTACACATCTTACAGTTTGGATCAGAAAAATTGTGTACTACTCAATGCACAAATTAAATCTGTGACACATCCCAAATACCAGTCCAGTATCCTAACCATTACACCTTTTCTTCCTCCATTTTCCATTTTCAACAGATGGGGAAAAAAACAGTTTTTACTAAATATTTTATTAATTTACAATTTATTTGCCAAAATAATGGAGAAGCGATGCTACTTGTTATTAGAACCAGAATATTTTAACACTAGGCAACAGAAAGCAAGCATCCAACAAGAAGCAAAGGCAGAAACAGTACCAAACCGTAACTGTGTTTCTGACTGTGCAGGAGACTAGAGCAAGTACACAATCAGCTATAAACTACCAATTCTGTCTAGTCTGCAGAAGTCACTCAACATCTAGGCATGCATGTGCAGATATAATTATTAAAATAACCCCTAAAATACAAGAACTAATTTCAACTTTCCATTCTTACTACAATAAACTGGACTAAAACCCGGTGCTTTTTCCACTTTCTTTGCTAGAGCGAGATTTGCCGCCTCTTTGCCAATTTGATGATAACGCTTACTCATCTTATGGGGAAGCACTGGATGACAACCAGCGCAGGGGAGATGCATTTCCCTCGTTAGAGGCATCTGCGTGGTGGATGAACTATCCAAACCATTCACCAGGGCTCCCTAGTATGGTCAACAGACAGGCACGTCCAGAGGATGTTCTTTTTATGAACTGCCACCAGAGTGCCTTACCTTTTCCCCTCTACTATAAGGGTAACCCAGAGGCTTCACTTCTACAGTTAAAGATTGTGTTAGCAAACTGAAAAATATACTTGCTACCAATTATTTCCTTGCCATGCAAAGTAACTTCGCCTTCTTCACACAGACGACAACATATGGGATTGTAACATAGCACTATCTTTCTTAATTCACTGAGGAATGCTTGTATTATTGATCACTGAAAACAGATTGCCCATAATCCAGATGCAAACACTGATTTATTTAGGATTACAACCAATACAATGTGTTTGGAAAGCTCTGTTTCATTACAAGAAATAATAACCATATGCGTATCAGGCTGGTTTTCAACATAGGGAATTTTTCTCTGTATTTTCAGGGAGTCCAGATGGGGTAATACTTTGATCTAGGCAATATATTTCCTCCACATCCTCAGAAACTATGGTAGTAAATTGATCCTTTTTTTCTTCCTACTAGAGATGGATTCGAATTACTTCGATCTGAGTGCACTTACACAATGAAAAAGCTCAGATCTCTTCCCAAACTTGGGTACCAAGGCTATCTCCCATTTTTTTCAAAGCAAAGAAGAAAAGAAGTTGTGTACTAAAAAGATTAGTGCACAGAAAAGTGAGCCTAGATAAGCTAAGCAGACCTGTAAGGCTGATGTCTTACCAAACATGATGGGTCTTATTAAGAGATACAAATTAGGTCATGAGTGAGGAAGGAGGTCTACCTTTCCAATAGCTGTGGTGAAGCACCAAGATGTGCCAGCACCTGATGAATTCTGGCACTGTAGCTTATGCAAGGTATCATGAACGCTATAAACCTCAAAAGATTACTTTTAAAAAGTTAGTTTTCTTGTTGCTACCATCTCCATACACACACTTAATATGTAAGAGAGGAAAGGAAAATTCACGTACAAACAGCAAAAGAAAAATCACTAGAATCCCAGTTTACACACACACAGAGAAAGAAAACTGACTCAAACGGTGCATTTCCAAGAGTTTAACATCCTTCAGTGCAACATACTGAATCCTAGCAGCAGGATCCTGAATCCAAATCTGCCTGTAAAGTTCACCAGAGAGAAAGGAGAAAGTACCCCTGACAAACACACAAGAAGCATTACCAAGGTTACTAAAATTGGCGTCTAACAAAAAGATCGAGTTACGTTTTTTACTGAAGTGCCACTAATAGGATGCTAAACTTCCAAGAATCCAATATGTAAATACGACTAGTGCAATTTCTGCAGCAAAATCCACAGTAACCATAGGATTTCAAAGTCATGGAACTCAACTGGAACAGTTTCATCTTTGAATTCACCACAGCAGGATGCAAGGAATAAGCAAATAGAAAAAGAAATTCCATACTTGTATGTACATGGACTAAACACATCCAAACGGCCTTCAAAACGTTTCGGCATAGAACATACACGGCACATTTTCTCATGCAACTTCAACCCGAAACAAAAAGTAAACTTTCCTACCTGATGAATTTCCTGCCATCCATTTTCATCCTTGCAACTGACTGTAGCGTGTTCGTGAAGTAACAGCTCACAGCAGTAAGGATCCCCTCCCACAATAGCAGTGTGGTACAGTGGTGTCAGGCCACAGCTGTCTTTGTAGTTAGGAGATGCTCCAAGCTCTAACAGGGTCTGAAAGCAATCACAAACTGTGAAAAATATATTTTGGAGGGACTTCTAACTGTTAAGGGACTTTTCTACGTGAAAAAGTATTTACAGGATTGATATTTGCCATAACGTATATTTTTTGCTCACTTCTCTATAAGCTGATAAGAATGGACTGTGGCACAGAGTAAGTTAAGCAAGGAATGACCTCAGAAGATGTAGGATCTAAAGAAAACTACAGGGATAGCAAGGAAAGCCTGAGTGGCAATGTCCAATTTCCATCCTCTCATTAAGTTCAGAAATCTCAGTTCTGAAAATGCTGCATTGGCCTTTGCAACACATTAACCTCTTCAGTTACGAGATGCTTTACCAAAAATGTCATGCAATTTGAATATCTGTCAAAAAGAAATAAGCAAAAGCCATAAACATAAGACAATCTAGAATATCAAGGTGTTTTAAGAATACCTGTTAAAATACAAAAGAAAACAAGAAGAGACTGTGTTAAGATATAATGTGTAATCCATGCCACTGGCATTTACTTTCAAAGACATAAGCAACAATAATGCTATTCGTATCTCTTCAGACAGATCTTTCCCTATCTATCAATGAATAAGGTTAGATTTCATCACTTTTTCTTCCATCCTAAAAAAAAAAATAATCAGAAATTAAAAGACCCTTTATTGAAAGCAAATGCTAAGATTTGAAAGTCACAAGAAAGCACTAGAACAAGCATATATTAAAGGATTCATTGAGGACAACACAGTAATTAATTAAAAACATTCTCCTTTATATATATTTTTTTAAATAAAATTATGTTTAATCTGCTACTGAAAGCATTTACCTTGAGGGTTACTTGGTTCTTGGCTCTGGCTGCTTTGTGCAGAGCTGTCATTCCATCTTTGGCTCTGAAGTCCAAATGTGCTCCTCCATTTTTCAGAGCTTTTATCACTTCTACTGTATTGTCAAGCTGAACTGCCAAAGTTAGGGGTGTTTCTGAGGAACAGAAGATCACACTTGAAAAAAAAGATCAGCAAATTTATAAAATAAAGACTATCTGCTTTAAAAACAGTAAGTTAAAAATGCTGCTCAAAGAAAATCCTAAATTACCAATTTTCTCCTTTGGACAGCAAAACAATACAGACTCCATTAGCCTAGAGTTACGAAGGCAACAGAAAGAATGCATGAGATTCAGCCTGTTAATCAATTTAGGTTGAACAAACCCAAGATACTACTTTATGTTGCCAGTTTTATTGTTCTGACCTCCACTTTCTAGGTCATGATAGTTTGGGTCCAGTCCTCGGTCCAACATCTTTGTGATTTTTTCCACTGAGAGATGGTGGACATGATCCATAAATTTTCTCAAATTAGCCTGAAACAAAGAGTGACAAATTAATTATCCTCTAATTTTAAAAAGAAAATTTTGACTACAAGTGAAATATTTCACCAGTTGATGTCAATATCCATTGACATGATTGAACAGTAGCTAATTCACATTCCTGGAGAACCTGGCTTTATAATGAGAGCATTAACCCTACTGTTTATAATGATCGCAGAAAGAAAATTCTGGTTTTCATAGTTTTAAGGAAAAAAATTACTTAAAGATTTATTCAGTAAGAAATTAGGGTGGTGTTTGGTGATCATTATTATTCATCTGACCTGCAAATGAGTCTAAAGACATAGATCAGCATGCTGAAAGTACGTTGTGTTTACAAAGTAAAGTTCATTTCAAATTACTTGTATACATATGGAAAAGTCAATCATGGGAATTTTTCTATGAGAGAAATTCCCAGATCACATTCACACATCCCTGTTGGTGGTAATGAACTCCTACTTATTTCCAGTTTCTCAGACACATTGCTTTGCTAAGTCGGCACTGGCCAACTTCTCCAGCAAACTGGGCATACCTTCGTATGAAGCTTGGCTAGCTGCTTTTCATCAAGATTGAACTGTCTGTACACTCTTTTCTTGTATCGAAACTGAGGGAGGAAAAAAAAAGAGCAATTTTAAAGTGTGCTATTTTGCTTAAAAACTCGTCATATAAATTTTCTGACCTTATCAGGAAGTGTCATTCATGATTATGTAGATTTAGGCAATTTTATTTTTTAAAAAAAAAAAAAAGGCTTAGTATTTAATTTTGAATATTCAACAATAATCAGCACTCTGTGCAACATAGTGGCATCATAGTTTTACAGTTCATGTAAGCAAAATTCACATCTTACATAAATACACTGAAATCAGTGGAGGTGTATGGGAAATGCAATCAGCCTCTAGAATCTACATAAATAACCAAGAATTACAGTGAAAAGAGCTTTTCCCTCAGGGTATCTCTGCACTTTCATTTATCGTCTCAGGCAGAAAGAAAGGGATGTTAAATAAAAAATAGGTATTTCAATACATCAGCTTAGCATTTCTGAAATTTAAAAAAAAAAAAAAAAAGATTCCTGAAAAATCCTTTAATCAACATAGGCAGAACTTACACACAGGAATAGTTCTGATATTTAACAGAACTGGTCCTGTGAATGAGGTTCAGAAGTTTGTCTCTTTTTTGGCTGAAACTCACCCACATTTTACCCTGAAACAGTTTTCTACCCTATGGCCAGAGTAGCAAGACCTATGGCAAAAATCATAGAATTAGTTATAATTTAATATTATCTAATCATACTAGGCAGAGTTCAAAGAATGCAGCATGTCTGTTGGTCACGGAGACTTTCTGAATGAGGCTTTAATACCCATTTTTTTCACCAGACCACTTTTAACCCCCCACTTGAAATCCTTTAGCTGTAGTGAGAAGAACTTTGCAAACAGTGAACACTCATGAAAAAACACGACAGAAAAAAATAAAGTCGCAATTTAATTTCCTTATGGCTATAAGATGGACATCAGTGATCGAATCTCTGAAATGAACTTCTATATAAGCTGGGACTTGAAGCCTTTTTCGGACACTGGTTCTTTTCTCTTGGATTTGTGTTATACTGGAGTAAGTCTATTCACTGCAAATTATTAGTGGTTGATGCACCACCATACAAGCAATACCTAAATTAATTAAATACTAGTTTCATGCCCCAGTTTCCCGCTATACTGTTTCATTGAGATCTGGCTCTGCTCCACGTTCGCCCAGTGCCATAATAGTTCTGCCCAGTTTATCCCCCAGCTGCAGAGCCTCTGCATGAGCAACAGGGTGGGGGGGAAATTCCAGTGCCTATGTGTGACTGCTTCACTTCTCTTCCCTTACTGCTTTCCCAGGAGACAGACAGAGGAAATCTGTGCTCTCTAAAAGAGGGCACACAGGGAACTAGATGGGGGAGGGGGGAATTAGAGAAAAAAATAGGCTACACTGAGACAGAAAGACATGCTCTGGGAAAAAGCAAAGGTTGGTTATTCAGCAACTGCTACCCTACCCTACTATTGCAAACCTAATCAGAGACCCAAAAGCTTAACCTAGAACCTTACATTTCTTTATTAAATCACAAATTAAGGTACATCTGCATCCTCAGCAGAGGAAAAGTCCAAAATCAAAGCTCCCATGGGGGGGCTGATTGTTCGCAGCCTTTGGAGATAACACATGGAACAGCTTCACGGAGGAGGTGAACGCCAGCACTCCTGCGAGCCAGGGTTCAAGTTCAGACTTGCTGATCACTATTTCCCAAATGCAATTCAGGTGCCTGTAGAAACCTCAAATACAGCCTACTGTATAGTTTGTATCAGAATACAAACGTTTCAGATATTGCACCTAAAAATACCTCAAGTGAAGGAACTCCTTTATTCACTGGCTGTGGGTATTCCCTAAGAAGTCGTTCCTCATCCAAAAACTTCCCATCTCTACCATTGCTTGCAGGTTGGAACAGTCCATAATTCAGGACATCTTTCAAACTCTGATTCAAAGTGCACAAAATTCGTTGCTTTGCAACCCACACCGAAGCTTCTGGGTTAAATCTAATGCATTTCTGCAAAAAGAAATGTGAAAGATAAAACTAATTTATCTGAGAAAGAGAAATTATTAAAAAAACCCTAATTAATGAAAGAAACATTTAATTAATATTTTACATTCTAAAATTTAAAAATGTCGTAACTACACACACACACACTAAACTTACAAATTCTATGGCAAAACATACATCAACAGAATTACATTTCAGACGCGCATTCCTCTATAACAACGAATGCACAAGTACTGTGAAAACAGAACATGCCTCTAGTCCTTCCACAAACATCAGAGATCATATACTTCTCCAGAGAAAGAAACCCTTCACTGCAAACCTCTTTGAAAAGCCAAGCAATAGGGATGTTACAAGATGTTTGACCTTTGACTTGACTCTATGCTGTTCTGACAACCAGTTTGATCCACAACTATTTCACCAAGAAAAATAATTCAGGCAAGAATTCTACTTCATTTTAAGCTACATTTATCTTAGGGTAAGTTTATGGGAGGAACTATACAAGCAGAAGACTTGAAAACTTTGACAATTCTTTCCAGTTCTCTGCTTCTTATCAAGCTGGAATTTAGGAATTTCAGAAATTTAGGAATTTATGCAATCGTAGCTTACGTTCCAGTCATTGGCTACCAGCTACCAGCAGATGGCAATGCCTAGAAAACAATTTGTTGCCTCTGATGTGCATTATGAATGCCCAGTGCTGCTGACTCACCCCACGACAGGCCATTCAACGCAGGATGTGAGGATGGCACATGGGCCAAAGAAAAATGTTAGTGAATATATTTTTTTTTTATCAGTACATTTCCATGAATGTAGCTACCATTCTGGCTACAGTAATGTCAGTAACTGCTCTTCAGGCCTCTTCTGAAGACCCCCGCTACTCTTCATATCATAACAGGACATGAGGATAAGAGAACAGAAGTACAAGTAAAAATAAGATTCATGTTTAAGGAATAGAGTGAAGTGTTTCCTTTAACTTCACCCAGAGCTGCTTCTGCAGTGCTCACCTCTGCATTATCTGTTGGCATCTTTTTAAAGTACCGAGGCCATCCATAAGAAAATGGCTACAGTTTGTCTTTTAGAACTAAATATACTTATCCTGGCAAACCCTGCATACATCTGAAAGAATCATAGAATCCCTAAGGTTGGAAAGGCCCTCCGAGATCATCAAGTCCAACCATCAACCTAATACCACCATGCCTACTAGATCATGTTCTGGAGTGCCATGTCTACACGTATTTTAAATGTCTCCAGGGACAGCAATTCAACCACCTCTCTGGGCAGTCCACTTCAATGCCTCACCACTCTTTCTGTGAAGAAGTTTTTCCTAATATCCAACCTAAACCTCCTCTGACACAACTTGAGGCCATTCCCTCTTGTCCTGTTGCTTGTTACTTTGAGAAGAGACCGACACCCTCCTCACTACAACCTCCTTTCAGGCAGTTGTAGAGAGCGATCAGGTCTCCCCTCAGCCTCCTCTTCTCCAGACTAAACAACCCCAGTTCCCTCAGCCGCTCCTTATAAGATTTGTTTTCACGTCCCTTCACCAGTTTTGTTGCCCTTCACTGGACACACTTCAGCAGCTCAATGTCCTTCTTGTATTGAGGGGTCCAAAACTGGACTTGAGGTGCGGTCTCACCAGAGCCGAGTACAGGGGGACTATCACTTCCCCACTCCTGCTGGCCACGCCATTCCTGATGCAGGTCAGGATGCTATTGGCTTTCTTGGCCACCTGGGCACACTGCTGGCTCATGTTGAGTCGGCTGTCAACCAGTACCTCCAGGTCCTTCTCTGCCAGGCAGCTTTCCAGCCACTCCGCCCCAAGCCTGTAGCGCTTCCTGGGGTTGTCATGACCAAAGTGCAGGACCCGACGCTTGGCCTTGTTAAACCTCATACAGTTGGCCTCAGCCCATCGATCCAACCCATCCAGATCTCTCTGGAGAGCCTTCCCACTCTCAAGCAGACTGACACTGCTTCCCAATTTGGTGTAATCCACAAACTTACTGAGGGTGCACTCTATCCCCTCATCCAGGTTGTCAGTAAAGATATTGAACAACGCCGGGCCCAAGACCGAGCCCTGGGGAACGCTGTTAGTGACCGACCGCCAACTAGATTTAACACCACTCACGACAACTCTCTGGGCCCATCCTTCCAACCAGTTTTCTATCCAGTGGACAGTGTGCTGGTCCAATCCATGAGCTGACAGCTTCTCTAGGAGAATGCTGTGCGATACTGTATCAAAGGCTTTGCTAAGGTCCAAGTAGATGACATCCACAGCCTCTCCCTCATCTATTAGATGGGTCACCTGATCATAGAAGGAGATCAGGTTGGTCAAGCAGGACCTGCCCTTGAGGAACCCATGCTGGCTGGACCTGATCCCCCGTCCATCTCACACTTGCTCAGTGAACGCTCTCAAGATGAGCCGCTCCATGATCTTTCCTGGTACCGAGGTCAGGCTGACAGGCCTGTAGTTCCCTGGATCCTCTTTTTGGCCCTTCTTGTAGATGGGCATCACATTGGCCAACCTCCAGTCAACCGGAACCATGCCTGTTAGCCAGGACTGCTGACAGATGATGGATAACAGCTTGGCAAACTGCTCCGCCACCTCCCGCAACACTCTTGGGCGGATGAGCAATCTCTGATCCGATATATGCATATCAAATAACAAATTCATTTGAATATTTCAATTCTGAATTTTGATGAGCAAATTCAAAGGCAAAAGGCACAATATTTCACATGTTCACAATGTCTTCTTGATTGTTTCAGTATTATGCAGCAAAAAATTTTAACAGTAAAAAGTATTACAACTGTTTTAACTGAGCAAACACTGCAGTGAAAGAGTCCTCCACATATATTCACTTTATCAGAGCAGAGATGATTAGCTGGTTTTGACTGTCACGACCTACTGAAGTTGAGGTGTTTGACTCTGTTTCTGTTAATTAATCCTCATATATGAGGACTATCACTAGACACTGATACTGAGATGTCATCTAATCATTGTGGGCTAGCAGCCCCACTGATGCTGCTCTGATAGCATCTCACAGGGGTTTGCCCGAGGAAGCAAGGCAGGCTCATGAATGCTGGGCTCTGTCCAGCTCCACTGCGCCTGGGCATGAATTATTTAAAATTACCACTTAGTTTGTCTTTCATCAGTTCCTGCAGAAACTGCACTTTTTCAGATATGGCTCAAGTACTGACGTTAAGACATTTTGGGGTATGTAAGGGAAGAGGGATAAAATTTCCATTGCAATGTGCTCAGGACTTAGGTGATGCTTTGGCCTAGGAAATACCAGGTCGCTGTAATCCTTTACAGTCTTAAACATAAAACTGTCATCAAATAAGATATTAGATTTTGTCACAAATAAAGTTGGCTAGGGAACAGTTTTCATTCTTCTTACATATTTTACTCTTCAAGGTGTTCTGTGAAAAGGTGAGGGTTTTTAAGTGGTGGAGGGAAGGAGAAAGGGAGACAGAAAGAACATTATAAACAGTATTTTCATTCCCGAACAGCCTGGTATTTAAGGCACTGACTAAGCAGCAAGAGCAATCTTGTTTTACATCCCTGTGTTCCTTCAGCTCTGAACCTCACTTGCCCCGTGACTCTTACATGGATTCAAACTTCAACACAAAGTTCAGACTCAAACACCAGCAGTTTTCAGCAACTAAAAAAAAAAAAAAAAAAAAGTGTTTCTTACATGAAATTCTTATGTGAAACAGATTACTTTTGGACTAGTACGACACTTGATTTTAACAATACAAAACACTAACTTGTGGTTGCAGTTTAACTAAGTCTGCTTTTTTTTAAATGCACCTTGAGAATTCAACATGTTCTATTTTGTTCAGTCTATTCTTGTGTTTTTTCTTGACTGCTTGTGAATATTGCATATAATGGGGTTTACTTCTAATTCTCAAAGATTTGCTAAATTAGCAAATTTCTTCAGAATATATTTCAATGGAAAATAAATCTTTCTCCAGCATTTATGCACATTGCATTAGTAACATGCAATATTTATCTTCTGAAATAGTTTGCTTTCCACAGGTCTGACATCGGCATATCCATTTAATGCGTGCAGACAGGACATAATAGTTTAACCAGCTTCACTGGACTGCAGTGGCAGTGAGGAATTCTTTTTGTGCAGCAGCTCAAAGGCTTATTTTAAAACGAGGTATCTGATAAGTATACCACACCACACTAGCTATGATATTTTATAGAGTCCTCAATAGCAGAATAAATATGAAAATATTTTGAAACTAGCAATTTCACCATCTATTTTTTTCCCAGCCCTAGCTTTTCTTGTGATTCACCAGAAACAAAAATGCGCTTATTTTAATAAAACATTTATAATGAATTAAGATCAATGATGTAGAAAGCAAATCAATAACCAAACAACTGTTTCCTAACAAAATTTCTCAGATTTGGGTAAGTGAAACTAGTGAGGAAAATGATTATTTATGCTTTCCATGAAGCCAGGCAGGATAGGGAGGGAGGCTGTTACCACTCTCTCAGCGGCAGCTGCTGAACAAGAGGGTAAGAAGGACCACAAGGAAATGAGACAGTCGCTGAGTCAAAAAAGCTGGACAACTTTTTCTAACCTTCAACAACTTACTATCAAAAAAATAATTAAAAAGTAGGGATAGTTTAGTGGCACAGAACTACAGAAACACATATGAAACAAAGATACTTTGCACTGACAGCTGTGGGATCACTTCCTTCAACCCTTTTCGTCGCATCCTAAGACCAGATAAAATGTGATAGCTTGTCTTGAAGGCTAGATACATACACTATAAAAATTGCAACAGTTCTTTCAAATAAGAACCAAAAAAGAAACCCCGAGTGGCTAAAAAACGCAGTCAAAGCCACACTAGGCCACTCAAAATCGAAGTCTAGCAGCAAGACGACACATCAACATTGGTTGCTGAAATGCAAGACCTGCACTTTCGATATTAAAGCTCTTTGGATCATGAGATACATGGTCAATTATAATCCTGCATTCCTGCACACTGGTGAGAGTAAGTCAGTAAGCGCAACAGAAGGACTGGAAGCAAGGGAAAATATAGCTCACCTGCTCCAGCAAAAGGGAAGTTATTAACTCAATGGGAATAATGTTCAGGATACAGAATCTCTGAGGAATAACATTTATCCATTCAAAATCTATCAACCAACACATCTTTTTCATCAGACTCACAAGGTTGTCAATCACACAGAACTGCGCTGCGACAGAGGAACCATGACAAACGGTTTGTACAGCTGCCTCCAAAGGTGATTGTCAGAATATGAAAATACAAGTTATTCCTTTCAATAGAAGATGTCAATATTAAAGATGTGACAAACAAAAAGTGGAAAATGCATATGAGAGTCGAGTATCATGAAAAAATTGAGCAGATCGCTCATTTTGATTTGGGCTCGGTGTTCAGCTCAGTTCTTGAAGGCACTGCTTTCCTTCATCAAAATGCATTCAGAAAACACAGAATTCATGAAATAAAAGGTCAAAAAAACCAATCTGGCTGTACTTTCATGAGCTGGCAAGTCAGATCACCTGTCTAGATAGAGGGCATAAGAACAGATGTCAGCAGCACTCACAATGTTTCCATCATCAAACTGAAGATAAAAAGAAGATCAACTATAAACAGAAGGCAGCAATGAACAATCACTCACAAAACAGGACATGGAATACTTATGAAAAGTTGCAAAGGAAAAGCTGGAATAGATCCAAGGCAGTGGATGGCAGTACAGGCTGGAAACAAGTACAAACGGGGGCATCTTAAGCAAAAATGTGACTCAGGCTGCAGTTGTGACAACTGGCTTCCTACCTTCATAAAAGTTGCACAAAGTAAACAAGTGTTTTGTCTAAGAAAGAAAAGCACGACAAGAAAAGATTCTTAAAGGCCAATGCATACTGGAGAAAGTAAAGTAAGGATGCAAATATGTAAAAAGCAATGCAGAAGGAGAAACCAAAATGTAGCTACAACTTAAGCTGTTGCTTTACCAAACTGCCACTTATCAAACAACATTTTGCATGTGAAGTCCAATATAAAAATAAACCAAAACACAGGAGAGGGAGGAGTCAATAAATGCTTATTACTGAAGCTGAGCAGCAAAACAGATGGGCAGAAAGCATTTCAAAGAAGTCTTCAGCAGACCCAATCTCATCTCAGCATCAGAATTTAATGAAACATATGAATCTGAGCATTTTGATTTTAAACGTAACCCAGAGAGAGCACCTAAGTCCAGGATAAAACAAAAGAGCGGAACAACCACCATGTGTTGATAATAAAATGATGATTTCAACATTAAAAAAAAATTGTCTGACAGATCTGTTCTTGAAGTCTGGGAAAAAGGGCAATTCTAAGCACAAAACATTGGCCATCACTGTCAGAACATCACGCAAAGGAGATTTTCTTGACAACAGCTACTGGAAAAGAACCAGACTTCTTCCAGTTATAGGTAGAATCACTTGTGATATGTTCCTGCACGGGCTGATAAAGGAAATGGATACAAGATGACTTACCCCAGACCCTGACCAAAAAGATGCAGGGAGAGGTCAGATGTGCCAGGCATCATAGAGAAAAGCGCAGACACGCTAGTTCATCCAGTTTTCCACGTCCAAAAGACATTCGATGCCATGCACAGCCACGGTTGCCTTTAGGCACAAGGTAGGCAGTCGCCTTGGGCAGCAAAAGGCTGGGGACTGTTGACTGCCAGCTTTGCTTACCAAGGAGGAATGATGCAGATCTGTCACCAGTCAGGGCTGCTGACATGTGACACCGAACTTTGCTGCCCTGGGGATGAAGCATCCTCAGGTTAAGGGCAAATACAACTGAATATTGCCTAAACTGCCCAGAAACCCTGCACCACTGCAGCAAAAAGAACAACAACTAGCCAGTTACTGTCATTCCTATCTGAATATAGATTAGTAGGGGTCATCCTCAATCCAGAGCCCTCTGGGCTGGATGCACTGCAAACAAGCTTCTGGTCAAAAGAGATTACACCTGTGTCCTGCCTCCAAAAAGGATCTACTAAAGCTGAGCCTTCTGGCCTATTAAGCCAGGAAATTAAATGCCAGAAAATATAGCTGGTTTTTTTTTTACTCACTCTCCTATGCACATATGTTTCTGAGTATGGAGGGCTTCCCATGCTCTCCATTCCCTCAGTAATTTTTACTGAGCTCAGGAAATATTTCATTCACTCATTTACATATTCTCCACCCTCCTGTGCTAAGGATGACACTTGGTTGAATACAGATGATGCATAAAAGCAACAAGAAATTACTCTTTCTACAAAGTATTGTTTCAATACATCAGATTACCATCTGAACTGAAAAAGAGACAAAAAAGAATGGATATAAAAACTGAAAAGTAGGTCCTCATAAGAGCTTCGAATGAACTTGTCAAGGTTTACATTATCTTTAAAGTTTCAAATGTGAATAAAAGGGCAATGAGACAGATTTCCTACAATGGGTGATCTTTATAATATAACAGCACATCCTATTTACGATGCTTGGTGCTTATCTCATGCCTGCACAGAAGTAAAGGTGATTTACACGACAGTCACTGCAGATGAGGAGGTTTAGTCCTAGTGAGTTTTGCTAGGGGTTTAAAGCTTCCCAGTGGGTTGACTTTTATTTAAAATCCTAACGTTGCTTTCTTTTAAACAAATATATTGCTTTTTAGAAAGTATGATCAAGAATAAAGAAGAAAAACATAAAACTAAATTATGTCATTTCATGCTCCTTTGATTAAACAGACCAATTTTAAACACCTCATGTTAAATCAATTGTAATTCTACAGCAAATGGAGTGTATGTTGGATCTGGCTTGTAGCTATAACACAGCTCGTGAGCTATGATCTTCTCCAAACTTTGCGACACTACATTTAAGCTATCAGTCTTCCTGTTTGCAAACCTGAATGCAGATTTCATTTTTCTGCACAAGAGCTTGTGAGCTGATATATTGAATCAGAAATAGATCATCTGCTGTAGAACTGTTTAAAACAATTGAGCTACTTTTCATTAAGAGTTTATTGAAAAGGAAAAAAAATGTAAAAAGTAAAGCAATAAAAATGAACAAATGAAACACAAAACTGAAATTACTTTTTGGTTTATTTCATTTCCTGCACAAAATGAATTTTAAAAAAAATAATTGTTTCAACAGCGTCAATACATAAGTGATTATTGGTCTAAAAAGTAGAGTAATTAAATAAGAGGGTTTTAGGAGGCCAACATCTCTCTGTTTTTAACAGCAGAGTAAATGTAACAAATAAAGCTAATCTTTCCCTTTTGCTGGATCTATTCATTGAGCACTGAACACAGTCAAAGATATAGCAAGCTGGTAGGATCATCAATAAAATCCTAACCATGTCAAGTCAAAGCTTGTCTTAACAGAGGACTTCCCTACAGGCAAAATCCTTTTAAATTTAAGAGATACAACAGTAGATTTCAGTATTTCAATCAATATTGAAATGAAAGACCCAAGGTGATGACTGCTTCAGCCAAGATTTAATAAAAATCCCGCATGTGGCTCCCAGCAGCCTCAGTCCTGCTCTGCCTTCTGAAGCCTTCCTGTCCAGCTCACATCCCACACCTCTTCATCTTCATAGTGGTTAATCTCACACCATATAAACTAATGGATTGGTACTGCCATTTCAGCAGAAGTCCCCATCAAAAAGCTTTTTTTAAGTACAGGAATTTAAGAGAGAATGCTCCCAACTCCAACACAGATTCCTCTGAGTTTCTGCAGCACTGTGTAGATGGGGCTTTAAAAAAAGAGCTCTGCAACCACACCTGAGGCCACACTGTCAAAGCAGCTCTTCCCTGTCAGCCTGTAGACAGGCCATCTCTATCACTCTAAAAATGAACTTAATTAAAAAGAAAGGAATAATTTCATCTGAGATAGATTTTCAATGGCAGCACAGTATGATGTAGATCTTAAATGTCAGCACAGAGTGATGTATGTAGCAGCGTTACTATAATCATCTTTGAAACGAAAAAAAGTCTGATGCCTACCATCAATTGATAAACCCAACAACGACATCCAAGGAGGCCCAGGATAATTTAGATAATTAATCACAAACTTGGACAGGTTGTGGTTCTAGATGGAATCAGTAAGTAACTCCCAAGACCTTCTCCAGATGAAATTGTTATTCCTATCACAGCACTTGTGGAGGACAATGAATCTTTTATTTACAAAGTTACAACAGCAAACTTTTCCAACTTGTAACATTGCAGACATTGAATTTTACACATTGAACCATAAAAGAAACACAACTTAGTAGTTCCTTGTCAGAAAGAGTGAGGAATTTGGACTGTAGATTTCTAATGTCTTAGAAACACCCAAGATATTTTAAATTAAAAAATAACTTTTATTCTCATTTACTCAATTTATCAGACATTTTTTAACAAATAAAAAGTGTTCAATTCTTTCTGTAAAACATGACAAATTAAATCTTTTGTTAAAAAGCGTCTATTTTCATCCAATAGACTTAGGGATGTGAGATATAGCCATAGGTCCATGAGTTAGCTTGCAAATGACTCCTCTAGGAAAATCAGAAAAGGTTCATTTTATGCTCTCTGATATGCTTCCAGTATAAGTGGTGAGGAGGTAGGAGAGAATAAAATAGTGATCTCATGTCATTGTAAAAACTGTGGAACAGTACTATGCCACACTTTATTCTTCCTCTAGAGTATATTGATTTCTCTGGGTGAAAGTCTGAGAAACAACACCATGTAGTAAAGACACAGCAGCAAAGAAAGAAGAAAAGATTTATTTGTGCTTCTCTTCCTCAGCTATCTAACAAGGATATCTTTTTGTGGGAGGATGACAGAAAAAGGTAACTAATAAGGGGAGAATGGGGTGGGGGACGGGAGGGGAAGAGAGAGAGAATGAATTTGATGACTCCTGCTAGACCTCAGTCTAATGTAAGTCACAAACTATCTCTTGAAAAGAGAAACTACAGAAGACAATGGGGTTATACATGTACAAGACTTTTGCAGAGACAACATGATTTTGGAGTTCGTTCCTCATCTCCTGATGCATTTTAGATACCTACTTCTCTTTTTTTCTACTCAAATACCTCTGAATGCAGATCAGACAGATATTTTGCTTCATGATCACAGCTTTTATCAAGTTAACATACTAAATACATTCTCTTGGATAGGATGGTGCCTTTAGTTTAGGCAATCGGTCAGACATACCACTGGAGTAAAAAATGTAAACATTAAAAGAAAAAAGGACATAAATTTTGCCTGTATTTTGTTAAAAGATTGTAAGAAAATAGAACAGATCAACTGCAGATTGAACCCAGCAAAGCTAATATTTCAATTTTATTTTTTTTTAAATTGCAATGCAATGTCCCTTACCGTTTGTTGCAGATCAGGTATTATAATTCGAATCACTAATGTGTTGCTCTGACTGTCTTCCATTCTGCTGCTTGGCTTTTCTGCAGTTGCTCTAATTGTGTCATAAATAGTTTCTTCTTTGGAGCTGTCTGATTCAGATTCAACAGAATAGTCGGAAAAGCTTTGTGCCATTTCATCTTCACTTGATGTTGGGCTACGAGGCATGTTCAAGCTTTTTATCCTGCCAATACAAAGGAGAAAGAGAAAAAGATAAGTTATAGTTCAAGTCTTAAAAATGAATCAGCTACAAGTTTTGTTTTCTTGGAAGTAACATGCATTTAACAACAAAGTTATACGTCTTATCCTCCTTTTATTTGCTCACGTAATTTATGTGGTATGCAGAGTGTAATGGAAATAAATCTGGCTACCAATTTACTGCAGAAGAGGAAGAATGACAGGAGAAGGAAAAAAGAGTAATAAAAGGGAAGATGACCTTTCTTCCCAGGCACACCCAACCTCCCAAAGGATCCAGAAAATCCCAGCATAATTACAAGGTTCTCTGCTAAATAGCACTGTTGCAAACGGTACTTAGAACTAGATCTGGCTTTGAAGCCTACTTCTCCCAGTGCAAAATGACATCGCAGGAAATTAATACAGGTGCTAAAGTAACATCATCCTGCTCATCAAGAAACTGTGCAGGTAAGGCTTCAACAGACGACACTATTTTCAAACAGCAGAATCAAACAAAAAACTAAATGCTACAGGGAGCCAGACAGATGCAGATGCTGCTTTGCGGTTTGCGGCTCATACAACATCCTTTAATATCCACACTACACAAATCTGCCTGTTACACATACTCAAATAAGATTTAAAAATATTTTTAATCTGTGGTACAGAGGAGGCCGAACTGAAAGTAATGCTTATTTCAAAGTAAGGACATTTGTATTCAGAGGTCTCACAGTAAGAACAGCAGAACATTTTTCTTCTGAGTTTTTTCAGCTACAGCAGTAAAAGACTTTTTTTTGTCCCACAAACTAAAAGCTTCTCCAGGAAATGAAAATTATTATTCTGCAAGAAAATTGGGAAGAAATATGTGGTGGAAAAAAAAACAAAAATACCACTATAAACTTTGCAGTGCTTGTTAACCATATACTTTTTCAGATTTCAGAGTCCAGAGAAATATAAACATTATTTTTCATATTTCCAAGAAGAAATCTCCCAAGACAGCTTCTCCGCTTTTTAATAAAAAACCTCTCAGTTAAAAGAAAAAAAATCCCACAACTAAGTTCACTGTCAGCCCACATTTAAAAAGAAATTAAAGCGAAAGTAAAGCACAGAAGGGTGAACTGACTTTACCAAGGTCACTCATATACCAGGTGACTGTACTGAGATATCCAAATATATGTTTCCTATAAGGTCTCACAGTTGGATCCCACAAAATAAATACAGTCAAACAACAGCAGGGGCTAAGAGAACATTTTTTACCACTGTGTTTCACCATTTTTTTTGAGCCAGCTAAATATCACAACCAGATTACTCATTTCTCTTTGTTGTCCGGTCACTTACACCACAATGATTACAAAGCAGGCATAAAAGGCTACCGCTCTAATTTAGCATTTTAAGGTGACCATATGCTGGAGACGGTGTTTACACCACAGGACAGGCAGCGGCGAGGCAGGCCTAAAGCTTGAGGTCAAGGGCAAGCATTTCCAAAGCACATCACATACCCACATCATCAAGTCTTATTGTTATTTCTGATGAAGGACAATTCCAGTGTTATTACCCTCAGCTATAATTACTGATGAAGACAAAAACAGTGCATTCAAAAATCTGAAAGCATGCCAGTTCACAGCAGCTTAATGCAAGGCTCTATTTACAAAAGAAAACTCTTGAGGGAGTATTTCATTTTCCTACTGCTTCACTGAACTGTAGATTAATGTTGCTCTCCAAAGCACCTTAAGTCAATAGAAAGCATAAACATTTCAATGGCTTCCTTATTTATCTACCAAGGCTAAATTACATGAAGCCAAAATGTAGTAGGTCGATACACAGTATTTAAGATCATAAGAGGTATCAGCCAGTGAGCACAAGAGAAAAAAAGACATTGAGAACATCACCCGGTTTGTCTCTCCCTAAAGCCATTTGAGAGCGCAATATATTCCAGGGCAATGGATTCAGCGCTTCTGACAGAGAGCAGTAAACTGCAATTATACAGCACGCAAATAAAGAGCTGAATTAGGAAAAAAACTTCCTGAGGTTTTGGCAAGTGGATTTTCATGCAAAAGCTACCCAGAAATATCTCGTTATGGAATAACAAAGGGAAATCACAAGCTGAAGAACCAACTCCCAGGTATCAAGCACTTAAGTTTAATAAATGGTGGGACAAGACACTCCGTGGAGAGCATCATCAAGGCACAAGTCATCTAATCTAACCAAGTCATCCCACCTAATCACAGATTTTTTTAAAAAATGCACCAGTAACCATGGAAAGTATAATGAAAGACTGTATCTACAGTGACAAAAAGAACAGAACCTATGCCCTACCAGTGCCATGGAGAAGCAGATGATTTAAATACCTTTTTTAAATAAGACATTCTAACCACTGTAGAAACTAAACCAGTACAGGTCCCAGTGCAGGGCAGATCCTGCCAGGGAGCAGAGGTCAAGCATGTCTCCCTAAACCTACAGACACCTTAGGCAAATTTGGTTGCTTGGCTATTAAGTTGTGTGGAAATGGAAGATACCACCATCAGTTCATCAGAGATGCTCGCTATCATAGCTCCCACATGGAAGCTGTTATCTTTTAGGAACTGTTTCACTTTTGTTCCAGTGATATTCCAAAGACTTTTCCAGAACCAAAACTATTACTTCAGGAAAAGTAAGGCAGGTTGCCTGGCTTACCTAGGCTTGTAGAGCAGACGAAAGTATAGCATCCCAGGTTCCTGACTCCCAGCTGGCAATTCATTGGTTCAAAAGGAAGTTATACAGCTAAAACATAGATTAGTTTTTACTGACATGGTTGTATGGGATGCCTTCTTGCATTTTCTTTAAAAAGCAACAGATAGTTAAACACTTCCAATAGTTAAGCTGATTGTATTTTACAGCACTGTGATACATCAGTGGTTGCTTTCGGTACAGAGAATTGCCGAGTGATGAAAAGTTTCTCTGTAAACAAATAAAAACAGATTTCCAATGACCTTTGAAGTAGACTCACAATGGAAACTACCACCACAAGACTCTTTGCTCCACCTCAGGTCCTCTGTCTGCATTTTCAACTTCTGCACCTTGAGCTCCCAACATGTCCCAGTCCCGGGCGCTCTCCTTCCCTGGCCCCCGCACATCCCCTAACCGCTGGCTGAACAAAGCAAGCACAAGCTCCGGCTGGTTAAACGCCACATCTGACAGAGGAAGGCCGTAAAACAGGTGAAAGAGGAAAGACTACAAGGATGGCTATATGCTTACCCTTCTTATTGTACCTTTCCCTCAGCACCTTGCCCTTTAGCTCTGCGGGAGCACCGTAGTGCTTACTCCGCCGCTATGGCTATTGCCAGGTTACGTTTCTCAGGCCGACAGGCCAGATGAAGGAAGTTGAGCTCAGATTGCTGCCTTCCCCTCACAGATGCTGTTTTGAGATTTTTTTAATTTTTTTCTGCTATCCAGCAAGCAACTTCCACAAAAACTGCAGGAATTTCTTATCCTGCTATTTTTTACCACCCTACCGTTAAGAGGAGTTGAAAACAGCCTATGAATAAATTAAAAAAACACCATGGGCAAGCGGCGTGACCATCTAACTGCCTTTTTCTGCAAAAAAAAAAAAGAGACAAAACCCGACAAATACTAAGAGTGCATTATAAATGACTGGAATTGAAACAATGCACAGATTATCAAAAGGCAAGAAATTCAACTCCCAGAGCTCACTCGCTCTCTATCCAAACAGCGTGCTCCAGCGAGTGCAAACTGACACGGCAGGGGAAAAAAGCAAGAGCAGCAACAGACTGATCCTTTTTTTTTTTTTTTTGAGTCTTATGGTTGTTAAGCATCATATGAAAAGCATTTATTAAATGTATAAGTTTAAATTTATTTTTAACTATCTTAAATATTAGAAACTTGGTATTTACTAGAGGGATTAAAATATCATTGATACAGACACGTACTGGACAGGATACCTTCATTAAACACACATGTACCATAACATACACAACACCGTTGCCTGCTACAAAAATCACATTTTAAAATCTTCAACTTAATTATGGGTATGCACAATTTTGTTTATCCTGCAACGTAACAGGATTCTATCTAGCTTCATATTGGTAAATAAGAAACAATGATACACACACACACAAAACTCTTTTAAAGGATCTGTTCCACACAAAGTGCCCTCTCTATTGTATCCGACAACAGCACCAGCAAATACAGCGAGCACAGGTGTGTTTGTCCAGTTTGCTTGGAGCAAACCCAACAATCGATTTATGTCTTACGGCTACCAAAAGTGAACAGCTCAGTGCACAGAGATGCTGCTCCTCCGCAGCACTTCTCCAGCTAGCACCACAGCAAGAGTTTCTCGGGCGGGAGCAGAACGATGCTGCTGCTGCGGCAAAGGCTCCCCCTGGGTTTCTGCAGTGGGCAAGACTAACATATGGTGAGACAGAAGGAAACGTACCCCTAGCACCAAGACTAACTTTTGGTAGAGAAAAGACATTAAAAAGATGTGATCCTCCTTCCCTCACCTGTGAGATTTTGGGTTTGTTACCATGTGAACGTAGGCTAGGGTTTCACATGAGCGGCCGTTTTGGACTAATCACAATAGCTATTAGTTGTTCTCTCTCTAAAATACAGCTGAGGCACACGCATCAAATGTCTTGTGCAAGGTCAAGAAGGCTAGATCTCAGTGCAAGGTTTCAAATTCAAGGATCACTGGCTCCTAGTCATGATAAGAACAACCTATTTTTATATAAACATTCATTTGCACAATAACAGTCCTGTTGCCTGCAGGGAGAAGTCCTCTAGACTGCTATTGTCAGATGAGTTAAAAATGTACCTGTGGGAATATCTCAGATACAGAGTCCGCATTGTTACAGGTTGAGTAATGCCATTAACCAGACTGTGAGAAAAGTCTGCTGTTAGAATAACAGCAACTGCTAGAACGAGGTATTTAATAATTAACTCTGAAGAAAAACTATTCAGGAAAGGGATTTCCGTCTGTGTAAAACCTGCCAGAGCTCCTAACACTTGGATTCTGCGGCTTTATTTGGGATTATATATATCAGCTCAAGAACCAGCTCACCAAGTTACAAAATCAGAATGCTGCAGAAGATCATGCATTGCCTTTTCTAATTATATTAATATTAAAACAAAAATACATTTCAGACAGAGCTGATGATGGGGAGGTACAATCCCAACAATCCCATGGATTTCACACCTCTTCACAGTTCTGTGGAAAAGGTTGCATAGAAGAAAATCTGAATTGAAGACTGACTCTAATGGGCAATTTAATGGATTCAATCTCCACTTTGCACTCTGACTTTAAAGCTGGCAACAATCGGCATTGCACCCTCTCTCACTTCCCCAACCACTCCACGCTTGTCCCTAGATTGCTTTAATCTCTGCACTAACGAACAGTGAAGCAGAACAAAGCACTGATCTAGGTTAAACAGCAGCTTTTTTTTTTTGTTTTGGGAGGTTAGTTTCAGCATCCATCACATCTCTGAACTGGATCACTATGCAAATGTTTGCATAAGCAGCAGGAGGAACATGGCAGAGGGCCAGAAGCAAACAGCCGAGGCATGAAAAAGGGCAGAACCGCTTTTTCCAAAGGCAATATTAATACTTGCCAGCATAAAGTGAATCTGAAATACTGCTGCCTAAATGACAGGAAAGAACTACATAAACATGGCCATCTGATTAGCTCCGATAAAAGTCTCTTGATTATTTGTACCGAAATACCACAGCTCTGAACAGGACAACTTACTGAAACCCATCGATACAAAATTCATCCAGTCAAATGCAAAACCTAAAAGAATACATCTGCAGGAAGGAAAACAGAATGCACACAAGGAGAGCTAGCCCAGCCCATAGCAAAATCTCAAAGGAAAGGAGGCACTTGGAGGTCCCTCTGTTCTCCCAGGCCCACCAGATGAGGAGACAGCTTTGGCATTGATGGGACACCACATGACACTGTGCTGGTCAGGCTCCAGTCCTGGGGACTGCAAAAATGCCAGCACAGTCTCCAATGCTATCTTCATCCTGCCAGGAAAAAGAGTGGCCAGGCAGCAAAAGGAAGCACTGCTCCCTTGGCATGCCTCAAGTGCGCTCCCCTGATCAGTGCCAGGCAATGCCCCTGGTATACAGGACATGCAGATGAGGTGCTACCAAGCTCAGCACTCTCCAGTCTCTGGAGGCTTTCACGCTACCAAAACATCTCCCTCATGCTCTGCAAGGCAGACCAGGTGCTATTTGCGAACACTGACTTCGAAAGGCTAAATCACAAAAAAATACTTTCTTGGGGCTCGGGAACTCAGAAGATATCCAAGGGTCAGCAAGGTCCACTTCATGCCACGTGGCCTCAGGGTTAGGGAACACCTTCTGGTCCAATTTTACTTAGAAGTACAGATGTAGTTTTGGAGACTGAAAAATAAAGAATGATGACGTGTATCAAGGTTTTAAGAAAGTTAGTCTGTTATCCTGCAGTGCCCTTGACCCGCCTCTGTAAAGTGGGACAACTGATTCTTGAGTCTTCTCTAAAGCACTTCTACTCTGTAGAAGAAAATGCTAGAAAACCAAATCACTTGCAACTTATGAAAAAAAAACCAAACCAATCTCTCTCTCTGGTAATTATCTAAACAAATTTAATCATACAATATTTTGCTGTTCACAATCCCCATAATTATGGTTTTATTCCCTATACACCAGTCCTTTACTTAAATTCACTTTGGTTACACTGTCTGGTAATGCATTTTTGATCTCTCTGTTAAATAACTGAAACACCCAAATAAATATTTTAGATTATGTGTGCTGAGGCATAAGTATTAATTCACCAGAATGCCAAGCAAAATTCCTCCTTTACTTTTCTCTGAAGTTGTTTCTTAGCATGGCATCTCTTACTTCAAAACTGAAATTTTGATTTAAAATCAGTATTGAAAAATCAATGGTCATATCCATTTGTTCTCACCAGCACCACCAGAAGATTCCTACTGCTCTGTTTAAGGGCAGATTTATGCAGTCCTTGACTTCTTTGCTAGGCGATCTGTACAGGTTACAAATTGTTTTGCAAAAAGGGCTCAGGATGACACAAACTCCTCCCGGCTTTTTTTTTTTTTTTTTTTTTTTTAAGAAAAAAAAAAAAATTGAGCGAAGTAATTGTTGAACCTGCTCCTGAATTCTGAAGCAGCTCATTATCCCTTGTTCATGTATATTTGCACAGCACAGACTTGCCAAGAAGAGGCTAAGCCCCATTAGCTTCTGGTATTTAGAGTCTTAAATACCAACATCATATGATTAAAGTGGGTCTTAAGATCAGACTGAAAGAATGTAATTTTTTTTTTAATTTTTTTTTTAAACAGACGTACTTCACCATTACTGCTACTGTGCACGTACAAACTCCACACATGCAACCTATTTCTGCAAATACAGGGTAGTTTTCTAAAAGTTTCTTCAGTTTCCAAGTAGCTTTGGATGCTAAAATTCTCCTTTGTCCTCTGTTTTACTTAGTATTTATTTTCCTTGCAAACTATTCAGCTGGTCATGGTATCTTCACCGAAAGGCTGAAGTTCAATCAGGCAGACGCAAAGAGAGATTTTGGGGAAGGATAGATACAAAGAATACAGGAGACAAGAAACTTATTGTACTGAATGAGCAAGGCTGGAAGACAGAGAAGCAGTCGTAGAAAAAGCTTAAAAACATTTGAAGTAGAAGTTCAACATGAGAAAACAGAAGCTGCTCGAAGAAAGAGGAAGCAGATGTAAAGATCTAGCACAGGGCAGCAGTCAGGATGGTTAAAATGATCAAGATTCTTCTTAAAAAAAAAAAAGAAGTTTCAAACATACTAGTAGGGGAAACATAGCAAGTATTTATAAATGTTAACCACAGTGAAGTTTACAGTAAAGGCCAACTCCCACTGGCAATACAGTATCTTAAGTGCCTTCTTTTAAGCACCTGCAAGGTTTCCAGTGCAATTTTGTCTGACCTTTATTTAAAGGCCATTCTGCCAGACAAGGAATCACGGCCAGCCCCGCGAGCCCCAAGGGAGGTAGCTTCTGCTCGTTTCTATAGTTGCTCTGTTCATTTCTATAGTTGCTTTTAACATGGCCTCTAGTTTTGTACCTTTACCAGAACTTCTGTTGTCCAATAGGCAGACTAACAAACAACAGCACTCCTAAGTCATTCTTTAAATACTGCTTGCGATGGATACTGTAGTTTACCTAGGACAATTCATGATGCGCTTTGAAGTATTAAATAAGAGACTGGATCCCAAAGCAATTGCGTACATTTACTTGTAAGAACAACTTTCAATTTGAAAACTCATCTGTTCAGGAAGTATTAATCCAAAATTCTAAAACACTTTAAACAGATGTTAAGCTAAAGAAGCTAAATAAGTAGTAACTAAATAACTATTTCAAGCATGATGAAAAATAGCCAAAATTTTTAAGATAACACACCAAGCATATCATCCCAGATACCAGAGTTCACCAGTATCCCAAATCTGAGATGTGTCTCCTTGGATTCATAAATTCAAAAAAAATAGCCCTTTCTAAGCAGGTAGGGTTGGACCTGTCATATAATCTTTATACTGTTGATCTTGCTTGGAGCAAAATTATATAAAGAGTAACCTTCTGAGCTCCTTTTTAAACAATTTCATATCTTGCATGGGGAATCAATCATGTATGCAAGCCCACTGCAGACAACAGAATTACTTCAGAAATAGCTCTAACCAGGCTTGACTCCTGGATATAATGCTCATTCTGGTTTTCCCACAATTTTTCCTTACAAAATAGAAGCATATAAGTCAAGCAATTTTATTTCCTGGTCTTCCTGTTTCCAGACTCCGCTTGCACTTGACTACGTAAATATCAAAAAGATTATCATATGTTGGAAGGAAAAGGACAGAAGATAATTTAAAAAGGTTTACAGCAGGAATTTGAAAAAAAATTCAAAGCTTGTTGAACATATTTACCTCAGGTTCATCTCACTGGCGGACAAAGCAGATTAGTTGCTTGTTAATTTGCATTTTATGCTTATCAACCTTTGTCCTCTTTATCCATAAAGAAAACATTTTTGTGATAATTCGAATACAAACATAATTAAATGTTAACAGAGAAGCACTGTTGTTATGTAGATTAGATCAGGACCTGAGAGCAGATAAAGCAGATTCCCTCTTCTCCTTAGATATCAGTTAGCATTTAGAGTTTGCTATAAAGTTGTCGTGGTTTTATCCCAGCCGGCAGCCAAGCACCACGCAGGCACTTGCTCAGTCCCACTCATCAGAAACGGGGAGAGAATCAGAAGAGTCAAAGCAAGAAAACTCGTGGGTTATCAGATACAAGAGTTTAATCAGTGAAGCAAAAGCCTCGTGCACAAGCAAAGCAAAACCAGGAATTCATTCCCCACTGCCCACGGCAGGCAGGGGTTCAGCCATCCCCAGGACAGCAGGGCTCCGTCACGCGTAATGGTGACTTGGGAAGACAAACGCCATCACTCCGAACACCGCTGCCTCCACCCTTCCTCTTCTCCCTCCCCCTTATAAACCGAGCATGACGCCATATGGTATGGAATATCCCTTTGGTCAGTTTGGGTCAGCTGCCCTGTCTGTCCCCTCCCACCTCCCCGCACACCCCCAGCCATCCCGCCGGCGGGGCGGGGCGAGAAGCAGCAAAGGCCTTGGCTCTGTGTGAGCATCGCTCAGCAACAGCAAAAACATCTCTGCACTATCAGCGCTGCTTCCAGCACAAATCCAGAACACAGCCCCACACTGGCTGCTGTGAAGAAAATTAACTCTCTCTCACCTGAAACCAGGACATTCTCCACCCCTTATTCCATACCTTTTACATCATGCTCAGGTCCCACACAATCCAATACAGCGTCATTAACCACCACCACCATCCTCATCTTTTCATGTAATATAATATAATGATGTCATTCCCTTAGTCTATGGACCACCCTTTCAAAATGTCCATAAAATGTCCACAGAACATCCATTGAGTTCACTCAGTTCATAACCTTGGGCTCCATCCACCATGGTGGTCACTCAGGACAGGAGACATCGTGTGATGTGTAGAG
>VWZZ01002740.1:1259907-1298788 GCA_013399095.1 Psophia crepitans
CCATGAGCCACAGTCTCCCCAGGGGTGCACCTGCTGTGGCAAAGACTTATCCACAGCCATAGTCACTTCGAGGTGCACCTTTTGCAGTATGGCCTTCTCCATGGGTCCCAATGCCTTCATCAATATTCTTGCTCCAGCATGGTCTTGCCCACAGTCACTGTCACCTCAGTCCCTTCTGAAATAAACCTCCCATCATGGGCTCGTCCATGGCCACACACTTTGAGTTGTTCCAGCATAACCCCATGCAGAGCCATTGATGCTTCAAGGTGTACCTGCTGCAGCATGGACTTGTCCTTGCCACAGATGCTTCAAGGGGTACCTTCTCCAGCGTGGACTTATCCTCGGCTCACAGTCCCTCCAGAGGCATACCTGCTGCAGTGCAGACAGAACTATGGCCACAGACACTTTGACATATACCCGCTGCAGCACAGACGCAACCACAGCCACAGAGGCTTTGGGGTGTCCTGCTCCCACTCTGGCTCATCCACAGGTCACAGTCCCTTCGACTCGAGTGCACACAGGAGCTCCAGCCTGTCAGTACAGCAGCACAGACACAGCAGCGATGCCCTGGCCATCAGCCAGCCCAGGGGCATCCCCATTGCTGTTATCAAACTGTTCCCAGGCACAGCAGAGTCAGATGATAAGCAGTTTATTTATTTATGTATTTATTTATTTTTCCTCCAGGTCTGCAAATCAGAGACAGTCCCCTAGCAGAGTGCCCTGTATCTGGACATTCCCAAGATACGCCACTCCAGGGCAGTGCTCTAGAGAGGACACTGATATATGGGCATTTTGTTCCCAAGCCCAAAGAAACCAAGTTTTAAAATACAGAAATCCTCCACAATTGTTTTTTTTTTCTCTATACAGATCTGCTTAACTAGAGCAGTACGCAAGCTGCCAAATGTCTAGTTCAGTTGCTGCCTTAATTTCTAAATAGCTGAGCAGGAACAAGCCCCAGCCTCAGTTAGAGCCACTAAACCAATTTACATAGAGAGGAGGGAAGAAAGGCAGAAGGAACTACCTGGCCTTTATACACTTCATTTGTTTTCTTAATCAAGAGAGAAGCAACAAACAAATGTTGACCCAGAAAGGATGCGTACACTGTAGAAGAACTAGGACAGGTGACCAGCCCTTGGTTCAGCCAAACTTCAGTATAAGGAAAGCCATGTGCTTGCTATCTCTGCACCCATCTGTGTATATCTGCAGCAAATATCCCTGCTTCCCAGTGACAGATGGTCTCTGGGCTTTCTGCAGAAAAACTTACCTGATTTTTTCAGAAGGAAATTTTGAAAAAGGAATTCTGCTGATTTTATCTGCATCTTGCCTACTTATCTTCCAACCCAAGATCAGCATATCTTGGGTTTTAACTTAAAAAATCATAGAATGGCTTGGGTTGGAAGGGATCTCAAGGATCATCTCATTCCAACCCCCCTGCCATGGGCCAGCACAGTCTCCACTAGACCAGGTTGCCCAAAGTCTCATCCAACCTGGCCTTGAACACTGTCAGGGAGGAGGCATCCACAACTTCTCTGGGCAACCTGTGCCAGTGCCTCACCACCTTCACAAGGAAGAATTTCTTCCCACTATCTCATCCAAATCTACCCTCCTTCAGCTTAAGGTCACTATCCCTTGTCCTATCACTGCACAACCTTTTAAACAGTCTCTCTCCAGCTTTCATGAAGGCCCCTTTAGGTACTGGAAGGCTCCCATAAGGTCTTCCCAGAGCCTTCTCTTCTCCAGGCTGAACAACCTGGTCTTGAACCTGATCTTCTCATACAGTGGGTAGTTCTTCATTCTCCCAGTCCCTGCCTTTGCCTTCTGCAACTTGGGTGGTATGGCTAGAGCACTTGTCAGTGAAGGCTGAGGCAAAGAATTCATTGAGTACCGTATCCCAGGTAACTAGGTCTCCTGCTTTCTATCAGAGAGGGCCCGCACATTCTCTAGTCTTCCTTTTATCACTGATGTACCTATCGAAGCTTTTCTTGTTGTCCCTGACATCCCTGGCCAGATTTAATTCTATCAGGGCTTTAGCTTTCCTAACCTGATCCCTGACTGCTCAGAAAATTTCCCTGTATTCCTCCCAGGCTACCTGCCCTTGCTTCCACCTTCTGTAGGCTTCCTTTTTGTTTTTGAGTTTGTCCAGGAGCTCCTTGTCCATCCATGCAGGCGTCCTACTGTTTTTGCCCAACTTCCAAGTTCAGGAGCGACATATCCCAACAAAGAGAAGGTGGCCCTTAAATCCTAAACAGCTGTCTTGGGCCCCTCTTCCCTCCAGGGCTTTGTCCCATGGTCCGATCTACCAAGATCCCTGAAGAGGCCAAAGTCTGCTCTCCTAAAGTACAGGGTAGCGAACTTGCTGTGCGCCCTCCTTGCTGCTCTGAGGGTCCACTATTTCATGGTCACTGCAGTCAAGGCTGCCCTTGACCTTCACATTCCCCACTAGTCCCTCTTTGGTGGTGAGAACAAAGTCCAACATGGTAGTTCTCTTCACTGGTTTCTCTATCACTTGGAGAACAAAGTGATCAATGCGTTCCAGGAACCTCCTTGATGGCTTGTGCACGCACTGCTGTGTTGTCCCTCCAACAGATATATTCCAACCTGTTGAAAGCAAGCTTGAGCTCATGGCACAATTAAGGACATTCTTTAGGATTGTGTACGTGAACAATGATGGTGACAGCAGACTGGGGAGAAACATCTGCAGGCTGAGAAAGGTTAAGAGATCTGCCAGGATGACTGAGGCAGCATGGTGATTCTGTAGAAGAACTGAAAAATAAATCATTCTCTTGACCTTTGAGATTTTGATTCAACTCATTGTAAAGATAAGAAACTCATTTTTACCAAGTTATATCTAGCCAAAATTTAGGCAATCAACACACAATAAACCAATTAATAGAACCAGTTTTCCTCACTGACTACCAACACTTGTTGCCTTCAGTAAACAGCTCTTCTTAGGCAAGAAGAAACCAGAATGAGATACATGTTTATGACTATTGTGCAGAAGTAAGGAAACAGAAAATACAAAGAATCTTAATGTTTAAAAACACAGAAAGATGCATAACAAACTCTTTGAGTTTTTGTTAAATGCCAGGTGTAGTTTGGAATTTAATATTAAAAATAAATAGCACGCTAAATCACCCCGGGATAACTGCTTACAGAATTTTTGATTTAGAGACCATATTTTCCATTCAAAGATAAATCCCATTAATGTCTCCAGACAAGAACTACAAACTCTCCACATCAAAGCAGCACGACTTTTCAGCATCTTCTATCTTTCTTTTCCTGAAGTATCCTCCTCTCAATGCAGATCAAGACAAATATCAGCCTCCATGAACACAACACTGTGGAATATTTTTGTGCTTTAGAGTCACAGAATTATCAAGTAATTTGGGTTGGAAGGGTCTCCAGAAGTCTTTAGTCCCACTTCCTGCTCAAAGCACATCCAGCGATGAGATCTACTTAGGCTGCTCATGCCTTTATCCAGGTCTGTCTTGAAAACCACCAACAACAGACCCTACATAAACTCTCTGGGCAATCTCTCACTGACTTTAGTCATGGGGAAAGAGATTTTCCTCATATGCAGTCTGAATTTCTCTTGATTCAGCTTACAACTGTTGCCTCTCAGCCTTCTGCCGTGCACTGCTGCCAGCTGATGCTCCCTGAAATCGCTTTTTCTCCAGGCTGAACAAGACCCTGTCCTTCAGCTTCTCCTTGCAGGACAAGTACTTCAGCCTCCACTTTCTCCGTAGCCCTCCACAGAACCTGCTCCAGTTTGTCAATGTCTTTCCTGTGTTGGAGGAGGTCCAAAACTGGAGACAGTACTCAAGATACAGCCTACCAAGCGCCAAGTCAAGTGGTATAATCACTTTTCTCAATCCAGTGGCTGTGCAGCTTGCAGGACAGCCCAGGTTGCTGCCAGGCACGTTGCTGGCCCATGCCCAGCTCACTGCCCTCCTGACACCCCAGTCCCCCTCCTCAGAGCTGCTCAGTCCCCATTTGCAATGCTGCAGGGGCTCTGCCTTCCCTGGTGCAGGACTTGGTATTTGTCCTTGTTGAATTTCACACAGCTCCTGTAAGCCTATTTCTCCAGCCTGCCTTGGTCCCTCGGGACGTCAGCCTTGTGCCCCCAAGTTTCGTGCCACCCACAAACTTGACGAAAGCACGCTCCATCACCTCCTCCAGGCCAGAGAGAGACATAAGGTCATTCTTCCCTTGTACTGATGCATGTAACAAAGCCACGACCAAACCATTTACAAAAACTTGACCCTACGAAGAAGGGTGAGGCCAGGACTAAGTTTAGAAACAACACTGGCAAACAGCTGGATGTATGGACAGCTTGGTCTTACTGAGGTTAACAGCAAAATGCAGCACTTGCATCTGTATTTTGTCTCTAAAAACAGCTGTAAGATTTAAGATAAAACCAAAAGATTAACCTAGAACTATGGCTTAGTTCTGTAGCCCCAAAGCTTCTTGAAAGTTAGCATATAAACCAACATACATTTTGCAATCAATATGGTCTCACATATTCACACACTGCAAATTATATGTATAAAGTTTTTTCAACTATACAAACCCATGCTGGTTGTTAAAGCAACCATCGATAAAATATTCTTTTCTTGTGTTTTTCATGGGGAAATCACATTTTAAATTATTATTGACTGAATCTATAGTTTAATCTATAAACAGTCCCATCTGTAGTTTACAACAGAGATTCAGGTAAACTTCAGCATCGCCAGAAGTTCTGTATTTGTTTATATCACTTACAGTGATTTCTATACAAACTATAATTTCTACCTGTTTATGTAGGTCTCTAATTCAGTCACAGGTAATGTAAGTCCTAAAACGAGGCTGCTGGAGACCCAGAAATACTTTAAACGGATTTATTTCTAATTGACTAGATTTCACGTTGATTGTACTCCTGTGAGACCTGATTAACTGAATTCATTACCATTTATAATTTTATGATGGCATACTTTGGAGATTCCAGCCATGGAAATTATTACAGTCTAATCAAGACATGCAAACTGAATATAAAAGCACTTAAAAAAAAAAATCTTGATTGAATTACGCTATAAAATACTAATAAAAACCAGCATCTCTTGAATTCCAGGCATACTACTACCAGTTTCTGCCATTAAGAAAGTATTTACTAAAAGTTCTTACTAAATGCTCCATCGGTGTTGAGCTGGTGATACAGGATTTCACAGCCAGAAACTTTTGTGATGGCCACTTCCATGGGACCGCATTTCTCTAGGAATAAAGAGCAGGGATGCCCAGGAATACCATACGTGAAAGGACTCCTAGTTTTCTATAAAGTGGGGTCTGGTGTGATGCTATGAGATGAACCCTTCACTTTGTTTAACTTCTTTCTACTTTGCTGCCCAAATACTTCCACGTGCATTGCAATCCAAACAATTTCTATGCAAAGCTCATTTCCTGACGCTGCTGTTGATGCTGTCAGAGCTACCTATCCCTGCACCTCATTATAAGAGAAGAGCAACGTCTAGGCAGCTCTGCTTACCATGTAATGCAGCTGTGCAGGGAAGGAAATAATTAAGCCCATCATGTGAACCAAATCCTTCAGGACATACCCATTAATGAGGTTTACTGAACCCACCCTCCACTTTGCTGCTGCAGCAATGAGGGAGGCAGAGTGAGAAAAGCCCTGCTTTTCAGTATTAATATAAAACCAGAAATACATTTTGTTCAATTCACACTTTTAAAGGAAAGAAGCATTAAAAAGAGATTTGTTATTAGGTTTTATGTCTGTTTCACATTCTCCCACGGATATTATTTAGTCTGCCTCACAGGGTGGTTTTTGGTTTTGTTTTTTTTTTTCTTTTTACATTTGCCTCATCTCAAAAGTTTTCCCTAAGTCTTAACAAATCTAAGCTCCTATTCTCCACATGGGTTTTCAGTCATACGTGAAGAGTGACTATTTCTGCCCTCGGAAGCATATCAGAATTTAATTTTCTTATATGCTTTCATATTTAGTTCGTAATTTTGACATTCCTCCTGTCTCTTCCTTAGGTCACAGGGAGCCACCAGCTCCTCCCCAGGTTTTGGTATGAGAACCCAGGTTGCCTCCTAACTTTCCACCCAACAAACAGGTCACCAGGGGCTGCTCTCTCCCACTGCAAACCTATGGCTATCAATATGTCTGACAGCTGCATATCCTACCATTACAGATTGCCTTTTCTTGCCATGCAGGGCTCCCCTCATATCTACAGGCCACTGCCTCAGTAGGAGAACCAGGCAAGGTGGGATAGCCCTCAGACTAGCTCTTCTTGCAGCAGCACCCAGGTTGCTAACTTCCCTGCTCGGATCCACACAGGCATCCAGGGTGCAGGACTGAATGCTTTACCTTCTTAAAGACGGACCTTAAAGCCCATCTAGTTCCAACCTCCCTGCATAGACCAGGTTGCCCAAAGCCCCAGCTAACCTAACATAAGCACTTCCAGGGAGGGTACATCCACAGCTTCTCCGGGCAACCCGTTCCAGTGCCTCACCATCCTCATAGTGAAGAATTTCTTCCTAACATCTAATCTAAATCTCCCCTCTTTTAGTTTAAACCTATTCCCCCTTGTCCTATCACTACACTCCCTGATAAACAGTCCTCTCCAGCTTTTCTGCAGGCCTCTTTAGGTACTGGAAGGCTGCTGCAAGGTCGCCCTGGAGCCTTCTCTTCTCCAGGCTGAACAACCCCAACTTTCTCACCCTGTCCTCATAGGAGAGGTGCTCCAGCCATTTGATCACCTTCATGGCCTCCTCTGGACTCACTCCAACACCTCCATGTCTTTCTTGTACTGGATACTCCAATATATATAACTGCACTATTTTGTATATTGTAATAAAGTCTATTAAATACATATAGATATGTAAAAAAAACCCAAACGAACAACAAAAACCCCAACCTTAACCTAAGGACTCAAAACAATAGACCTATAATAATGTTTTTAAGAAATATTTTAAGAAAGCCACAGAACTGGGATGAAAGTTCCATTTCACTAACTTCTCAAAGCACGTCAAGCACAGAGGGGCGTTTACAGCCTATATCAAACATCACTGTCACTGCTGGCTCTCACTATGAAACAGCACAGCGTGCTCAGTCATGAATGTCTGCTTTTCACATCTGCAGGGACTGTGACTGCTATAAATGTAAGTGGGAAAGAACAACATTAAAAAAAAGAAAAAAAACAAGACTAAAATGGTAAAGCAAAGCCTTGCACAATCACATCTATATTTTAAGCTATATTTCAGTGTTTATATATTATCAAAGCTAGTTACGAGTAACTGTTGTTCTTTATGCTTCAGACTTATTTGAAAGGTAGTTCAACCACACACTGATGAGGTCTTTCTATTTCCCACAAACCATTCAGTAGCATTGAACAATTAACTTGGAAGTTGAGAGACTTGAGTTTATTTTCCTGTTCTTAGAATTATTTCACATTTCCTTTCACAAACCACACTTTCTCACTTCTGTATCCAATTCAAATATATACATCCCTTATCAGGGATGGACTCTAATGGATTATTTAGGTCATGCCACAGACCAAAGACCAGCTTGACTCTTGAAAAGCTCCTAACCACAACTGCAAACTCACACATTTCAGCCAATAAAACGTAATTATTCACATGAACTCAACACACTGTCAAATACAATTCTTAAAATCCAAATTTGTGCACCATTTCTACACCATTAACTTTCTCTTCTGATTGGCATAAGTATTTATCTTTGATAGTGCACTATCACAGAAGCAAACAGGCAATTATTAAATGCCTGATAAGCTAGAAATTTTTGTTGTACTAGCCTTTGAGTTACACATAGTTTTATAATCTTTCCCTCCTTTTTCCATTTCCATTTCTGCAGGCTACTGCTCCAAATTACACTACTTCATGTCACCACACACTTTCTGGCAATGCCTTTCACACATTCTACATAATTTTTGTATTTTCAGTCTCCTTCCAGTGCTCATCCGAAGACACTGTTAGGACTCACTCTCTTATCTTGTACCTGTGTTCATAACGTGCATTAACACAGACACTTGCAGGAGCCAATGCAAGAAAAGGCACCTTCAGTTTCTCTTTTCACATAGAAAATAATTTTTTTTGTTTTTCAGATCACACAGATCAAGTTTTACCAAAGGAAACCTAATTTTAAATCAATGTCCTTTTTGTTCTAGTTTTCTGATTTCTGAGTTTAAAGTTTCCATTTCTTTTGTAATTATTGGACTGAAAGCCAATTAAATAATTCTAGTTTAAGCATCTTTTTTGCACGTAAAATTAGAAGTCACCTCCAGACTACAATCAAAACTTTTAAAATTGTGTTTTATAAGAATCACAGAAAACGTAAGATTAAAAAAAAAGAAGAAGAAAAAATAAATAGATAGAGACTAGAAGCCTTTCAGAATAGAACACACTGAAAATGCAGCATACAGGAAAGGTAAGAAAAAGATACAGGGAACATGCTTGTGCTTTATGACACGAGGCTCTACAATGACTCACTAGTCCATCAGCTCTCACCTAACTGTATGACAAGGGCATTACAGTACAAAACCCCAGAAATTCTTTATCCAAATCTAACATCAGCTGCAAGTTTACAGTGAAGTCATTAATACACTGCTCCCAGGGAAAAAAAAAACAAACAGGTTATTTAACATGCCTAATGCAAGACGTGTTATACCATTAGTCTGTCTGCTAGTTCATATTTAAAGTATATTTGGTGGGAGGAGGAAGAGAGCGGTAACACATAAGGATAAAAGTTAACAAGATCTGTCAACTGCCTTTACTACAGGCTAAGGTTAAACTACAAATTCCTCTGCTCTGAGATCATTCCTGTAATCCACTCAACACTGTAAAACAGGATGAGAAACATATATTTTGTTGGCGATCAAGTAGGTTTTTCAAGAATTTTTGACCACCTGTTGATTGAAATGCATCTTAGCAGAATCCAGCACGACACATGGTTGCAGTCCTGGGCTGTAACCGTAGGTTTTCCCACCTGACACAAGTAACTGAAATAATTTATCTGCAAAATTAGTTTGGCACACTTACCTGTCTATACACAGAAGAAAGCAACAGCGTCAAGATGATCATCAGAATCTAGCACACTCTCATCTCAGATTCCTGTAAAAAATACAGAAAAACTTAAAGATTGACACGTAGAGAAAGAAATTCAGTGACCTAATGGCCACCCTAATTAAAATCTATAAAGCAGAAATGTTCACAGCACAAAGGGCACTTTGATGTGTTAGTCTGCAAGCGAGAAAGGAAGTTTTATTACCCTGCAACTTTCCAACATATTCATCGTGCTATAACATAAATATTATGCATAGCTTCACAAGAGCAGAGCCTGATGCAATTTCACTCACTTCAGAGTGCTTCTGGCAGTATGAAGTCAGTACGAAGGCAAAAATAGGCTCTTCTGGTTACCAAGACAGACATAATTTCAGGCCAGAGCTGACAGAAGGTGAAAGATGCTGCTCCACTGTTTCCCACAGACTTCTTCCTTGATTTAAGTCTTGCCAAAGCACCGAGTGTCCCAGGTACATGCATTTGCTGAACAACCTGAATTTTAGCAGCAAGATGCTTGGTTTTTCTCCTAAGTCCACCTGAGATCCAGAAATTAGAGTCTGCTGTTTCCAGCCCCCCAAAGAGATTCCCCAAATCAGCAGACGTGTACTGAGCATCACAACCCAGCTCTCAGCACAGTAAGGGATAGCCTGTAACTAGCTGATAAGCTCTAAAGTGTGCATCTCTAGATTCAAAATCTATTGCCCTCATTGATGGGTAGGAGCTCATGCTGAAGAAATTCTTCCCTATCCTGTATTTCTGCCTTTTACAGCTATAAATGGAAGGGAAAATCCAAAGATTTCCATTGAGAAAGCAAGTTTGACAAACTTTTTTACTTTTTAGTGCACTCTGGTGTACAGTGCTCCACCAAAAAATAATACTAGATTCTGTTACATCTGTTACTTCTAACCACATTAAGAGGTCTAAAGAGGCACTTTCTGTTAGACACTAGAGAAGTGTAAACCAGTCATGCAGCTCCAGAAAAATTACAGAACATGACCATAAGTGAAACTGGAATTACTCAAGGATAATTCTGTGAACACCATTGGCACCGCACCATTTACTCCAACAGAAATAAAAACTGAATTCACCTCAAATTCACCCCTCCTTATTCTATGCTTTATTAGACCCTTCCCGCTGTGCACATCCAAGTAACAGTTCATGCTACCATCTACATGTATATGCAAACATTTAAATATATTTTCGGTGTACTTAAGCCCATTATTTTAAATAGACTTTGACATGTTTTACTAAAAATAAATCTATCCAAAAAGTTTTGAGTAGGAAGAAAATACTTACAAATCTGCATCCAGCACCTGCATAATTCTGCACATCTTGAAGCAACAATGAAAAAAGCTATTTAAGGACATTTCCCCCCCACTGAACTACTGTATTTTGTACCACATAGAAATAAGTTGCATTTGAGATTAAACCTAGTAAGTCTTGCATTTTTAGCACCAGAGATATAAATGTGATCTCCACAACGATGAATGTCACAGGAAAGGTAGGTAAGGAAAGATCATCAGCTGTTTCCCACGAGGCAAATCCAGAATCCATACAAGAAAAGCAGTCAGCAGCTTAAAAGCAAAGCAAATCAACTAACTAACCTAAGAGGTTCCTCCATCTCCGAGAGACAGGATAAACTGCTTCCACATTTGAACCACCTCTTCTACATGCACCAGCTTTGTTTCTAAACGGATCCAGAGACAGAGGAGGAAGAATTACCTGGGACTGGAAATACCCTCCAGAGACGAAACCTTCCAAAGCTGCTCTCAAATGCCGACAACATTTGCTGAACATATTCAAAAACCAGACTTTGTTCATTTTAGGAAAGGTTTATAACTTGGTCAGTTTTGTATGGACGTTGCTATGATTTACTAAAGGTGTATCCACAGCAATAGTCTGAACCTTAAGCAAATATTTTGGAACTTTGTTGGTAAAAAAGCACAAATAACAAAAGCAACATAAACGTTAAGCATTCAGCTACTAAATATCCCACAGAAAGTCATTGGAGGGAACTTTTGCCCTTCACTGTCGAAGAGAAGAGAATGCCAGGAGTTTGTTCTGTTTGGAGGCCAAATTCTTCTATTTACAAAATTCACGCAGCGGCATGACTGCATTTCGTATTTTGGATGCAAACTTATTTTTCATAGTGCTAACCCTAAGAATATCAACATGAAAAACAGTGGTTTGCCAACAGCTAGGAAAAGCTCTATAAATGAGAGTATTTGTATGTTGCAAATTCATAGAAAACAAATTAAATGGTGCCAATACTGGCTTCTTACTGAGGCTGGGTGAGGTTACACAGTGGAGAAAGACACCATCATGGAGAAGTGAGTGACTGTTCTATCTTTCTGCAAAAGGATTCTCTTAACACCCACAGGCAGTCAAAAAATTCCAGAGTGCCCCCCAGATCCTGTCTCTTCCTCTCCTCAAGCAGAGGCTCAGTAAAGCAGAAGCTCCTCTTCACCTCAGAACCTCCAATGCATCCCTAAATAAATGTCTATACCATGAAATTCCAAGTTACTCGCACACCCCTCGCACACTTTCTACTGCAACAGGTTTCTCTTCCAGATGTTGCTTTCATGTGTGGCTGGGTGAGCGCTGCGCACAGCATCGTGCATCCCTCAGGCAACACACCAAACACGACAGGCGACGGCTGACCTCGTGCCTTTCCCTCTGTGAGAGCTCTACTGTGGGTCTCTCCGACATCTAATCACTCGTTTTTAACAGGTTTGTAGGAACATAACACCTTCAAGAGATTTCTGTTCCTTCAAAACATTTAGCTGAAGTTGAGCAATAAATTCAAAAGCCATTGGAAAGTAGAAGGAGAAGGATAAAGAGGCGAGAAACAACCGACAGCACGGTCACATAAGCCAATTTCCTTATCAAATCAATCTAAAAAATGCCAAAGCGTAACTCCAAGCCAAAACAGAGACGAACGGTGCGGTTAGCTATTTCCCCGTGATTCAGTGCTGTACAACAGTGAAGAGATCTGACATTTTCGCAGTGTGCAATGTAGCAACAGTAACTTGGTTCAGGGAGCAGTATAGCTGCGGCCATGCAGTATTTATAGTTCTCTCTCCTCAGCTTCTTAGTGCTGCTCCTTTGCCCGCCGGCAAATTAGCCGGGACGCTGCCTCCCAAACACAGTGCACTGCAGCTGCTTCCACTGCTGGAGGAAAGCTTTCGCTGTGCCACTGTGCTGCAGAATAAATATTCCCAAAAAAGACACGGGTGAAACCTTCCCCCAGATTTGGCAAGTTTTGAAATTAGAAAAGTTACAATATTTGAATGAATTTTAACAAAGTCAAAATTTTCACTTTTTTTTTTTCATGGCAATATGTACATTTAATGAATTTATGCAGGAAGATAACCTTGTTTGTGGGCATTTCTCTATGCTTAGGTGCACACCTAGGCAAGTAAAAGTTATGAACTAACAAGAGTAAAGCCCAAGTAAATTCATCTACTGAGTAGAAAAGGCTTTTCTATAAGCTCCTCAGCACACAAACATACATTTATTCTGCCAGTATTCTGGCTCACACAAACACAACAAAATCACACAAAGTCAACAAAAATCATATAACCAGATTAGAAAACTCAAGGGAATATTTCTGCAGAACTCCCTAGCAGTATTGAGTAAAGTACTGAGGAGCAGCTGAGGAAACTGGGACTGTTTAGTCTGGAGAAGAGGAGGCTCAGGGAAGACCTTGTTGCCCTCTACAACTACCTGAAAGGAAGTTGTGGTGAGCTGGGGGTTGGCCTCTTCTCGCAGATAACTAGTGACAGGACAAGGGGAAATGGCTGCAAGTTGTGCCAGGGGAGGTTCAGGTTGGAGATTAGGAGAAATTTCTTCTCTGAAAGGGCGGTCGGGCATTGGAACGGGTTGCCCAGGGAGGTGGTGGAGCCACCGTCCCGGGGGTGTGTAAAGAAAGGTTGGATGTGGTACTTAGGGACATGGTTTAGTGGGTAATAGGTGGCAGGAGGATGGTTGGACTGGGTGATCGTTGAGGTCTCTTCCAACCTTAGTGATTCTACGATTCCAATGCCGGAGCGGCCCCAGTGTCTGGTTCTGAACCAGCTCCCAGCTGACCAGCCAGTTTATCTGCACAGATGTCTGCACAGCCACACAGAAATATCTATCTCTGGAAATTTATGAGGATGGCACAGAAAATGGATACACCGAAACACTCAAAAATGAAGCATTTGGGAGCATTCAACTACCAGATTAGTGTGTTTTAATTAATTAATACAATTTAAAGCAACATATTTCATGAATTTACCCATAGCTTCTCTGAACACAAACCACCTTTAAAATCTTAATGCTATCCTAGGGTCCTAAGTGTTCCTTCTCTATTTTTATGTACACAAAAATGTTATCAGCTTTGAAGACCTCCTTATTTGCACATAAGCTTACATTACTAGCAGCTTCTGAAATCAAAGATAATTTAGACAATGTCTATCATTATATGAATACCAGAAGAATTCATGTGACTATAGAATACTTTATACAACCTAGTTTGGTTAAAATCAGCTAAAGCCGTCCAGTTATGCTGCATGGAAGTACTAACCGCTGCTTTAACAGTACACGCCTATAATTTATAGTGAGCTAAAGGCACTTTGCACTGTAAGGCTCCAGGCAGTGCATTAGTTTAGCAATACTCAGAGACTCCCAAACGTCTTTAATACTAATAGAACCCAAACACGCACGCTCGATTCTGCACTTTTTTTACCCAGGTTAAACTGAGACCTCAAACACAGAGGTAAGTACTAGGACCATGGCTTGTGTCTCTGGCAGGTATGTTCATGATGGATTCAAATGCTGCTGGAGAGAGACTTAGTAAGCAAACCTGATTTGATTCCAGCTCAGCAAAGAACAAAGCGACAAGCTGAAAAATGAATTTAGCAAGGGAGGAGCTATCTGAGATTTTGAGAGACTACTATCATCTAATTCTGCCATTATATAAACCCAGAGCAAACAAAAAGTCTGTTCAGAAGGTTGAAATGTCAACAGAATCAGGAAAACAGTTTGAGGTAGTGGAGAATTAGTTATTTTATTCATCAGGAGAGACCATATTTGGGTATATATTTAAAATTCAGAACAGAAAGGACTCCACATGGACCTTTTTAGAACTAAATATGAAAGTCTACAGCTGCTTGAACACTTACTGAAATGAATTCACATATTTGTGAATCTCTTGGTTTTTTGCTATGCTCGACTACTCTAATCTTTTTTTCCTCAGCAGTCTAAACATAACAGCTTAAATGCTTCTATATTCTGGGGCAGCAGGGATTGGTCTTCAAAAGTGCCAGATGCTTTGCAGCTTCAGATTATTCACTACTTATGGCAGCAAGTTCATGCTAACAGCAAAAAAATAAAACTTAATTCCTGTCCAAATACAGACTATATATATATGTACCGTTAATTTCATATACACTAAAGGCACAGAGAACCTCCACAGTCCCACACATTGCCTCTTCAAAGACATTTAATAGACACAGCAAAGAGGCAGCATCACGAATTTGGGCAACAGAACATGCTAAAATGAGACAAGTTAGCACAAAATGATGTAAGTGCAAAGCAGACACACAGAAGAGATCTCTCAGCACCCCTTCCTACTCAGGCACTAAAAGGCTTTGTCCAGCTCCCTGGACTTGGAGGAGGAAGGAAGACAAGGTGCAAAGTTATGAGCAGGACATTATCCCACCTGTCTGAGCTGTGCTCAGGGTCACCTCACTAGCCAGTTCAGCAAACCCAGGTCATTTCCATGACAGACTCAGCCTCTGCAACAGCAGAGGACTAAACAAGGGCTATTTTCACTTGTCCTGGAGTTTTATGCAATGTTCATGACTTCACTTGGACCTGTGTTACAGCTGACTTGACTTTACTGGCCCTTATTAAACCTGTTTCCAAAATACTTAGCAAATTAAACAGCTGTTAGACCTCAGTAGTTTTGACCTGCATGCAGATCTCTTAACACCTTGGCCATGCATAATGCAGAAGGAATAGTGCACGGGTGAAGTTAAGAGTATATGCAAATCCCTCGCTGAAACTCAGTGACACACTTTGTCTTTGCTTCATGGCCACACAGGCTGAGCAGCACTGGACAGAAGATTATGACCGCTTGCAAGTAGAAAATAGTCAGAGGCTTTAACTAGGACAAGCACAGTAACAGGCAAAAATCCTTCCCAAACTCAAAATGCTACTGGGCAGTACTGCTGCCCAAACAGTCTTGCAGAACTTCTAATCCGACATGTCATTGTGCTGCTTTACACCAGAGGTTTCCAGGGTACAGGAGCTACAGTAGGAAGCCTCAGGGCAACGGCTTTCTAGATTTCCCTCCTCCTCTCATAAAGTGGGACAGCCACAAATTCAGAGCACACCACTCATGGCTGCTGGTTTCTCTAACAGATTACTTAGCGTAGTATAACCTTCATTAAAAAGGTACCTTTAGGGAAAACACTGGAAAGTCAGGATCAGAAGAGCTTGCAAGATACTTAAATAGCAGTTGTATTCCAAACAGTGGGACTGACAATCACCTGAAGCAAAGCAGGGTTTAACTAATATGATGAGGATTCTTGAGACCTCTGAGCATGTCATCAACTAAGGAGAATTTAAATAGGAAGAGACTACATGAAGCAATTTTTTCACCTGGCACTTCATTAAGGGAAGGTCCGTAGCCACTAAAACAACGGCACTATATGCAACACTTAGACTGAGCATTAAAGTCGAGCTCAAGAATAAGATGTACACTGCCAACAATCCTTTTCCATCCCCCAGAAGTATCTAGATGTCTTGCTATTAGTCTATGTGAAACCTATTCGATGACTATGTTCTATATTTCTAAAATGAAACGTTTTCACTCCAAAATGTAAGCTTATGGAGACTCATATTACTAGAAAACCACAACGTATAAAGAATAATATAATGCCAAACAGCTTAAATTCTGAGCTGATGATAATGAAACAAAGACTAGAATCAGATCCTGCATTTTTGTTACCTGTTTGTAGTAGGTTAAAAAAAGTGTTCAGTTACGGGAAAAAAAAATAAAAATCTCCTTCATATGCTCATCTAAACATAAAATGGCAATATAATTAAAGTAGCAAGTATTACTGCAAATTATAAGCAATCAGTAATGAAAGAAAAATGTGTCATCCTTAGTTCATGGCTCGCAATTATTTCATTTCCCGAATACTGCAAAATCCATGATAACTAATAAATAATAAAAGCTTTTTGAAAAACAAGAGTGTGCTCACCTTGGATGGAATTTTTCATGTGTACTGGTTTTGGCTCAGATAGAGTTAATTTTATTCACAGTAGCCCGTATGGGGCTATGTTTTGGATTTGTGCTGAAAACAGTGTTGATAACACGGATGTTTTCGCTACTGCTGAGCGGTGCTTACACAGAGCCAAGGCCTTTGCTGCTTCTCACCCCACCCCACCAGTGAGTGGGCTGGGGGTGCACAAGGAGTTGGGAGAGGACATAGCCAGAAGAGCTCACCCCAGCTGACCAGAGGGATATCCCATACCATATGATGTCATGTGCAACATATAAAATGGGGGAAGAAAAAGGAAGAGGGGGACATTTGGAGTGATGGCATTTGTCTTCCCAAGTCACCATTACACGTGACGGAGCCCTGCTGTCCTGGGGATGGCTGAACCCCTGCCTGCCGTGGGGAGTGGGGAATGAATTCCTTGTCTTGCTTTGCTTGTGCACGTGGCTTTTGCTTTCCCTATTAAACTGTCTTTGTCTCAACCCACAAGTTTTCTCACTTTTACCTTTCTGACTCTCTCCCCCACCCCACTGCACGGGAACGAGCGAGCCGCTGCGTGAGGCTTAGCTACCAGCTGGGGTTAAACCACATCATGCAACTCATCAGATCCGTGCAACTCAACGAAGCCAATCCTAAATTTTAAACTGCAAAATTTATACTCTTTTGTTCTATGAGAAGGAGGACAACTTTGAAACTCAGAGTCACACAAAGACTTGTACCCACTTTCTACCTAGACCTGCAATGGGATTTTGAGTCTAAATTCAAAGGAAAGCCTATCAATTTTATTTACCAAAGTGTGCTGCTTGTCTTTTAGACTTCAGCACATTCAAAGGGTTGTAAATGTTGCCAGCTGTTGATCAAAAAGAAAAAAAAATATTTTCAAGAAGTGAATGAAATCCACAGATTACTGCTACCTAAAAGGAAGAAACAGCCTTAATCTACTCAACTACCAGAGTACTGTATTTGCCATGCTTTCAGCAGTCCAGATGGCTCCATTTTATTTACTTGTACTGTCTAAACAATCATTGCTGCATTGTGGAAACACTTGTTACCGTTTTGACAACAGGAGGGAGATGACTCCTGGTTATCAATCACAAATCCCTGAGGGCAGCTGCAGCCACTGTTTCCTTACTATTCTCTTCAAGACAGGGATTTTAGTGAAAGAAGGGCATTTATTAACTTTCCTGGCTGAGCTATGGTAAGTGAAGAGAGTTGAAAGATGGAGGGATGAAAGGGAGAGAAACCAGAGCTGTAGCTGACCTGTGCAAGGAGAGCAAACCTGCTCAGAAGTAAATTGTTCAACTGCTGGGTCCTGCCTGCAACTCCAGTGGTGTGAACACACAGGTCAATCCGTTCCCCTTCTCTCAGTTTGTTGGCAGCATGTTTAGGTTGGTGTAAGAGAGCAATTCTCAGAATTTGGGAGGGGGGTGGGGGGAGGTGTTAAAATTTGGTTAAGAAAAATATTTGCCATTATCAGAAGAAATAAACTAGTTTATATCACGCTAGCAGTATTTAAAGGAAATAGAAATGCAAGATAAAATGCAGCAATATATTTCAAATAATTTGATCAACCTGCCATGGAAGATTTAACTGTTCTTACTAAAAATACTATGACAGCCATGTCAAGAATAAAGAAAAATTTGTGCTAATTAAAATTTTTGTTAAGGTTTAGGATGTAAATCACCATGTATCTAACAAGCTACAAAGGTTAAGAGCTGCTGCCACATGATGTTAAGAAATTCATCAGGCCTAATTAATCTGACGGTGCACAGTCTCCTCACGGAGAAAATTACAAGCAAGATAAACAAGAAAAAGTGAAAACCATACACAACTTAAAAATTACGTATGTTTCTTGTCAAAATACAAGTTGCTCAGTGTATCCCAGATCACCAGGGATAAATATTCTTCTCATTCCATTAACACAGTACAGGGAAAGATGCCCTTTAGTTGAGCAGTGTGTGAACCTTGACTTGCAGCAGATTGCAGGCAGACTCCTGGAAGGGGTTTGCTTCCCCAAAGGCAATCGCTCGATTCAACAGGACTTGGGACACAGTTTCCTAATCCAGCCTTGCATTTACTTATGAAATGTGGTGAGCTGGAAGGGAACCAGATGATGAAATAAAGCCACTGGAAAACACAAGCCTCATAACGTGCTATGAGCACAGTTTACAAAGACTTAACAGCATGAGTAGGTATAGCACAACATTCCCGTGAATTTTTTGAGCTGCCTAAATGAGATTATCTCCATATATGTTGGAAAATATTCAACAAGATTAGACTCATTTATATGACAATACAGGTTTATGTGCTTTAACACAGCAGATATGTAGAGCAGAAGCAGATGTTAGGTATCTGTATCGACAATACATTGTCTTTTAAATGAATAGTTTTACTCCAGGATAGGATTCTCTTCTTTCCCTATGAAAACAGACAGCAAACAAACAAGGTTCAGTGAAACTGGATGCACAACAAATGAAAGATTACAAAAGCTTTCCACAACTTACAGATTCATAAGTCTTTGCACATTTTGGATAGCCACATGCAAGCAACGCATTAAGACCACAATCTCAGTTCAAAACAGCCAGGTATCGATTTAGAATGTCACTAACAACCCACCATGCCCAGGGAAGTCACTGTTCCCAGGCAAACACATATTCTCTGGTAAAGGGATGGGAGAAAGGAGAATAAAATTGACAGATGTACACAAATCTCAGTGGAGATCTCAACTTAGACAAATAAAACCCATGCCAGTCAACCAAATTATGCAACGCTTATTTACTTTTGCTGAAAATACACTGAAATTTTCATGACAAATGAATCACAGCAGGAAAGGAGACCCCTAAGAAGGCAACCTCTGGCATTTTATGTAAAGGACACTTGACTCCAGCTGTCTCCAGTCGCGCACCCGTACCGCGCTGACTCCCCCTCATAAAACACACCACCTCAGTGATAGCGTTACCTGTGTTTGCATGCCATTACTCATACTAAGACATGAGCTTTGGACTGGTGTATCAGCGATGCACTGGTTTTATTCTTTGCAGTCAGGCTGCTGCACCGGCGCTGAATTCTGGCAGGCAACTTTGCACCCATCTGTCTCCCCGCCGCAGAGTTGCACCTGCTTCATGGGGGTAGTGCAATCCCTGCCCCGGTGATCCTTGTTTGGCTATTTGCTAGTTACATGCCTAGATAGACATGGCTGTGTGTACCGTGTATGCTGACTTGGCCCGTTTATTATCAAAGTATTGAATGTAAGGTCTGCTGGCTTGGGTTCTGCGGAGAAGTTAAAAAGTACTGTTCCTTCTCGGAATCACCACAGAGATATTTAGTGCATTAGTGCAACTTCATTTATTAATCCCAACAAAGTATCTGAGCCACGGATATAAAAATCCTTGCTCATGCAACATATTGCAGTAAACTGAGTTACACCAAGCATCACTTCGTTTATTTGTTTGGATTTTCCAGTAAGGATTTACTGCACAGAATGTCAGCTATTACATCCACAGCGGATTTATTTGGCGTTGTATCACTATTCTTAGTATGAATGTAACTTAGGGTCTTCAATTTTTACAAACTTGGATCTGTCTAGAATATAGAAAGTGTAAATACAATTAAAGAAAGTGTACAGATTTTTCCCTAACTTACAAATAGAGGTCACGCTGCCTTTTGTCATGTGTTTCTTCTAATCACACCTTGATCCATTCCCCGGTTTTATCTGCCTATATACACGTTAATTAGTCTTGTCCACGTGACCTAGTTTTGTTATCCACAAATTTGTTTGTTTAACCCTGTAAACACTGTGGGAAAAAAATATTACTAAGAAAATTTATCCCCCAAAAATAAGGTATTGAAAAAGTCAGATATACCTATAGAAAGATACTCAGCAACTGCAGATAACTAAACCAGCTCTACAAATATGTGAACTGCTACATGGGGAACTGACCTTCCATGCAGAAAAAATAAATGTTAATATGCCCCAAAGCAGTATATGGCCATGTAGCCTATTAAGTGAATTCAAATATTCACGTACATAGGGTGGTTGTAACCTCTGGGTGATCTTTACCTTGAGAAATTGAGTATTTTGATTCAACTGCAATATCAGACAGAAACAACTCTTCCCTTCCTTCCCCACCCCACAAAAAAAAAAAAAACAAAACAAAACAAAACAAAACAAAAAAACCAACCACAAGGTGTATGTCTGTCAGGAATTAAGTACAGCTAAAGCTGCACAGTGTCACCCTGACCTAAGCTACCATTCCAAGGTGCACCACAGACTTCAAAAGAAAAAGTATCTGGAACTGCAAAGAGCAGATCTGTGCGTGTGAAATACAAACATATTAGTTCACTGAAAGATGTATTTGTCTTCCATTAAGCAAATCTTTAATCTCTAGGTGACCAAGTACACTTTTCTGGCTACACAGAAGAAATAAATAAAAGCAGGCTGTATAAAATAGCTGCAAAAGTCACTACTGACAATAACCCACGGAGTAAGATCTGAGCAGCCTCACCTCTCTGGGCTGTCCTGGGGGATAACCAAGAGGGCTCTTCCACCAAAGAACAGCTCTGGGTCCTATTTCCTACAGGGCAGGAATCACTAGCTGTCCATGGAGCTATATCAAATACAGAAAAATTTACATCACCTTCAGAGTGTTCCCAGCTTAACGTTCAACAAGATCTAGGAGAAACCTGAAGGGAGGAAAGAAGTTGGCTGCAGGGAGCAGCAGGAGAAAGTGATGACTGGGTAAGAAAATGGCAGATCAAATATGAAGTTGATAAATACGAAGTGACACGGGCAAAAACAGCTCTACATATAGAGCAATGGAAATTGAGCTAATTACTGCCATTCAAGACAGACAGCATTTTGCAAATGTCAGTTTTATGTGCTGCACTTACAAGAATAACTAGAATATTAGGGAAGAAATAAAGAACAAAAAAAAGATATTAAGTCACATTATAAATATGTGAAATGCAGGTCCTGACCCTGTTCTCTCCGTTTTCCTCTGCTCCCTCCCAGTCTTGAAAGGGCTAGGTGGAAACTAGAAAAGACACAGAAAGTTGGCCAAGAAAATAAATATATAAAACAACTAGCGTGCACTTAAGGAAAAAAAAAATAATTACAACTTCTTAAGCCTGTGGAAAGTTTACTGAGAAATACTGTTTTGGGCTTGCGTGGCAAGATTTTGGTAGCGGGAGGGGGCACAGGGGTGGCAGCTTCTGCAAGAAGCTGCTTAAAGCTTCCCCTGTGTCCAGTAGAGCCAATGCCAGCCAGCTCCAAGACGGACCCACCACTGACCAAGGCCAAACCCATCAGAATCGGTGGTAGCGCCTCTGGAATAACATATTTAGGAACGAAAAAACCAACAACGGGGGGGGAGCTTTTGCAGCCAGAGAGATAGTGAAAAGATCTAAGAAACTCCACAGACACCAAGGCCAGTGCAGAAGGAGGTGGAAGAAACGCTCCAGGTGCCAGAGCAGAGATTCCCCTGCAGCCCGTGGTGAAGACCATGGTGAGGCAGGCTGTCCCCTTGAAGCCCATGGAGGACCCCACAATGGAGCAGGTGGAGACACCTGAAGGAGGCTGTGACCCCGTGGAAAGCCCATGCTGGAGCAAGCTCCTCAGGTTTGCTGGCAGGACTTGTGATGCCATGGGGGACCCACACTGGAGCAGTCTGCTCCTGAAGGTCTGCATCCCATGGGGGACCCACGCTGGAGAAGTTCATGAAGGACTGTAGCCCATGGGAAGGACTCATGTTGGAGAAGTTCATGAAGGACTGTCTCTCATGAGAGGTGTATGGAGCAGGGGAAGAGTCCTCCCCTTGAGGAGGAAGGAGCAGCCAAAACAACATGTGATCAACTGACCGTAACCCCCATGCTCACTCCCCTGTGCCTCTGGGGGGAAGTAGGGAGAGACTGGGAGTGAAGTTAAGAAGGGAGGGTCAGGGGAGGTGTTCTAAGATTCGGTTTTATTTCTCACTGCTTTACTCTGTGTTTTGCTTGGAAATAGATTAACTCTTCTCTGGAGGAGTTTTGATCTGGTCTGTTTTGCCTGGGACAGTAATTGGTGAACAGCCTTTCCCTATCCTTATCTCATTCCACGAGCCGTTCATTACATCTTTTTTCCCCCATCTAGTTAAGGAGGGGGAGTGATAGAGCGGCTTTGGTGAGCACCTGGACTCCAGCCAGGGTCAACCCACCACATGTACATACCATTATGAGTGCCTGGACAAAGCGAGCAGAGTACTTACTACCTGCTCTAATAAAATGAGTAAGAAAGAGCAAGTGAATCTCACAAGCTCAAAACACACCATGAAGCCAAGGAACTCACTGTCACAGGATGCCATCAGTCACTGAAGGTCAGCATAAGTTCAAAGCACAACTGAACACATTCCTGGAGCAAAACGCATCAAGGGCTCTGAAGTTACAGGCCATAGCTTCAGCTGGGAGATATACCATGAGCTTTATGGCAAAACCATGACTCTAATCTATCCAATGTTATCTAGTCAAAACCTATTTGGGTACCATATTAACAAGCCCACTTGCCATGCTCCAGTTTGGCTGTACCTTGCATTGCAAGTCTTCTCCATCTCTCTCTATCTGCTCTCTCTATCTAGCTCTCACCTTCCTCACCAGCAGTGTGATGCAAGTGGATGCTATCTACACGGCATCTCAACTCCAATGAGTCATATCATTACACTTTCTTATTGGTATTATGGACATTATATAACATGACCACATCACAGATAAATTAGAAGAAATTCATACGGCACTGAAAAGGAGAACAGAGAACATTCTCTGAATATAAATTTTTGCATGGAAATTACGGGCATGGAAATTACAATTACTTGATTATTAGTAGGAAACAGAAAAGTGAATAAACGGTATTGAGGGGAAAATAATAAGGACTAGGTTTATAGCAGTATTTTTCACATAAACCTTCAGAGGACAAATCACATGAGTGTCTTGCACGCCTTATTAGTATCAATAAATGCAAACACAATAGTAAGCAACCCAAATTAAGTATCATCACTAAGTGCTAACAGAATCAGTTGTTAATGACCTATTAGCATCATAATTAGCAGATTGGATATTTATGCTCATTATCTTATTCAATTTACAAATAATATTTTGAATAGCTTAAACCACAACATTATCAGTAGAAGTCCCACCTGAAATGCAACATTTTCAATTAAGAGGTTACAGAGTTTCCCCATAATGCACTAAGATTTACTTTTGGAGCTCCTAGATGCTTTGAAAACCTGTTATCCATCAAGACATTGTTTCACAGCAAAAGAAAAAAAAAATATCAGGTTCTATTCTCCCCGGATAAAGTACAATTCCTAAGTGTCTTCCAACAACCATCAGTCATACTGGCAACGCTTTGTTGCCAGCATTGACCAGGTTTCCTCACCACACGGAGCAGAGAACTGCAAGGCTCGGGTCAATACGTTCCCCAGTTCTACAGTATTCAGCTGCAGTGCTCTGGGTTTAACCCTTTTTGCATTGTTCCACAAGAAGGCTTTTATACTTATTAGAAGCTTCATCTTGGTAGTTAAATGCTACAAAGCTCATACAGTACAATATCCATGGTGCAAAATGTACACTTTCTGTTTTAAGCCAATGTACAAATTTGTCCTGGTTTTGCTGGGATAGAATCATAGAACTCATTTTCTGCACAGAAAAGCTGCATCTTAGAGCAGACTGCAGCACTTAATTCTGTGAGAACAAGGTTGATAAGACACTTTGATGTAGTTTATGGCCAGCTATGGAATGCAGGTTCCATAGTGACCAAGGTCTTGAGCAGTTCTGAGACAGCCAGGTGCAGAAGCTCGGAGGGGCGAAAGCCAGGACACCCGACCTGAGCCGGCCAACAGAAGTATTCCATCCCATAAACGTCACGCTCCCTGTACATTAGGAGATACTCTGGGATGACCCTCTCTCTTTGGCAGCTGCCGTCCCTGGAAGGTCTCGCCCGCCGTCCCGTCCCTGAGCCCCACTCTGTGCTCCCAGCCCTGCCCTGCCGGGTGCGGTGACTGTCGCGCTCTCGCTGGAGCTGCGCTGCTCGCTGGGTGCGGCACCAGCGCTCACTGCTGAGAGGGTGCAGCTCGCCAGCCCTGTATCGGCTGAGGATAACCTTCTGGATTTTATACTAGTGTTGGTGTTACTAAGATTTTCATTCTTTTACTAAATCTGCTTCTATTTCAACTCACGTTTCCTTTTCTGTTCCAAATTTTCCCTCCTCACATAGGGGAAGGGGCATCAGGAAATAAAATAACTGTCTAAATCACAAAATTTCAACTAGAAATTTCCATTTTTACCTCTCTTGTTGCAGAACTCAATGAACAACAGCTCCACATATACTTAATCCACCACCTTAATCATTCTGAAAATCTCAGCTCTTTCTCAGCCTTCTCCTCTTCAAACTGAAGTCATAGCTTCTATTTCTCCCTTTGTGTCTCATCCAATTCCACCACATCCTTCAGGAGATGCAGAGATATACAGTATTAAATAATTATACCACACTAAGTGTTTACATAGCAGAAAAATTATCATCTCAGTCCTCTTCTCAGGACCATCTTGTTCATGCCTAACACAACATAGATGTCTGAAAATTAACACCAGCATCCTTCAAAATTAGAACTTGTATATCATAATACAGCAGGTATCGGTATGCAATCCATCCCTCTATGGCATAGCTGACACACAGACATCTGAGACTCTGAGAAAACAAATAATGTACCAACTTTAGTTCACTGAGCAACCGTTCTGCACGCAGGCTACATGACTGAGCTTTAAATAAACCCCCCGAAACACAGACCCTCAGAATAGGACATATTGCAGTATATTTGCCCAATTCTTAAAGTCTTTTCCTAAGCATTATACAGATGCTCAGCTAATACAGACTTTTTAAAAACACAACTTATTGACTGCAGTAGGTAAACTGCTTTAAACAATGTAAGGCCTTTTGCTGTTGACCACACAGTTACATATGAATGATGTCATCTGATGATTCAGATGAGACTTTCAAGGTTTTGTCTATACTCCTCTCAAATCTCAAGGATGTTATTTTCCTTATAATCTCAAATTACAACGGTGATCACCTCCGTTCAACACTAAAATAAAGGATACAGTTACAACATACTCGAACCGTTGCTTAGTAGCCAGCCAGCGTTTGTCACAACCCCTATAATGAGGTCTAACACAAGTGTTCTATAGCTCCACACTACCCTTTTCTCCTTGCACAGTTTAAGTCAGAACAAGCCCATAAAGTTCAAGGGATGATATGTTTGTCTTTCAACTTCACCGCTCTTTGACTCTTCTAGTTCTAAGACTGCTCTGTAAGGGAACCAGTCCTTCTCTTTCCACCCACGCCCAGGTCTGAGCAATACCTGTCCCGTCTTTCTCTTTCCCATATTTGCCTGGCCCAGAGATTTTTACAGCCTCTGCTTTTAACTGCCTGTTAAATTTCTTTTGAGAAAGGGAGAAAACTTTTACCAAAGTAACTTTAGTAGGTTATGCTTCCCTTATTGCAGAGCTGCCAGTGACATTTACAACAGCAATCTCCACAGCAACTCTGGAATACGCTCCAGTAAATAAGAAATAAAACACAGAAAAGTTAAAGGTTTTTTCCTGGCAAGGGATAAAGTGTATGTGAATGCTCTGGGTAAAACAAACTAAAAATCTAACTTACATGTTTATTTTGCCATAATAAAATTTCTAAAATCCTATTGAACCAACCTAACTTTGTTTGCAGCTTCTTTCCAAAGTAACATTTACTTTGGTAGAACTGAGAGTCAGCAGAAGCTCTTCTTCCACATGCTTCTCTGATCTTGAGTTTAAACACACTACCCAAAAGCCTTGTACCTTACTAATGCCCGATTTGGGGATCGTTGTCATTACTGTGCCTTGGAATGGAATAGTTAGAACAACAACCAAAAAATGAAGGTTCTTAATGCACGGAACTGTCAACTGCTTACACATAATTTTGTTTGCACTGGTTTTGAAACACATTTCTTTTCAACCTTTTCAAGAAATTGAAACCAATTGTTCTCAGGCCACCGCACTCTTTTCTCTTTACAGAAAGCTAAGCATTTTACAAAGAACAGGTCACCTTAATGACACTACTTAGGAGACCTCACTGAACGGTCCTCAGCGAAACAAGTTCCATCATGACCTGAGAAACCACAATGACCTTTGCAATGGAAAAAACCTACAGGGAACTTTAATTTCAAGTATTCGAGTGAGGTTTATATATTGTCAGAAGTGACAATACCAAAAGTCCATCTACCTCTGAGCAGCTCCAGCCCCAGAACGCAGACAGCCTGTTGGCATTCATCTGACTAAATCGCCGATCAGTGCACCTAGAATATTTCTTAACTAGTTTAGTGAACCTTCTGAAAGCATTATAATCCAGTGAGGCTGCGGGGAATTTGCCACACACAGTCCTTTTTAAGAAAGCCTGACTTAAAAGCATGTCCCCATTATCAATCAGCCCACTAATTAACTGATCCACATCCAGAAACTAGAGCAGGAATTTACATCGCTGCCCAGTTCCAGACTATCGGTCCTCCCTGGCTTTGTAGCCAGTGCATACTGATTACATCCTGACTTGGCAAAGGACACCAGGGCTACATGTTCTTTTAGCAAAATGCTGTACACTAATGAACAAGTTATTTTGGTCTTCCTCACCCACAGGTGAATTAATGAAGGGATTTTGGAGAAAAAATTAATTGATTATCACCAGTAGAAAATACAAGTAACATTCAGTGAATAAATTTCTTCAGGAAAAATAAATTCAATTACACTTTCTCAGCTTCATATGCTATTTTCCAGCAAGCTTTCGGCTGACCTCTTCAGGCAGATTGAATATCAGGGAAATTAGGGTCGAATGGAATCAAGAAGGTGTTTAGTGCATTCTCTGCCCCTAAGCAAGACAAAATAGACCTAGGTATATGCCAGCAGGTATCTCATACTTACAAGTGCTAAGTGACAGAGACTTTACAAGCTCCCCAAGAATCCTGAAACAAAAACAAGCTTTAACCAAATAACCCTTACACACAGGTAAAGTATGAGGTGTGGCACCCGCAGTACCAGCCTCTCAGATGTTCACATGGTGGAAATATCAAGTGTACAAGACAGCCATGAGGCAAAAATGTACAGTTTTTTCTTCCTGCAACCAATTGCGACCAATATTTACAGTTACCTAATAAACTCACTTCAATGGTTACATGACTCCTTTGCTAAATGCATGAAAGTATTCAGGTATTTCATATGAATTTATTAATTCATTTGGAAAGAACATTAGCATAGTTTGAACTGACAAAATTATGCCCATATTTATTACAGCAGGATTGTATATACTGATTACTTTCTCCTTTTTTTTTTTTTTTTTTTTTTTTTTACATTCCGTTTAAAGCAAGCAGCTTTCAAGGCAAAACCAATATTCTCTACGGTACGTAGCAGGACAAAATGCCACCTGTTTAGTATCTCTAGGTGTTACTGGGGCACAAACTTTTTTGTATATATTTGCAAATATCGATGCAACGTTTATATACAGTTTGTGAGAAACTGGTAAAATTAATCTCCAGGTGAAGTACAGAGACTGAGCACACTAAAACGTAAGATCTTCAGGAAATCAGGAACATGCATATCAGCCAGAAGTGCCCAAGGGGACTCAAGCTTTTCCACTGGTGGGATTCCACAGACTCAGTGGAAAGTGAGTCTAAAGCAGGAATTAAATTTATTTTTTATCATTTTCAATATTGAGCTTTATTTTCTTGTTGTTTTGCATCTGTGACTCTGATTCTACAATCACAGAATGTATTACTCAGGGATAGATGTAATATTTACACAGAAATCTGAAGTCCTGATCTCTTAACCAACTGCTATATAAATAAAGGTCTAGAAAAAAGTAATCTTGTTCACTCTTCTGATCACCAGCAGAACAGATGCCTTTCAGAGATGATATTTAAAAGTCTGTATACATGATGCTTCTCACCCTAAAAATTTTTCAAAATATTATAGTTCACAGTTACTTACTGAGAGATTACAATGGAATAAACTGTTTACAAAAAAAAAAAAATAAATCCCAAATTTCCAAACTGAAAAGCTAAAGTTCCCATCTAGTTCAAGCAGTTTAAAAAAAAGGAGACAGACAGATTGAAAAGTAGTTTTCAAAGTGAGAGCTGACAGAACTGGAGAGAAGCTGAAATACTGAACAGTAATTTCATAGAAAATTCAGATGTAGCCAAATGCAAATAATGAAAAAAATAAGAACAGTTGCAACCACATTCTGCAGCAAGGCTTTGGTTAATGATTCCATTGAGACATAATGAATTACAAAAAGCTATTAATTATATTATACTTTATGGGACCATTTTACACTTCTAGATGACCAGTAAGGAAATGTTGATATCTGAGGACTTCAGTATGATACTATTTTCAGTTTAGGTTAACAAATATAGAATCTTAGGTATCAATAAAAATGAATGTAATCAATATACTATTACATACGTAATTTTGTACTACGCAATATTCTGTCACAGAATAAAAACAGTAAGCATGAACAAACTGTACAAAAAAAAAAATCAGTATGCATTTTCTGCTAAAAGTGTATTCCTGAGAGCCGGGACGTTTGCTAAACTGTGACATTCCGCATAACTGGCGTTGTATTTTTGCTCCATCTGGTTGGGCAAGTAAGGGAGCTTTGCAAAAAGGGAAGCAAAAAGTAGTTTGATTAGTTTAATTTCACAGAGTTTTACATCCTCTCTGTCAATCTGAAGTCTCATGTGAAGAAAGTTTCATAGTAGTCCTCAAAGGTTTAGTCCAGCTGCGTTGACAGAACAAAAAGTCATACCAAATAAGTGGATTGCCATGGGAAAGAAAATTTCAAGGAAATATTTAAGTTTCCAGTTGAACTTTAAAAAGAAGCTTCTCTTTCTCTTATCTGCCTTTGAAACATAAGGAAGGCTTTTATTTCAGGAATTCATTAAAAATGAAGATCAGGCCCTCAATAGGAGGGAAGGCATAAAAGCCATCAGACACAAGAACGCTGTTGTATATAGACATTTGGGATTAGAAATATAATCCACTGGAAACCAAAAAACAAGAGTGGCACACTGTGAGCCAACTCTGTGGGATATAAGCCACTGCACTGCTATCTCACAGCTGCGTGGGAGATATCACTCTCCTTGGGAGAAAACACACAGAATATGATGTTATTGGGATATCATAGGAACAGGCAAAAGGAGAAGTGTAAAAACGCAAAATACTACATTGGACAATTTTTTGTAGTGTGGATCTTTTAGGGACCTTGACATATTTTCTTCCATGTGGCATTTAAAGGCTGTTTCACAGTGCCTGCTCTTTGCATTAATACTTGTGATTTTGAAGTCAGCTCTGAGGTGGTACAAATAACTGACTTCAGCAGAACTGCCGACACCAGCTGAGGATCTCAAAGTACGTAAAATAAACGCTTCTGTTCCTCTAATGTTTTTCATGGGTTTTGATGACTAAAAATTTCACATCACTTTACATATTCATTTTACAGTTGACTGACGAACTAAGTGGCATTCACAGTGATACAAAACCACAACTTTTCAAACCTGACTGTAAAAGTGCAAAGGCCAGAGTAAAAAAGCAGAATTTGTCAAAAGCTAAGTTCTTTCATGATAACATTTTCAAATATTTGTTTAGAGGTAATCTTCGCTATCAGGTAAACACTACGCTGATGGCAAGGTGAAGCACACTTTTCTGGTTCACACAGCAGGATCATTTTTTAAAAAAAAGAAAAAGCATGTTTTTCTTCTGTAATGCTTTTAAATCAGCTGGGAAAATGGTAGGTGCAGCTCAGTTTTGCAGGAGGTGCTCGTGGTGCTTGCAAAGCATAGATAACACCTCAGCTACAGGCTGGTATGCTGGCAGACATTAGAGGACAAACTGTAAAGATGGTATGCAGGATCCATGGGTGTGAGACAACTTCTGTGGGGTGAAGGACCAGGAGGGATATTTAGTGCTGACCCTGAGATCGTTCTTCTCTCACGTGAGAAGCCTCTCCCCCGTATGACCTCACCTTGTGTCCGAGAGCAGAGTCGTTCGTACAGCAGCCGGCACCCACGAAGGTGAGCCTGCGGACTGCTGCTCCCTCCTGCTAGGCTTGTGCTTTCCGATGCGGTGCAGATGGATCAAATCAAATATAACAGGACTGAAAGTGAGAAACAGGAAAAGCATTACATTTCTGTGGGGTGCTGACTTTCCAAGCAGGTTTCAGGCCTGTTTTAGAGAGAAGACAATGGCGAGTGGACCAGCCAGCCTTGGTTCCTGGCCCTGCTTTGTTAAGAGAGCAGGCAGTGAAACAACCAAAAGGTGTTTCTGCTTGAGCCCTCATCTAGACTCTCCTCTCAGGAGCCCACAGCTGACACATCTTGCTGATCCCAATATGAATTACTTGCTTATCAACTGCAATTGCCTGCAGTAGATGGGTAAACAAGCTTTGTCTACCAAAAAGCACTGCCATTTCATTTTAAACATTTCAACTATTTCAGGTCTAATCTGAACAACGTATCAGCACGTGATAGGAGAGGGATAATGACTAAGCTGAACAAGGTCTTTGGGCACACGTCAACTTCCGTTCCTGCCACAGCAATTCCAGCTTCTGGGAGTTAACACAAGACATCCTTTCTGAAAAATGTACATAACAACCAAGGGTGAAGTTAAAAAAAATAATTGGCAAGCAGTCATATTTCTTTTTATTATTTCTAGGAAGAGACAATGGGTAAGAAAAGATACATGACTATCAGGAAAGGGTATCATCTTTTTGCTTATGTTTTTCAGGCTATAATATGCTTCAGAAAATCCTATCTTAATATTTGCTGGAGAAGACAGAAATTGTACAGTCCACTGCACTGACAGTAGGATCATTCTGCAGTCTTATTAGTCATGTATAATAACAAAAGTAATAACAATACACTACACCAAAGTCATGTCCTATGAGAATATTGTCTAATTGGATGGATGTCATTTAAGAGAGACATAATGTTTTGTACAGCTACAATCATTTATAGTGTACTTAAAAATCTATTTTCAGAAGTAATGGCTACAGATATGTATACACGCTAGACTAAATTAATGGGCCAAATTACTGAGCTTGCTACAGTTATGGCATGCTGTAAGGGAAACCTGATTGGAAAGCAGCTGGTCTAAAAGAGCTAGTGGAAGATTTCTGCAGGTCAGTTACCTGCCAGTTTAAAATTTATTCTTACTGCTAACATCAAAGCTGTAAGGACATGTCCTGGGAGTAACCTGAAGGCTGGCAGGTGGCACAAGTTTTATTACACTCCATTTTTCATCAGATCAGGTCTTTTGAAAGCCCCTCTCCAGAGCGGAGGCAAGTGGTAGCAGCAGGTACCCGATTCCTCCTCCCCGTCTGTGGCGTGGCAGTGGGGCATGACTCGGGTGGGAATCCTTTCAGTTTCATAGCTTGGTAAAGGGTTTTATATGGTGGAGGAACTCTTTCTGATTAATTGAAATATAGTACAGTAAAATATAGTGAAATATAATCAGTAAAACATTTGAGAACAGTGGGAAAGTGGGAAAACATTAATCACAGAATCACAGAATAGAACCATAGAATGGTTGGAAGGGACCACAAGGATCATCTAGTTTCAACGCCCCTGCCATGGGGCGATTGGAACACAACAATTTTAATGAAAATGTGACTGTTAACTGAAATGCAGCATGGTTCCCAGTGACACACCCTATTCACGTCACTGCCTTTTCACTGGAAAAGCTGCTTTCAAAATATATGTATGAGGAACGTCAGCGTAATTCAGTAACAGCCTACTGCACATTACAGTTTCTGCAGTCAGCCTTCCTTTCAAAATAGGTTGATGGGATCTCAGCACAGGCTTTTCTCATTACAAAAGCAGCTTTTTGTACCCAAAAAAGTCCTATCTCAAATTCTTTAATGATATGCCTAGTTTAATTATAACCTACATTCTAGTTAAAAATTTGATTGGAACAGGTGTATAATGCACTGTCAGTGACACCTTAAGCTACAAAGACTGATCCAGATTTCTTACTAAAAGAATTCTGAGAGGAAACACTTAGTTTCCCAAAAAGGAACAAGTAATTTTGAGTCTTTTACACTTAAGTCAACATCACAGTCTTTCAGCTACAAAATTGACTAACTGCAACTTCTGCAGCTTAATGAAGAAACAGAACACCGGTTCAATCAGAAAGGCAGAAAGTCAAAGTGTTTATAAGAAGTAAAGCTAAAGTTGGGAAAGAATTTTACATTTCATATGCGGTGGGAAACAGGAACATTAGTTTTCACCAGCAACAGAGATTCTTTTACCCATAGGATAAAATACGTGGCATTTTAAGGACATTTTCTAGCACTTCTCTTGTTGCCTTTTTCACTGATTATTTTTACCTACACATCCCACATTAAAGTCAGGAAACACTTTCTCTCTGGTTATGATTAACGTAATGCAATACTGTAACTGTGATAGGTTTCACTCTTCATTGTTTCTCTCCATCTCTACTTCTCTCCTTCTTTAATATCTATCATCTGTGCTCCTTTTTCTCACCTACCTTTTTTCCCCTCAGTATTCTAGCTGGGCAACATTCCAGCTGGTACAACCCATCAGTGACCATGAGCTGTTATAAATAACCCAGAAACAGATCTCCCTACCTGAGACTTAACCACATGAAAGGATGATCTCCAGAAGTCGCAAACTATTCAAGATACACAGCCTCTTCTCGTATCCCCAGGTAAAAGTCATGGCGGTGGAATGGTTGGATGATTTAAAATATTTATATTACAGCGTTAACACAAATTGAAGAAGTATTTTGATAATCAGATTAAGGACTGTTGAACATATTCTCTGTTATATTCTGGTGGTTAAGTTTAAAGCTTAAACTGCTGGTTTCATAGTTTCACAATCTCAGTGTTGAACATAAAAATACCATTTAATTAACTGTTTTTCTGAGATTTGCTTTCAAAATTTACTCAGACAGAGTAAATATCCTGTGTTTGTAATTGAAAGGATGTTAGTCCCAGAACTGTATTTCCATAACGACTGCATCCTCATTACAATTCTCAAATTTTCTCAAGTGCTTGCTCTGCTGACATTTTGTCAGTAAAGTTTAATTAAACAAAAAGCACATGTGCACTATGAATCTGAAATTGCAATGGTGAACAGGTGTACATGGCTAAGTATAACTGTGTTACCAAAACCTAAATCAGAGACGTTTAGAATCCAAACGTGGGAATGAAATAAATTATTGAAATCAATTATACACGACTACCTTCTACATGAAAGTGCAACCTTCTATATGAAAGTGCAATAACAATCTCAGAAGGATGATGTCACAGGTCCTAAAAACTACAGCTATAGTTTAATCAGTAAACAAAACAAGCCAGAGACTGTTTATGCTGCTTAATTGCCTGCGCTCTCACTGGCATGTCTTTTGCCCACTCACCCTGGGATCCCAGAGAGCAAGTGCACAGGCACAGCTCGGGTGCTCAGAGACCTCAGGCTCCGTTCCCGACAGACAGTCTGGTCACTGCCACTCCGTTTCGGAAAGGAAGCGAGCTCCGGTGCGCGGGAGGGAGCTGTGCTGTGCCATTTGGCCTCGGGGATGGAGAACAGCCACTGGCCTATTTTATTTAATTGTAAAGGCACGGTCTCTGGTGCCTCTAAGAAGGTGTTGGCACACCGCTTATTGCACCATTCAGCATCCTCTCATTAAGCATCCTATCGCTCAACCATGCGTAGCTATCAAGACCCTTGCAGCATGCTCACACCGCTCAGTACAATGCACGTTTCCCCGTGTGCTACAACAGACCCCCTACACACAAGAAGAATAAGTTTTCAGGAGTGAACATGCGTGCACTGCTCTCCTGCGCTCCCTTCCATCGAAAGGACACTGGAGTCTAGCTGGTTTCTAAAAAACTTAGCTTCCACAAACAAGGTTTGTTTGTTGGTTGGTTGGAGTTTGTTTGGTTTTTTTTAAGTGAGATCACATACTGTTTACTTCTAATACAGAAATCGATTAGAAACAATGTTGAGCATGAAATACAGCTATCATATCTCAGACAGACAGAAGCACATGCTAAATGCATCATAACAAAGAAAACCAAAATGCTTTTTCAAATATAATTTGAACTTAAATCTGATCCACAGTCTGCCTTATGTTTTTTTCTCACCATTTCAGAAATCAGCCTTTATTTGTATCAACAGAAACGTTGTACACTGTTTCCCCCTCCTTCCTGAATGAAAAGACACGTTAAAGCTGCTATATGGAATCACCGATAACAGTGGCACTTTCTGTTTCCTCCTAAGGGGTCCAGAATACACGTTTCTTACCAACGGAGTAAGGCACTCCAGCAGCATACAGTGTTTGCAGTACTGCCTGTAATCCTGTTTTCAAAGACTGTGAGCACTTTCAGATAGGGATAGCCCTTATACGCTGTGGCATCTGATCCAGAGTAACCCTGTGCTGGCTGACAGGCTCACTGACTTGAAGGCAGCCTATTAAAACAAGCCCTGAATTCTGGGCAAATGACGTGTATCAAGGGCTCATTTCAGACCCCAGATTTTTAACATTTAATTAATCTCATCTGCTTATTCTTAAAGATAGAACGACTGTGTCAAATACACACACTCAGCATCTCTGAGATGTCAGTGACAATCATCTCCACAACCAAGCGAGAACCCAAGAATTTTTATTCTCAGCATCTCTGACATCAAGCAAAACCACTTGTGCAAACTGCTGGCAAAGCGCCTGTGTCGTATCCTTGCCTACTGATTGCTCCATACAGAGACTCACAGCCTGAGTTTTCAGTTCATACACAAAGCTCTGTGCTAGGGAAAATGAAATCCAGGGTCAGCTACACTGCAACCCTAGCTCCAAAGACATTATTTTCTCCTGGTTTCCCCGTATTCCTCAAAATCTGCAAGTTTTGGTCCGCAAGTATAGGAACTTTCCCTGAAATTTCTGGGATGTGTTAGATGCTGTGTTCATAAATGATCATAACAGCATCAGTGCTGGCAAGTTGAGTGTAAGTATATACCATGTTAAGTTGGTTCATTTTCAAATAAAAATAGCAATGAACCTTTTTATTGAAGTATGAAGACTGAAGAGAGGAAACTGGTTAGAAAAATCATCATCACCATATTTTTAAATGATTGTTCTTCCCTGGCTGAACTGAAAAATGCGGAAAGTAAACAGCAGTGCTGCAAGTAGTTTATATTTTCAAGATTCTTGGTTTGTGAATTCCAGGTGCTACTTCTCAGGCAGGCAGGAAAATTAGATTCCAAAAAACATTGATTTTAGCATGACAGTATTTTTCTGAAGTTAATGAGATGCAAATCATTATGCACGTATTTACATTTTTGATTAGGACAAGATTGAGAAGTTAGAAAATAGAGCAATGATCCTCCTGTAGGTTTCAGCAAAGATGTTTCAGATATGCAAGAGACATGAATAACTAACACAGAAGAAATAAGCAAAGGTCAAAAAAAGTATTAAAAGGCTGAAGATAACTAACTTGTCTCTACTATCCTTACCAAAGAGTTCACACTATCTAGGGTGCATATTTTTTTAATTAATGGAAAACTAGTTTGATGCGAAGACCTACATCACACTGAGGCTCTGAGGGGCTTCTCTAGAAACTCGCAGTTCTGTCACACAGCAAACCCTCATCAAACTCCCCAACATAATAGTCTGACCTCAGAAGCAGTGAAACTGAAGTCTGCCAATGAAACTTAAGAAAGAAATTTGATCAAGCCATTGGAGTCTTTTGCATAATTCACTTTCTCTTCTTTGGATCGCTCTTGGCTGATCTGGAGAAGGAGCACCATGCCTCCAGCCCTCCTCGCATCACAGATACCCTACAGATACCTTACCTGAGGCACATCCTAAAGCTGCAGGACAACCTACTCCAGGAACACAGTTCAAGGAGAAGTGATGTTTCCAAGATGTAAACTACTCAGAAAGTGCTGTGGCTGCTAGCTGTGAGCAGCCCACAGTAAGAAAGAGCCAGGGCTACATCTGAGTGGGGGATCTGAGAAGTAAACCAGGGGTTACAGCACCTGAGAATTTCTAAGCTAAAAGAATACAGAAAGCTTGGATAACCTCAGCTGAGAGACAGAGAAGCACAAGTATGGGGGAAAAAAGAAAAGCTGGGGTAGAGGCAGGGGAAAAATCAACCTGAAGAAATTAAAATTTAGTTTTTCTGGACCTAACAGCAGAAGAAAGCATAAGCGCTGTGAGATAAAACTGGGGCTATCAAAAGAGCTAGTCAGAGTCAACACAAAGAATCTGTCAGATGGCCCTGAGTCTCAGTCGTAGCCTCACAGGCTTCTAATTCTAGTTTATAGCAAAACACCTGGTAAAGGTGAGCAAGAATAATGCTTTATTCAGCCAGACTTCAAGCCTAGCTACCTAAATTCAACTGCTACTTTTTAACTTAATCCTTCTAAACCTTCAGACCGACTCTGGCTAGCGAAGAAATACCAAAGCTGCACTGTAATTTGGAGGTGCTGCAGAAAATCATTGCAAATGCCAGGGTGGTGTTAGTACCTAATAAATGTGAGACCATACAGGCCATCAAATCTGGGACTGGAAAAAAACGTTGCCCCTATTCAGCAAGGGCCTTTTGAAGCCATTCTGCCTCATCTTACAAGATCAGGAGTGCTTCTACTGACTGGGATCCAGCTAACCTGCTCACCCTCTCCTGCCACTGCAAGGTACTGAGCACTGATGACATCTCTGCTTCCCTATGCTCTGTTCGCAGTTTGTGCTCTCATTTGATTTCTAGGGGATTAACGTATTTGGCCTAACTAGAGTCCTTGCATTTTGAATACAGAAGATAAGGGCAAAGTTAATGTTCTATGATATCCAGGAGGACAGCTGAGACTTCAGTGTCTTGGAGCTATGAAATGAATATAGGTGTGTTTAAAACTCACTGCATTTCAGAGATGCTGAGGACCTGTTAGCTTCCACTCACAACCATACCCAAGTCTGGAAGCTCTTTCGGTGGTATCCAGCAATGGATCCAAAAATTTAACAGCAGGTACTCCAGTTCACTAATTGTAGCTGCAACTAGAGAACAGAAAGCTGGGAGGGGTGGATCCATACTTTAACCCATTTCTTGCTGTCTCCTATTACATCTGAGCTGGTGGATGTGGAAGTGTTCTCAGTTTCCGACGGCAGGTGGGGTGTTCGTTGGTGCCTTACTGAGCCTGAAGCCCGTGCTCCAGGCAGACCAGGCAACAGCCACTGCTGCTTCGTCTGTGTAGTCCCCGGGATATAACACGGCTATGCGCTATTCTCTATTATTTGTCCCACAATGACAAGCAGATTAAGGCCATGCTGCAAGAGGAACACGACACTAGAAAGACGATGTCATTTATTGATTTTCACTCTTCACAATCATGGGCAATTAGGCAATCACAAGTCTAATTCAAGACAGGTCCACGGGAAATCGAATCCATTCACCAACACACAACAGATCTGAAAATAACATTCTGTACCAATAAAATAACATACCATACCGTAACAAGCATAAACACCGAAAGACATAGCTACAGACCCCAGGAAGAAAGTGGGAAAGATTAAAAGTATTATCAAGTATAATCTCCACCCTGAAGTACTTCCTCAAATAAAACACAAGTAGTAAAAGTTCCAAAGAGCCCTACCACTATTCACAAGAGGGATGAAGTACTGTAAAACCTACATTAAAAGTCTCACACTACTGAATTGCGTTTCAGCCTAGTTACCTCCCAAGACTGATTATTTTAATGAGTTATGGTCATTTTAATATAAGCAAAGAAGAGCCATGCTATTTCACAGTTAAGTCACAACCTTGATCCACAAAGAGCTTTAAACAATGATAGCATTTGTTTTTGAGGACTTTTTTTTTTTTCTTCCCTGACAGAGACTCCCTTCAACAAGGCAGGTTATTCTGGGAGGAATCAAACGGAGCCAAGAGCACAGGAAAGGAGAAGAGGAAGACCTAAACAGGAAAGGATACCGAAACTTTCAGGAGAAGAATAAACTCACTGGTGCGTTCAGTGACTTGTGGGGAGGCTTCGTGGCCCCTCCCGCCTGAGGAGCCCGGCCCGCCGACACAGGCGTTTGGAGCAGCAGCCGGCTGAGCTTCCCACCGCCTCCCAGCTCCCGGGGCCCCGGGCAGCGCCGTCCCACGGCTCGTCCCCCGATCCCTTTCCCCGCTCCTGCCGCTCGCAGCCACACAAACACGGCAAGGGAAGGACGCTCTGCTTCCAGCGAGGGTTCGGCATGCCCTACTTCTTCGCTTACTTCTGCCTTCCAGCCCCTCTTTCTTCTGTGCAAAACCTCGGGATGCTCTTGAACCCCCGTGGCCTCCCAGCGCTCCCGCTACCTAAGAGCCGGGGCCACCCGGGTACCGGCCCGGCCAGCCCCTTCGCACCTCCTCACAGCCACACACCCCCTCACCTCAACGGCCCCAAACGCGCCGCCCCACCGCTCCCACCCCCGCCAGCGCCGGGAGCAGG
>VWZZ01002740.1:1299233-1399315 GCA_013399095.1 Psophia crepitans
GGCCGAGGGAGAGAGAGGCGGCACCGGCGCTGCCCCCTGCCCGCCCCCCGGCTGCCGCTACGGCCCCGCGGAAGCAACACGGGCGAGGGGCGCGCCGCCGGGATACTTGCATTTTCGGTGGGGCTGGGTCAGTCCCCGTAGCCCGGAGGGGTGCCCGGCAGCCTCAGCCAGCGCCGCTCTCTGCATACTCAGTTTTCTTGTGTTTTCCTTTTATTTTAGTACCTTGCCCCACCCGCCCCTGTCCCTGACAGCACAGAGCAGGCGCTGAAGGGACGCAGCGATGGGTGCTACACCGCCAGCTCCACAGAGCATCCCGCACGCCGCCCTCCCGGGAGCGGCCGGCCTTGCGGGCAGGGCAGGGCGCGGGCAGCCGCCTGCTGGGAGGCTCCGGCAGGCAGCCCGGCCGCGGAACCGCACAGCACCTAACGCCGCAGCTAGCTGGGATGAATGTCACAGCCGACGAGAGAAGTCAGAAACTTCTGTCGGCACATTGATTTCCTAGAGGAATGGAAGGTGTCGGGCTCAACTCATGAGGGCATCCAAGCGTGGGGTGGGCGCGGGAACCGCAAGTCTCAAGCCAGTGGGGGAAATCCTGGATGGAGACGTGCATCCGCAGATGCACAGAGCGCGCAGGCGATGCGTGGGACTTGCTGCTCTCACACACTCCAGTTCCACGTCTTCCCAGGCATCACGCATCTGCATCCCAGGGGTAGCTACGGCTTGGCGGGTCATCCCAGCCGCCCTGCAGCTTGTCATGGCACAGGTGAGACTCCAACGCTTCGCTTTGGTAAACACTCACTTCCAACCAGGATCACTGCCAAGCCACGCTGAAAGGATTTGGAGACATGAGAACCATAGTTGAAGTCTTTGATGGATGCAACAAAGTTAGGACCAGTACTCGGTAAAATGTCATTCTAAAAAGGCTGTGTCTTTGACTCTTTTTGCTCTCAAACCCAAACGCCACCGATTTCAAATCGATAATGCTGCGTAGTGCAAATTTCAAGTTACTCGAGGCAAAAATACAGATTTTTAGACCACTCGCAGGAGCCAACCCTTAAGGCGCAATACCACTCTGAACTTTAACAATAACTCTTGCTGTATTTTTCCTACATAAGCCATTTCAAAATAAACATAACAGAAAATACATGTAAATAGCATGTATTTAGCAACTCACTTTTGGACTTCCCAAACCGCTTTGTGTAGTTAAAAACTTTTTCCTATGGTAGCTCTCAGATGGCTCTTTGTAAATAAGAAACATCCTTGAAAAGGAGAATATTCTTTAAAACACACAGAGTAACTATGTTACCACATAAATATTAATGAACATTAAACTGCGTGCATGACTTCCATGCAAAAGGCCTTATGCACATAGGTGTATTTGCTGGCAAAGCTCACACATAAATCTCCCTACTGGTTGGGTGTCCTTGGTGATACATGGAGGTCTTTCCTTTTAGATATAAATGAAGGATGTTTTTAGAATGCCTAGCTCTCAGAACATAACATCGTTAAAGGAAATTAAAAGCAAACAAAACCAACCCAGAAGCAAGCAAGCAAGCAAACAAACAAAAAAAGAAGGCTATTTGATTTGAATGGGAATTTCCTACCTCTTCTAAACTGATTTACCCATCCCTACATTTTGCTCTTTAAATTTTAAAGCATCTGAACATTTGTTCTGTCAGTTGAGAAAAAATGGACTTACTTAAACTCATGTTAGATCCCCGGGGGATATCATGGGAAAATAGGACAGCAGTGCTAAGAAAAAAAACCTTCATCTACAGCATCTTTTACAATTAAAAATTTGCAAACAGTGAACAACAGCAGGAAAAAAAAAAAGACAAAAAAGTAAAAAGTATTTAATTCCTTTTTATCCTGCAACTCAAAGTTCCGTATTGAATCCAATGACCAGAGCACAAAAAGTGCAAATGAAAAATTCTTACGTCAGTGGCAATAGCTGGCAGTTGCTCTGCATGAAGGACATAGTTCCATATCCATATTTTTACTGGCATCTAATTAACACATACTATCTTCATCAAATTTCAAATAAAAAGTCTTGAAGTACAACCAAATTGGATCATATATATTCCTTTGTCAAGCCTAAGATGCAAGAGAACTGTGACATCCTTCAAGTGTTTCATAAATACTGATAGAGACAACAGGAAACCAGAAACGAATTGGTAAGTCCCCCAATTTTTCCACTGTAATATTTAAAACTTTACCTTGATGAGTTAACTCCTACCAAAGGTTTGTCTAGAATTAAATACATTTTCATTTTCAAGATCTTCAGGTTTCTCCTTTAAAAAAACATAAATCATGATGACCTTCAGGAGCTTAAGTGGAGTAAGAGCTAAGAAACCAGGACGAAGCAGCTACTCCCAACTACAACCAGTTGCCTGAAAAACATGGTAAGTTGGGACATGATATTAGGAAATTTTGTCTTTAACATTTCATCCTTCCAAAAGCATACAACAGCTAAGTACAGCAAGAGAAAATCTCTATATTTCGTAGAAATGAGACAACTTTGCAGCTTTGGGGAACTTCCTTTAATGGATACATCTGCCTATTAATCATAGCAGCCTAGAGAACTAACACTTTGTAGGCTGAGAGGGTTAGGTGGGATGAAATCCATGTTTCTTATTCGCAGCAAAAGGAGTTTTAAGGACTTTTTAACCTCTCATTGTTTTAGATTAATGACCTGGTAATTTTGAATGCATGCATTAGACTTTATTATTAAACCTATTACAAGATTTTTTAAACTGCTATCAAACAGAACCTGCATGTAGTTGAATTGCAGAAATCAAGGTAGGACTAAAGCAATAATGTGGCAGACTCCAAACTCAGATTTCTTGTACAAGAGGTAAAATGTGAAATATTTTGTTTAAAAAAACCCCTACATATTCCTTAGCATTTTTATAAGTTTCCAAAAGATTGAGTTGTATAAATTAGCTAGGAATTTTATTTAGAACTTCTTTTTTCATATTTACTGAAACCCATAAAAAGCACTTTCATTGCCACACTAAGTCTTTTAAATTATTTTGAAGAATGTATTTGCTTACGGATAAGATCTCAAACACCTCGCTCTCTTAAATGGTCCTGGACTGTAAGACCTTCACCACTGAATTCCTGATCCTTTTCTGTGCTTTGTTCCATGCTTTCAACATCAGACTTCCTAAGCTCTTTTTGGGTGTGACATCTTTATCACCATTTTTGTACTTTGCCTCCATACTTCATCAGTAACCATTTTCCCGCAGCTTATTAAGCGTAAACCAACATAAAGTTAAATTAATGCAGATTTTTTTTTCCTGTGACTGTGAATAGATTTCTTCAGCAGTTCTTTACATCCTTCAAGAATAATAAAAGTCATTAAAAGCTCACACACAGATCTGGAAGAGGTGTAAAATACATTAATGCCTCCTGATGTAAGATTATTGTCCCCTTTAAAATAATAAGGCATTTAAACAACTTTGTGTTGATTTTTATTAGATTCCCTGAAGTCCAAGATAAAATACTTTTTTAAATTAATGACTGATAAGTCATTACCTCCATTATAGGTAAATTACCATGGAGTCATTTGTTGCAAGTTTCTTGCTTTTTAAAAAAATAGAGAGAGGAAAAGACTCTTCCTCAACTTCCCCTCCTTATCTTGTCCATGTTGAAGAAAATAATTCTATAAATCAGTACACAAGCAAAAAAATATTATATAGCAAACATTAAATAATATATTATGTATTTTTCCTGTATCAATGTGTTTTCCTGCTCAAATGTATTTCTTTTGTCTTCTGGTAAATTTGTAATTCGTAGTATGCGTGTTCTGATTTTAATGGTTAATTCATTTCCTCCTCAGGTTACATGCATAATGACAGAGTTACACAATAATTTATTTTAAAAACTGTAGTGTACTTAGCCTGTCATGAGTATTATACATAATCATGAGCTTCCAGATCACATCTTCCATTGGTACTTCTCCATTTATCACGTTGATAGGTTATATTGCTCCACTGTCATTCATTTACCAGTGACAGAAATAGAATTGGCTTCCTGATGTGTGTAAACTGGCCCAAGAATTTTTGCAGGTAAGTATCAATGATGTGTTGCTTAATCTGCTCTGAAGCCCTGAAGGAAGGCTGTGGTTTAGTCCAAAGCACCGGCTACAGCTGAGGGACAAGTGGTTGTCCTCCTCCCCCTCCCAGGACGAGTGCTCACTCCAGAGCATGCATCAGAGTGCCTGCACCACCACCCCTCCACAACCCCACAGCTTCTTCCAGCGACACGTCAGTTTTAAATAAAGAATCTCCTCATTTTTATTGTTGGGGTTCAGCAGACTTTTTACTTGTGCGCCTCTGCTTCACGTTGAGCTCTCATTCACTGAAAGCCTATAGTCAATTGGGTTTGCTGTCTGAACTAATTAAAGTAAATGAGAATAATAAACACAACAAAGAAAAACTGGAATTTAAATAGAGTACCTCTTACTTTCATTGAACATTCCCCAACTCTTGTGACCAACTATGCTGTTTTACAGAATTTGTTATTTTGTACACACATCTATTTTTTTAAACTAAGTAATTCTAGTGTCTTAACCTTTTTTCTTGTATGAAGCCTCTCCATGCTTTCATATATGTATATATTATTCTTTTTTTTAAAGTTGGAGCCATCAGGTCTCAGAGAATAAAGACATGAAGACACACTCTTGCGTTCAGTAGATTGTACATTAACAGTCATTTTGTTACAGACTGGATGAATCGGTGTCTGCTTCTGCATTTGTCCTTCTTGTCCTGTTTGGCTTTTTGGCCAACAGATCCATTATCCCCTGTCAAATGTAGTACAGATAAGGTAAGACTTACCGTTGTTCTTTGTTGTATCTAGGTAGTAATAAAACTGAAAATCAGAAGTCATCCATACAATACATAGAAATAATCAGAAAAGAAGATAATTTACCACACTTTTTTGGCAAGTGCAGATGACCTCAGATTCAGAGATGCGTGTCAGTCACAAAGACTATGGAAATGCAAGTGTTATTTACCTTGTTTACATAGGTTTTCTATATATATATATAAAAAGAAGTATAATTTTAAAAAGGAAAGTATTCCTCTCAGAGAAATTTAGCATTTAACTCTCACAAGAACTATGCCAAAATGAAGCATCTTTTACACAAAATATGAATTGCAGCATCAGAGTTAAAAAGCCTCCCCTTATTCACCCGCCAGACTGCACTAGACAGGGATAACAAACGTTCTTCTTAGTATCTACCCAGTATAAAATTACCTATGATAGTCTCACTTGTAGAACATCAGGCAATGGAATCTTCATGGCCTGTTAAGGTGAGGTTCCTGGAGGCAGAGAGGGAAAGTGGCTTCAGGCTGAGAAAGCTCCCATCCTCCAGCTAGACAGATCCAGATTGATCCTCCCTCCACGCAACTTCAGCAAAGCCAGGAAGGGTACTCCAGTTGTGTTGTCATCCCAGCCAGCACGATGCAACACTCGTCATGTCACCCCATAGAAACAGAAGGTCCTCTCCTTTCCCCATCCAAGAAGTGTTCAGCCAGGCAGCGTCAGGGGACATGCTGTTTGGGACGCTAACATACATCACCTTAAAACAATATGTTGTATCAGTGGCCAAACACTTAAACTGCTGTATGAGTATTTACTAAACATACCTGTATAGAGACATTATGGATCGCCCAAACTTTCTTTCTTTTCAGAGAGGAGAGAAATGTTTCATACAGACCTCGCAGGAATGACTGAAGTCATGGAATCATAGCAGCTTTGCGTTGGAAGGGACCTTTAAAGGTCACCTAGTCCAACCCTCCTGCAATGAGCAGAAGAGAAGGCTCTGGGGAGACCTAATTGCTGCCTACCAATACCTAACGGGGCCTACAAGAAAGCTGGAGAGGGACTGTTTACAAGGGCAGGGAGTGATAGGACAAGGGGTAATAGGTTTAAACTAAAAGAGGGAAGATTTAGATTAGGTGTTAGGAAGAAATTCTTTCCCGTGAGGGGGCTGAGGCCCTGGAACAGGTTGCCCAGAGAAGCTGTGGAGGCCCCATCCCTGGAAGTGTCCAAGGCCAGGTTGGATGGGGTTTTGGGCAACCTGGTCTAGTGGAGGGTGTCCCTGCCCATGGCAGGGGGCTTGGAACTAAATGATCTTTGAGGTCCCTTCCAACCCTAACGATTCTACGATCTTCAACTAGACCAGGTCGCTCAGAGCCCTGTCCAACCTGGTCTTGAATGTTCCCAGGGATGGGGCATCTACCACTTCTCTGGGCAACCTGTTCCCATGCCTCACCACCCTCACCATAAAAAATTTCTTCCTTAATTCAGTGGTCAGTTTGTCATGGTAGCTCTCACAGGCAAAATTCCTCCTCTGAATTAGACTGCAGGGAATCAAGAACAACAGTGAAACACATACTGGAGGTTATTTCTGTTTCCACACATTAGCATGTCTATCTTTAAGAATTAACAGAACAGACATCCAAGGTTAATTATGTTGGCATCTATAATTACCTCACCCTTACACCGAGTCCAACGGTAGGATATTTGAGATTCAAAGGTGTTTGAATTGCCAGATCTGTTTTAAATTGGAGATACCTGCGCACCAAGTGAGTTTAGGAAAAAAGCAGGCAAGAACTGTTTGGACATGTGGTCCAAAGTTCAGGCTGCATCGCAGCTCTCAAGACCAGACCCACAACAGGCTTGAAAGAATGCAAATTCTGTATTCTGGCTAATCTCTGTGTTGCCTCAGCATATGTGGGAAACCCTAAATATATGTTTAAACTTGATTTTGGAAGATGGGCTCAGTGTTTTGCATGCGTTTATGTGCATTTCTGGGTAGGAGCAGCCAAATGCTTACTTAAATACTTCAGTGAAGACAAGATCAAATCAGGACATTTCATCCACGTATATTTCCAGTTGGATGTATACTAATTATTAAGCAGTCTTTACAGCAGTTTCCAAAGGTAACAGGGAAAGAATTAAAAAGAAAAGTCAACTATCACGTTTTTAGTGCTTTAGAGTGATTTCAAGCAACTTCACACGACAAACATTTCTATCCACTGCACTCCTCTTATCAAGCCATAGCTAATCAGCTGTAGGCTGTCCTGCTGCTAACTCAGGCAACAAACCACTCCTGACTTCAGCAGATGTTCTCCTTTTCATGCCAATAGAAATATTTACTAACATTTTTTCATGTTGTGTTTTTCTGTCTCAAAACTTACTCCTCAGGATCAGGAATATGCCACATTTAACCACTCAGAGCCATAAATATCTGTTTACTGAGGTTGGTGTTCGCTTGAAAGTAATACAATAGGATTTTTATAGAGTTTAATTATCCAAACTAGGGATTACATAGACCCTGTGTCTTTAAAAATAAGAGTTTATTGAGGTTTGTTGTTAAGAGATGGGGTTCATCACAACCGGACAGGCTTTCTGCTGTCAGGCGAAGCGTGCACGCTATCCAGCTTGGCTTTGCCAAATGAGGTGGCTGCTCAACAAGAGGAAGAGATGCTTGCTGGTCTTTTATTCTGCAGGTATATAATCTCCAACTTGTAAACAAAGCAAAGCACTGCTCTCTCTTATTCAGCCAGCCAGCACCTCAAGGAGAACTAAGCAACTTTTTATAATGAAAAGCAGATAAATCATTTTCTTCAAAGTTATCATTTAAACATGTTTACCAATAATTGAATACCTGGTTTTATTTACATAGAATTTTCAAATTTCATAAATACCTTCAATGCATTCCTGTGAAAGTTCCTTTTCCCTGTGGATCTGTTAAGGTAAAAATAGAGATAACGAAACTTCCCCAAAGGCATGAATTAGTCACAGTGGATGGAGAATTCATGAATCCTGCTTCTTGCTAACTCCAAATTATGTTCCTTCTTATATTAGTCTGAGGTTTCTGAACTGTAGTTAATGCCACCAGGTGTTAGGTAAGCTTACATGTTATTGCTTCTCAGCCTCTTGCAAACTGTAAATCAATTTTAAAAACTGAAATATAGGCGATTTTCTGCTGGCTGACACATTAGAGAGACCCAGGGCAAACAGAAAGGAGAGAAAAACATACCTTTTTTTTTTTTCTCTCTCATTTTTTCCATTGCTTTGCTGCTTTAGTGCAACCGCTCCTTCCTTTGAATCGACAGCACAGCGCACAGTAGAAGGTAGCAAGTTGCTGAACAAGAGTGCTGTTTGCTGAATACAAGAGTTAGTAGTTCAAAAGAACATGGGTTATTTCTCATTGCAATGGTGGAGGAATTTGCACATGGTTACACATCTCAGTTGAGGGGGCAGGTAAACTCAAATGTAAATCGCCATGTATTAAATTAAGCGAATTGGATCTTTGTGGATAATCTGTTTTATTTGTTGTCAGGAAAGGCTGGATGTGTGTGCGTAACTACTACTGGGCAGCAGTTTCCTAACTAGCTAGTTGGTCACTTTGATTATCTGACTGTATCTTTAGTGAGTCATTGGTGCAGTTAACCTACGAGAAGCTGAGAAAACATGCGATAGCTGTGTTTTGAGTCAGGTCTGGACCATTACAACACACAAGCACAAAGCCCTAATGGACGAATACAGTGTAGGCAAATCTTAAAGTCTTTAAAAAAAAATTTCTCTTAAATGCATATTGTGTTAAGACTATCCAATAACATGACAATATTGACAAGAAATCATTTTCCTCACAAGCAAAAAATACAATAAATACAAAATATAAACATAGGCATCCTGTGTAATGGGTTTACAAATACCTTGTGACCCAGAAAAATTATAATCACTTTGGCGCGAACATTTTAGTTTGTTTTATCACTGACCAGTAATTCCAGCAAGGGGAGTTCGTACATGTGGATTGCAAAACCCAAATCAGCTGTTCATTTCCTACAACTTTTCAGGTCTACATTCTGTTTCACTCTTCAGACTAGATGCAAAACACTGATACATTCAACAGTTGGGGATAAAAACACTCCACCCATAGTCTACCACCTCTTGGAAGGCAAACAAGGCAATCATTTCCAAGCCTTGTAATTTTTAGAAACTCGGATATAAAATTGGTATATCAGGCTGCTATCCTGCTGCAAGTTTATATAAATTTTGCTGAAATCAAGGGGATTCTCTGTATAAAGACATCATTGGTGCTGTGACCTGATTTTCAAAGACAGTGAGCACCCAGACCTCCCTTTGGCTTCACAAACAGCTGTAGATGTTCATCATGTCAGATATTCAAGCCATTAGCCTTTCAGCATTCTAATATTTAAGATAGTTTAGATAGATTTACTCAGAGGAAATTATTGTAGCTATTAATTTATGTTCATTTCCTCACACACAGAGGGAACATATGAAAGTCAAGTCATTTCTGCTGCTGACAATAAGTCATGCATTCAAAGATCAAGTACTTTGTGGTTTTGCTGGCCTGAGCCCTTCATGCCTTGTCAGTTCTCCGTCCTCACTGGAAGACCACCGGTTAATGGATTTAACCTTTACATCAGTGAAAAATAACAAATCAGCATGTCAAAGATAAGTTACACTAAAGTCATGTATGTCCTCTTTCTCCTTCACTTATTTTTATAGTCATTACATCCAATTTCCTTCACCATTGCTTCACTTAGTTTCATAGAAAGTACAGTTATTCAAGCAAGCAAAAGGCAGATAAAAAGAGCAAAGTTGGAGCTGTTCACAAAGCTCACCAGTCTCTGAAATTCAGCTCCTACATGTGCCAGCTTCAAAATGTCACTAACCGTCTCCTGGAGACACCTTGACAACCTCTTCCACCTCTTGACTCCAGCAACAGTTTAAGACAACTGAAGTTGTAATAACTTTTTTCCAAGGTTACGTAAAGAAAGAGAAAAATCACTCGGTGTCGAAACAAATCTCCATTTATGAAACGAGTGAAAACCACAAGGTTACTATTTCACTGGCATTTTTGTGCATTTGCTGTAAATACGGTTACTTGTACGTAACATGAACAGTGATATAAATAGTGGCAGATAGCGTGGAGGTGTTAGAAGAGATACAGAGGTCTACATGAGTGTGTGCAATAGCTACACAATTTCAGCTCAATTCGTGTTTCCAGGAAAACACCAGAGACAGTGCAGTAGCAAAACAAAACCCAAACTGTAGACAGTGAGAAGCTGAAAGATTGAGGAATTCAAGTCAAAACAAGAAACTGCTAATAACTTTTTTTTTTTCCATGACAATTAGGCTCCTATCACCATCCCAAATGGATTAAGTGAGAAATCTGAAATACATGCAAGGCCAACTTTGTCAATTATTTCTATAGATTCGACAGTAGAAACACCAAAGTAGAATGAAATATTTTTTTATTATTATTTACAAGCAAGTTTCACCTGGAATAAGCAAAGATCAAATACAAATTTTCAGGTGCTGTACAGCACGCAGCTACCAGTAATATCAGCTGGGCTTCAGAGCCATGAAAGGGAAACCCAGACATCACAAGCTCCAGCATCTGACTGTTAATGGGACAAATAATTACCCAAGTGTAACAGAAGTTGAAGGCGTCAGTCATAGCAAGCAAAAGGTTGACGCCACAGCCGTCTGTAGTGTGGATTTCTATGAAGTTCAGGGACTCCTCCATGGACCTGACAGTTCTGTTTAGTTTTCTGTGTAGAATATTTCTCTTTCTTGCTTCAAAGGACAAGTCTATGTACTGTAAAGCAGTAAGAAGGATGCTAACAAAAAATATTTTAAAAACTGATCACAGTATTACTGAAGCATCCTTCTCAAGGCTCTTTCTAGGATACCTTTGGCTGCAGTTTATTCTGCAGTGTGTGATATGTGAATGAATCCTTGGAGCCAGCACAAAGTTCCAGTGTTTTTGAGTATAATGATTCACAGCAACAGTTTTGAATGCAACGCTACGTCCCAAATCCATTCACTGTTTATAGAAAGAGCTGTATTTTGGTAAAGAGAAGGCAGAAGCCTGAAAGAAGTCATGATTTCCGTAGGACTTATAGAAGTAACATTTCCAAAACAAGGAACAGATTATTTTCTGCTAGATTTCTCAGGTCTTATAGCTTTTTTCTCTTCCCCTGGCCGTGTTTCCAAGTCAGAGGCGTTATCTGAAACAAAGCCTGGCAGTATTATATTTCTACACACACACGCGTTGGATTGTATATTGGTTCCTGTGACATCCATGAAAGTTTTGCCAGATTTCAGTAAAATTATATTAATTGCTCATCTTCTCAAAAATTAAAATTAAAATCAAACTCATAAAGAAAAGTACTTCACCTTTGTACAGCTATAAACAAAAATGATATTTTACTAAGATAAATTATTGTGTGCAAAACACCAACACTAGGTAATTGTTTTCAGGGAAAAAAAAAATCAGAGGGGGCTGGAACGACAGATGATGCTAAACTAAGGTTACAATGGGGACTGCTATAGCTCTCATTCCACAATATAGTGAAGTAATGGAAATAAGAACATTTACAGAGGGACAAAATATAAATTAACTGAGATTTTAATGTTCATTTTACAGTTCTAAAGAGTGATTTAGTACTATTGTAACTTTATTTAAAAAAATGAACAGGTGTTTGGTCCTCACTTTGTCCAAACTTTTTCGGTTATGGCAGATAGACATTTGGATATTTGGGTATACTAAGATATTTCTTGGGTATATACCCTTCCAGCATAATCCAGGATGTTTTAACAATCCTTAACAATGATGGTCATAAAGCTTATAAAAATAAATAACAAAAAAAAAAGCAAAAAACTTCGAAATCATAGCTCATAACACATTTTAGCAGATGATGTGCCTCGAACAGGGTCTTTTCCTTGGATCCTGTCTGATAGAAAATAACAAGGCAGTCTGTCAGTGACCACATTTCCTGTACCCCACTTCTTTATCACTTGATAAGAATGAATTAGGGGTCATCTCCAGAGCCCTTGACTCCATCAGAGCCACCAGAAAGTGCCCATAAAAGGAGAGAATGTTTTGAAGAGTGAGAAGTTATTGAGGAAAAAAAAAGTACTTTCTACTATGAATTGGCCAGTGTAAGACGAACTTGAAGTTACCAAAACATTAGAACACAAATTCAGTACTACGCATATTCAAAATATAATCCAATTCCTTGGAAATAGTGTAAGAAAAATGGGCATGCTATTATTTTATGGATTTCCTTTTCTCACAGTTTTGTCACAGAAGATGATGATCCTTATCAACCACTGCAAAGTCTGAGTTTTTTCACAGAATTCAGCACTGACTTGCAGAAAGACTTTATGATTTAGCAGTTTCTCTTTGCAATTCTTCAGTTTAATATTATGGAAATGTGAAAGCTATAAATGCTTTTGGAACATGTTAGCAGAGTATTTCCCTGCCTTCTTAGGATTGCTTGCCAATTATGGAAAATGATTCATTCTACAGCTCAGCTGAAGTTAAATTAAAAAAAAGAAAAACCACCAAAAAAACCCACAAAACCAAAACAAAACGGCTTTGGAAATCCAGATTGAAGAATTTGTCCTTTTTGACATACATTTTAAACAAGATCTCAATTAGAACAGCCCATTACACAACAAGACTTTTTCATTTTCACCCTCAGTCAGTCATAATGAGCCACACTGGTCTCTGTCATGGTCCTCTGTGCACACACTCCATATAATCGTGCTCACCAGCCTATTTCAGCTATTTAACAGTCAAGTAAGAACATGTGCAGTCAGTAACACTTAGGAATAATGGGTCGAGTTCATCACTGAAGTCAGTGGGAGGGCGTTTGGCCCATTAATTCAGAAATATAGGAAGTTTCGTTATGGAGTGGCCACTTTGCAGAAACAGTCTACCTCATCTTGTGCTCTTTCCTCAAGGCCCATACATAGCGCTCTTTAACATCAGATGGAAACCTCAAACCAGAAATAAAATATTCCCCTTATGAGAATGGAATAGACATCGTTACTGAAAAGCCCAGCTTCTGGCTGTGGTCTGAAAATCGCATCCCACTTACCATATAAAAGCCATGAGTAAATTGCTGCCTCCGCCTGCATTATAATTTCCAGGTAAGAAAAATGGAAATTATAATTTTAGCTGCCATGATTGAGATGGATTCGTGGTGTTCACTGTAGTGGCGATCTCAACTTCTCTACAATTTAGCGCAGTTTACCCAAAGCATCCCTTTATCAGCTTGATTCTTAGCGCATTTAGAGCCTGCTGCAGCAACCGACCCCTATTCAGCGAAGTGTTTATGCATATACCTAGTAACAACTGCATTAAGAAAATTCTTGAAGATAAGCTTGTCTTTAAATGCTTTATTTAACAGAGAAGAAATCTAAGCTGTGTCTAAAATAACCAACTGGAGTGGGATCTCGATTTTAAAGTATTTTCAGACGTTGAAAGTAAAATTATAATAAGCACAGTAATATTTTTTTTCAGTCTGCATTTTTCTGACTAGACTCTGGTGAAAAGAGTATTTCTGAGTGGAAGAAGATAGATTTCCTTAACCTAAAGGTGGTACAAGTTGTATTCTTCATTTGATGCAAAACACCCTTCCTTCATAAAAATGTTTTTCCATATGATACGTTTTGATTTTTCATTTTAAATCTTTGATTGAAAATGCTCATATTAATTAGTACTTAAATGTTAATTAGTATTTAAACTAAATTGTAACTACTAGAATATTAGAGACAAGGTAAATGATTACAGTGTTTGTTTCAGGGATAGGGAAAGGCCTCAAGTTTACTTTAGTTTTTAATCTTCTGTAGCAGATTACGTACTGTAATGATAAGAAATACGTTCCTTCAGTCAGAAGGCTGTCTGAGGACAAACTGATCCTCACCTAATTTAGAGGACATCATCATCCTCAGCTAATTTAGAGCATCGTAACATTTATAGCCTCCTATGGGAATTAATTTACATAACAAAAATCATTTGAGAAAACGGTGTAGCCAATTCTGTGCTGTTTTTTGTTTGTATGTTGTACCAAAAAATCCCCCCTCCCTTTTTTTTTTTTTTGAGTCAGAAAGCAGCTTGCTGTTAACTAGTACATGTTTCACATGATCACACATTCCTCCACTTCTGACTCATCCCTACTTCAAAATGGTTCTCTTTCCAAAGGCAATAAATTGACCCTAAGTTCAGGAAGGACAGGAGTCAATCTGTGCTTCAGGAAACCAGAGCAATGCTAGCTGGAAGAAGATTTCTAGGCACCAAATGCCAACCAGCCTTCCAGAAGTATTGGGAACTGGAAAATTACCTACTCTCAAAATACTTCTACACTGAATGGCAACATATTGGATTTTCTAATCTGAGAGGCCCATTTTGGTCCAACATCTGTACAGAGAAAATATGCACAAAGGATAGGCAGGGTCCAACATTCTGCAAGTTACTTAAATATTCCTTAAAAAAAAAAAAAAGTCAGTTTTCCCTAGTAATGTTTCTAATAAAAACCAAAACTGAACACACGCACCCCACCAATACATTCACAGGGATTCAACTTTTTGCGTTTCTACCACTCATACACAATAGCAGTGACATGTAACTAGCATAACTTCATTTAAAGCATTTTATACCATCTATGGGCTTGTCACTGAGCATTTTCAGAACATAATTTTGCATTGCTGAAAATCCCATAGTACTGGAAATAAGGTGGAGTGAATCAGCAGTGGAATGCACCCAGTGGAGATAGACCTGGGAAACTCCCGCTTTTGACTTTAGCGAATTACATCAGATGTAGCCTACCCTGACTTTGCTGCCTGGTTACAGGATATGAATGGCAAACGTACTGCAGTAACATACATAACCTCCTGTTTAGAAGTATTGTTTGATTTATAACATTTACGATCTGCTTAATGCCATTGCGTAAATACGTAATGGTACTGCTAATTTTTTTCACTGAGACGTTTGCCCAAACTAAAGAACCTCCTGCTTGACTTGACAGGGAATGTGGTCTGAAAGCAGAAAGGAAGCATGAAAGAGGAGAACAATGTAGTTTTACTCTAATGGTTGCTCCTGCTATAAAACATGTATAAACCTTGTGCAATCTCATACAGTTTTCATGGCTCTTAAAAAAAATCCCAAACCATTCCGTTACACGTATTTGCTATACTAGAACTGGCACTGGATGGAGCAGACTGGTTTCCTTCCCTTTAGCAATGTACTTGATCACCTAAGAAACTCCAGCTAAGGAAGAAAACAGTCCTGACTTGAGCATGGGATCATTTTACATCGTGCTGCTTGAGATCAATGACTTGACTTGGCTTGTAACAAATTGCATAAGCCATGTCAGTGTTGTATGTTCTTTTAAGAATTTTTCTATCCTCTCAGCCCTTGGAATTTCACCAGTGATCATGTGCTAATTCTGTCTTTTTTAACCCTCCAAATCCAATAGCTCAGTTCAGTTTTGCTGTGCCTCAGCCCCCTGCTAGACCTGCTGTAGCAAGCCAGCCAGAGACAGCTTCCCTTGAGCGCAGAATAGACGACGAGCCCCATATCTGGATCACCCTGGTGTGTGGTGAGCGCAGGACTGGACAAACACCAGCCAGAATGGCTGTACACCACCCTTACTGTGCTCTCCAGGGACCAAGGAGACATGGGTGGACCAGTGCGCTCCTCAGTGCAATGCAGAACAACCAACATATGGTATCTAAAAATGTACGCATTTTATAAACTGCCCTCTGCTGTGAACCCTTCATATAAATTTCTGGTGCTCTGAGGTCATTCTGCCTGCATTATATTTGGGTGCCTTATTATTTGCTGATGCGATAGGGAAAATGGGACTTGATTGTCCCAGCACTGGCTGGCATGAATGCAGAAGGCAGACAGATAAGAGACACTAGCAAATTGTGCTGATGTGTAAGTTCTCCTCTGCCAATGTCAGGAAACGCTAAGGTAAATCAGCTCCCAGAGATATTCTGAGGGATAGCAGAAAACCTACAAGGCTTCCCCTCCTACTGAAGGCAATGGCCATTAAGGGAAGTAAAACAAGCACCCAGCTGAAGAGAGGATGGGAAATTCAGATGGCACTGGCATGAATTAATCCAAGTGTGACTAATGCAGTGACAGGTGATTCCAGTGCCATTTCACCTTCTTTCTTCACACATTTCTTTTTATCAGCTCATCCAAGATGCAACTGCAGCCTTGTTCCTAACTAGGGAGCAGCAAATAGGCTGTCACCTCATCAGGTTTTTCCCTCCCTCGGTATGAAATCTGACATAGTGATACTAGAACACCTATTACAAGGAGCAACCTGATAGCTGGGAAAAACAAAATGAAGCCCCAAAACAGTTACTGAAATAAAAAGTTGCTGTGAATCCTCAATACTAAAGAAAAATAGCCATCTTCCTGCATGACATTACGAGTTTCATCACTGAAAGGGTTGTCAAGCACCAGAACAGGCTGTCCAGGGAAGTGGCTGAGTCACCACCCCTGGAAGTATTTAAAAGACATGTAGAGACATGGAGTGTTCGGTTTATGGTTGGACCCAACAATCTTAAAGTTCTTTTCTAACCTAAATGACTCAATGACTTCTGAGTTTAAAGACAAACGAGATACTGTAAACTTATCAACCATATTTGCGTGATTTACAAATCTGCTCTTTAAGTTCAACACTCAGTTATCCTTCAAGAGAATATTATTTCTGAGTATCAAACTATGACATGATCACAGCTGAAAAGCAGTGCTTCATTAAGAATTTCCTGAATATTTAATAATAAGCACTTCAACAAGCTGCCTTCAGAAGCAATAAGATCGAGATACCAGCACAATCATTTTGCTGAGCAGCTTCTGTGCATAAAGCAACACATTTCATAAAAGCTAGGCAAAAGGTATAGAAAAATCTATCATCAAAGTTCTTACTTGTTTTCAAATTAAGACATTCTGGCTATAGTCATGACATTATTGATTGTATTTGGTGGAAAGAGCTGAGCAATCAACTTTTCATAAACCGATGTCCATGAAAAAAAAATTTAAAATTTAAATGTATGAATATTGTTTAAAAACAAATAGAAAATGTGTTGATGCAAATATTTGAACAAAGAATTCCTCTGTTTTTCTCCAATTAAGCAGCAGGAATTACGTACAATGTATCTGGCCAAATGCATTCAAATAATAGCTCAAATTTTGAATATTCATGGCTAGTCATAGCATGAATAATCCTCATGTTAAAAAAAAAAAAGAGAGAGAGAATCCACTTCAGAGCAGTTCTGTAAATTAAAGGAGCAAGCATTCTGTAAATTAAAGGAGCAAGAAAATTCACCAGGGAGGAATTATATGCCCTGCTGTAACTATTACACTGTCAGAATTTCCAGAATTACAGTTTTCTATACTGTAGCATGTCTGATTTGGTATTCACAATATAGTTTAACAACTAACTGTCCTTCTCCTTACTTCAGGTTTCCAAACAAGTGAAGTTTCCTTCTTTCCCTGTCCCTTCCCCTAGGGATCACCCCCTTAATTAAAACTAACTTAGAGTGTCTTTATTGTATAAGGATACTTATATGTAAGTATATAAAAGTATGCATTTATACTATCAGTACCCTATACACAGTGTCCTTTTAAAAGCTTTCCACCCTTTAGAGATTGCCTAAAATTGAGTGCAGATTCACAGATATTAAATTTTTCATTACAAAATCATAAACAAGAATTTAACCATACTGTCTTCTGTATTTTCATGCTTTTCCTTTAGGACAGTCCTTCCACGATGCATCTTTCAGAATCAACTCTTCTATCTCTATGGCAGACCAGCACAAACTTGTCAATATTTCATATAGGACTGAATAAAATTAAGAAAATACTGTCTTTCTATTTAAATACAAGATTGTGTAGTTAGTTACTCTAGGAAGGACAATTATACAAACATTATGAACAGGGTCCATAATTTCATGGAGCGAAGGAAGAATACACTGGATATGAAATAAGAAGATTGGGTATTTACAAAGAAACATCCTCTTTTAACAAAAACAGTGCAGCACAAACAGAAGGGATCTAGTAGCTATATAAAAGATACTTTATAAGTCAGCATCCTTGGGGAGCATATCTATTTGAACAGGGAGTAGGTCACAGAAGAGAGAATGAAATCTCCTGACAATCATCATTTAGAGACAACATAAATGCCAGGTGTCTCTGTGTTAGAGGTTCTGATTTCGATAGGTTCAGAAAAGACCATTCTTTGAAAGTACCTAATTTTGCTTGATCACTTAACTAACCTAAAAATATGTATCTACTTTAATTTTCCGAGTTTCAGACTGGAAACTTTTTTTAATTGTGTTTTTTCTTAATTGTTTTTGTGTTGTTACCCCCGGCAGATAGTTGTGAACAGCTTGAAAATGTGTAACTTATTCCAGGGATATAGAAGATGAAACTTATTTAGCCATTTAAAAAGAAAAAAAAAATCACTACCAAAATTCACTGTTGCTTTTGAGATTGAGTCTAAGAATTTTAACTGACTTACCCTTGAAATCTCCAGTTGAAATTTGTGAGAGAAGTAGTGAAGAAAGGAAATCTGGACCCAGCTTTACTCGTGAGTCTTAGCTGAGGGGAGACACCCATCCATGCAGATGGCACACCGTGCTCAACACTGAGGGCCCACAAATTTCCAGGGACCACAAGGACAAAGAAGAGCTCCTTCTCACCACTTCCATCTTTGCTTTTCTGTGCTATTTTAAGACTGCTGTCTTCTAAAATTCTCTGCAAAGCACGATGCACACATCTAGAGTAGAAAACAAGATAACACATGCACATACTGTTAGTGTCCTGATTTGCAAAATCCAAGACTTCCATACACTATCAAGAAACTATGTTGAGCCCACTGTGCCACACTCAGGGTAGTTAATGTCACACTGCACTCATTGGCTTCTCGCTATTCAACTTCCATACCATTTTCCTGCTTGAATTCGCATGCAAGCAAATATCTCCTCATCAATAGGGAGCTAATTCAACGATATATTGCTCCGTTAAAGCCAGTGAAGTTTCTTGCTTGCACTCCTTTAAGGGTCTGTCTAAAATCAGATTTTAAAGACAACTTACAATTGACATTAAAAGTCACGTTAAACATCTGACAAGACACAGAAATACTCACTGTTGGATTTTCAGAATGATTTTTCTGTTTGTTATCTGCTATATTTGCACAAGTAACATATCAGAGAGTGGTAGGGGCTGGAAGGGACATATGACAATGTTCAGACATGTAAAATATTCCTTGGCTGATTTTAGCCAATATGATCTAGCTTTCCTGGAATTTTTCCCTAGTTATACATATTCTTTTGTAAAATATTACAAAAGATTACAAAAGATATTACCAACTTTATCCCAAGTGGCAGATATAGCTTTTAATTGAGAGAATTTATGAGAATGGTCAACGCTGGGTCTCAAACAACAAGGCAGCAGTAAAGTAGGTCATTTTTATCTTAACCCCACAGTGAAAGGCAGATGAGTTGAGTTTTTCTGTGGAGGGCTTCACACAAAATCTCAGGAAGTAGAGAGTGCTATTGTTCCTGGTAAGAAAGGTGAATGCAGTATAATTGAACTTTTATTTGCTATGGCATGCATTTTGTACGGGTTCACACCAGCTGTAGCTTTTAGAGTCAGTGTTACTAGCCTGATAAGAACAGGACACACAGCTACCCTCCTTCATCTCTGAGGTTACTTAACCTTCAGCTATAATAAAACCTCATCTTGGTTATAATCTCTGTCTCAGAGTTTTCCTTTGCCATCAACACAGAATACTCTGCATTTCACTGTAGGCAACATCCATGCCATTCATTTACTGACCATTTATTTAATAGATTGAACACCAAACTCATACTAGAGCCTAGGAGCAAACAAAGGAGGTTTAGTTTCCACACGGGACCTGTCTTAATCAACTAGATAGCACAAAGCAACCATCTACGTCTAACTTCTATGTCAATAAGGTAAACATGACTTGAACCTACACCCCAGTGTAAGCCTGAATTCAGGGACACTGTTTCATGAACCTTCCCAGGCAGAGGATGCTTGGTCCGCTCCTCTGAAGAAAATACAGTATGATTGTTATCTTAACGTGTTTTCAGTTCTTTGAATCCAGTTTTCTGGGTATTTTTAAGCAACGGTGTATTTTTCAATGGTATTTTCAAGACAACTCAGGTCTGCATGAAATATTTTGTTTCTATGCTGTTTATAAGGTTTTACGTTTGGAAAAAGTTAATAACAGAAAAGTGGATTAAATCCAAAAGCAGAGGAATGAAAATATTTCCCAAAGAGTATTGTTTCCTTCTGTAATTCAAAATTTGACACACAGGACATCAAAACATTTATCAAGTCAAGCGGAAATGTATTTCTTCATAAAGTTTTACAAATGTGTTAGATCCAGCAACAGTGATTTCAAGTTCTATAGTCAAATTTGTGTTTGAAAGCTGGGATATGCATTACTCTTAAAACAGCCACTGAATTCTTGTTATCACTGTATACAATTTCAAATCTTAAATTTCAACATTGTCTTTGCAGTAAATTATGCTGGTGAGGGAAACACAATCATATGGTTTTATTGCTACAAGGCTCAGAACAGCTTTTTTTCATGTATATATATTTTTAACAGCTGCATTTACTGTTAAAGGTGTCAATAAAGTGCCTTTTTTCTTTAAAAAAAAATGCAGTTGAAAAGGTTAGGAATTTTTCCCTACTGTAAAAATGTTACTTGCTGCCATGAAGAAATTTTTAAGGCAGCCAACAAGAATGTTCTAATTCTTTTGTCCCCATTTCTCAAAATATCAAAATGATGTTATGTGCCTTGTTGTCCCAGATTGTCTGTCGGTAGATTGCAGGGCATAATAGATCATTTTATGGCAACCCAGAAATAAGGAGCTCCGCGCTATCTCAATTGTAATACCCATGCTGCTGGGTCATAGCAGAATATAGAGTTTAGGTTGGATCAGGTCTATAAGAAAATATGTAAAATATTTGCTGTACCTTTGAAATTCGTAGTGCCCCAAGAGTGCTAAATATCAACCATCAGCACTAAAGATAAAGTGAATTTATGTGCACTGGCACAGAAGTCTAGAATGACTGTAACAGATTGGATTTCCTCAGGGTCTGACAACAGCCAAAGCCCATGTACGAGTACATCATTATATATTATCTGTGTTCATGACAGTGTTCACTGCAGCTACCACTTCTGTCTTAATGTTAGAATTCTAAATTAACTTATAGCCTTTTCACTGTTTCAAGTGTCTATCTTCTGTATACAACAGGACGGTTTCCAACAACCTCCAGTTACTTAAACAAAATATATATATATCATATCATAATCATATCATATCATACAACCTTTGTAAAGGCTGTCCTCCCCCGTGACTAAAGTACCTCCCCTTCCAGGCTTCCACGAGCCAAGCAGGCAGCGGTGGGAGTCTTCCCTTCAGAAAGCTGCTTGGGCATTAATATGAAGTGTAAGATGCCCCATTTCATGTTCACAACAATTACCAGATCTCATAACGTTCCCAGAGAATAATAAAACCTCTGCACTTCTTCGAAAACAAATTTGCTGCCCATCCAACGGGTGACAGCTGATACAGCTACTAGCATCTACCTGTGACAGCTGCTAAATAGAAACAAGCTGGTCTTTGCCTGTGCCCCCTGGTAAGGTTGTTACAGAAACAGGCATCCTATTTGTAATGATATTGCCACTGATATCAGGTGCCTGGGCAGTATATGGAAATGGTATATTTGCCCATGAATAGAATTATCTGGAGGTGTCAATAATTAGGAAAGCCCTTACACTCTCCTGTATATTCCATCCATTAGAAAAAACAACAATAAATGGCTTTGTGCCACCTGGTTAGATCCCTGGAACAACTCTCAACATTAAATAATTAAGGTTCTCCACTTTCACATCCTCAGCAAGAGCAGTTGTACATGGATATCGGTTGCTACGTAGCACTGTGAAACTTGAATAGCGGAAACCACGCAGCTCTGAGGCAGGGCTGAGGCGGCCACCCATCACCAGGCAAGAACTGAGCAAAGTTAGGCAATCTGACCCAAAATAAAAGCCTGCCTAGCTAGGCACAGCTCCCCCATGCAAATCACGACTCTGGAAGAACGTGAAGCCTGGTGACACAGTATTTTGGTAGGCAAAGATGAATGAGACTTAACATGGAGGTTTTCCCCAGGCATAAGAGCAACGACAGCAGGGTAAAGTCACAGGCTTTGAGAGAAAGCATAATGCAGGTTTTTTTCCTATAACGCCTTAAATCAATCTGCTGCAAATGCCTACCTCTGCTGGGTTTGCGACACCTGCAGAGCATGATCACAAGTTACACGCTTTAAGGCTTCTAAAGGGCACCAAAGCTAAAGTAAAAGTGTCTTATACACCTTAAAAGTGCCAACAAGATCCCTGTATTACCCACCCTTCCCAAAAACAAACACATAAACAAGGATCAATAAACAGTCTCTTTTAGGGCAGATTAAGTCATTACAAAGTACTTTTCAACCAAATTACTAACTGTGTTGTTAAAGATTTCAAAGGGCGCAGTTAATTATTCCCCATCTGCGGCTGTACCTCCTATTGTCCCTTCTCCCCCTAAGTGCTGTTCTGAGGGAGATGTAAGTGCTGGCATGTGGCTCTGGAGATCCCTTTCCCGTCTGTTTAGGGCATTTTTATGCTCCTGGGCTGAAAGTCTAGCTGTTCTACCCTGATTTCTTCAAATACTCCTCTGAATGCTGAACTTGACTCCTGTGAGGAGGATTGCTGATTTCTACGTTACTTGTTACGTGGACGGAGACGCATTTGGGGATATCACTTTTCTCACTGCAATGGTATTGGAAAAAAAATTCACACCTGACAGCTCAATTGTACAACAATGGTACAAGTGCTGTAGTCAGCTTGATTCTCTGTTATTATTAATGTGCCGAATGAACCCTATCAGAGATGATGTCACACGGTCCTTCTTCACCGAAAGAGTGGTCAGGCATTGGAAAAGGCTCCCCAGAGAGGTGATGGAGTCACCATTCCTGGAGGTGTTCAAAAAGCATGTAGACGTGGCAGTTCAGGACATGGTTTAGTAGACATGGTGGTGTCAGGTTGACGGTTGGATTTGATGATCCTAGAGGTCTTTTCCAACCTTAAAGATTCTATGATTCTATGATAAAGAGTGGAAATCAGCTACTGACAGTGACTTTAAACTGAAACATGGACGTAATGCACTGGAATGCATCATTCTTAAAAGTGTCTCTCTATAGCTGTGATAGAAAACAGGGAAGAGGATGCAAATGGGTTTAAATGATGGTGTCTAAAGCCATCGTTGCTTTGATGTGGTTGAAACAACCTGGTATTTCAAAGACCATTCACGTATTAAGTGGCAGGCGTATGTTTCTGCTTCTTACTAGAAAAAAAACCCAGCTGCTTTCTGTGAATTTAGCTTTGGGAGCTGGAGTGTTCCAGTTTCAATCTGCATTCTGGGACAGGTAGCACAGACCAATTAATCATGAAAACTCCCTCAGAAGGTCTCACCTTCTTTTGTCTTTGAATAGCATGATACAAAATAAAAATGGGTCATCAAAGCATTAGCAAGAAGGCTATAATATCCTATCCTTGAAGAGACGTTACTCTTGCAGCATAGACATGAAATGCAGAGAAAAGCAATTGCCTACTCAACGCAAAAGTGCATCATCTGAGGGTGGGTATTGTTTGCTGCTTTGTTTTCACAAGCAGCACTAAAATATTTTTTTATTGAAAAGATATTGATAGTTCACAACTCTGTAAATCCTGGGTGAAACAAAAGGGCTGGAACAGATATTGCTGAGGAATAGATTAACTCACTGTTCACCAAAGATGCCCACTGCCAGTAAGAACTATGAGAAATAGGGGGTTTGGCAATAAACGTGGGGGACAAATACTTGTAACACAGAATGCGCTTCCAGGACTAGGAGTAGCAGGTAAACAAGAGAAGTATATTTATGGAGGAAAAAAATTCGCTGAAAAAAATGGGTAATAAGAAAAAAAAAGAGAGGTAGAAATGGAAAAAAGTTATCATGAGAGGCGTAAAGCCTTATTGTCCTTCACTTGGTTTTCATGAAGAGAGAGTGGGGGGATTGCACACAAAACAAAGGGAAAAGCGAGGCAAATACATGACAATTCAAATCTCTGACTAGGCAGAAATCAGCCAAAAGCTACTGTATAGCTTTAACAGCAATAACAGCTTCCTTGGGATTGGCAGAGCACATAGAATTAGTAGAAGTCCACGTTACATCTATTACAGACACTAAAAAAAAAAAAAAAACCCACCCAGAACTAGAAGGCTCTACAAGCATGATTTGAATAATAAGAATAGCAGAAAATAGTTGGCATGGAACATTTAACAAATTATACCTAAATTGCAGACAGTCAGTATGCATTTACCCATAGAGAGCTTGCCTAACAAATCTCGTACTGCCTCATTGAAGAAGCAGCAATAATGGAAAAGATTTTACAGGGAGAGAATCTGTGGGTATAATTACATGGCCTGCAGGAAACAATTTTGACAGAATAACCAGCTGGAAGTTAACCACGAATAGGGGAGCAACCACAACAATCAGACTTCAGTCAATGCGATGTCATGGTGGAAGAGAAATAGTAAAGAATAGGATTAAATTAAAAAAGATCTTATGTTGCAGGACACCAAGGGAGTAAAGGGTCTTGAGTGACAAGGCATGTTCTGCACTATTCCCAAATACTTGGGAATGCCTGTGTGCAAGAATCCTGAGAGAGGGGATGTTTTGTGTTTAACCAGGAATAAGCCATACCCTCTTCCCCAAACACTTAGAAGGGAAAAAATAAATTAAGTTTTGAGCATACAAGGTTTAGTCTTACATTTTAAGGCTGAAGGAGACTGTGGTGAATTATTCTGACTTCATATAGAAAGCAATGCCAAAGAGTCTCACCCATTAATTTCTGGCTGGACAACCATATATCTAGGAAAAATACTTAGTCTCAATTTAAATACTTCAACAAATTCACTGTGCCCATAGGTTAATTGCTCTGATGCTTAATTACTCTCAGTGAATCTTAGATGTACTCTGAATTAGTCTGTCTCCAGTTTTCAAGCTCTAGCTTCTGTTGTACCTGCAATCCTCTCCCTGGAGGTTCTACAGGTTTACTCTAAATTACCTTATCTTGGAACAGGTTGAAACTTGTTTAGTTTGTCATTATTGATCATGATTTTGAGACTCCAAATCATTCTTGGCATCTTTTTTCTATTCTTCTCAAATTTCTGATTTTCTCACTGAATTGTGTACACCATGTGTCCACTTAAACTGGACACAATTTAACAGTAAATGCCTAACCAGCATGCAGTGATAAATCTCATTAATAAAAAATAAAAATAAAAGCAATTGCAGATAGCACTGCATCTTGGTATGGACCAGAAAGTCAGGTCTGAACTCATGAGAGCGACTCTACAATCCGGCTTCTGGCAGAGTTAACCCTAATTCAGTTTTCCTGATTTCTTGCACTTAATCAGAATAGAATCTGGGGCAATTACACAGTTCTGGTTAGAGGAAGAAAAAAAAAAATGGACAACACAGAAGGTTCAAGAGAGGATAACTGAGATAATAAGCCTTAATGACCCTAAATGATAAGCAAAAGAAGGTTAAACGTGCTGTGGAAAAGAGAAGATTAACAGAAGACCTCGCTCCTTTATAAAATAGGGAATAGAAAGGATAAATTTTAGTAGACAAGCAATTTAATAGAGGGACATGGAAGCACGATTAATTAATTAACATCTGTATTAGTCAATGATGATGAAAACCTCCGTGTTATTGCTGTGCAAGCAGCTGGGCTGGCATAACACAGGCATGGCAGTGGAGGAGAGAAAGGGGCCAGGGTAAATTTTAGATATAACACAAGAGTTCTTTGGAGTGTTCACTTTTGCTATGTGCTGCTTTATGTTGTAAATATATTATTTAAAATATTGTATTTATATTACATTGGATGCTTTGTAATGTCACAATATCTACAACTTTCTGTATGTATCTCCTTTTGATACAAACTCAAACTGCTGTCCACTAACATTTAGGGTGGAATTATTATACTGCACATTGCTAACAAAAATATAGGGCCAAAACAGCTCATCTCTACCCCTCCCTCCTCAACTAACCTGTGGTTGGTTTAACTGCCTGTACCTAATCTGAACGGATTTTAATCTAAGCGGAAAGTTTCTGTCCCTGGGATCACCAATGAGGGTATATTCAGATCTGTTAAAAATCTTGTAAAGGAAGCAAATAGAAAAGATAGAGTCATTTACGTTTCAGTGTAGTTTCCAGCACTAGGAAATGTCACTGTCCTCGTGACATTCATATTGAACTCAGGTTGCTGACGGGCTTCCTCTCTTCGCAATTTCAATATGAACTCAGGCAACGATCTTACACTGCTTTTTCCAGGGCACAGAAGCCGAACAGCCGCAGTATCTTATCGCAATACCCATGTCATGATGTTGAGCTAAGACAGAATATGTAAAGTCATAATGGAAAGAGAAGACAATGCCAGGACCACATTGCTCCAATAATTAAATAATGATCAAAATGTTACTGTGGTTGAACTATATGTCTTTAGCTCTATTTATAACAAAATTCCCTTGCATAGATACAGTTCACTGGTAAAACAGGGGAGAAAGCTTTTCTCACAGAGATGTTTGATAATTCTTCACAGCAAAATTCCTTGCATCTGTTATGAAGCCTTCAATCCAGTCTTATCCAAGAGAAAATAAATCCTCATTGAATATGTAGTCATGCTGAATTTTGTCGTCTTTCCTTTGTCAAGCTACAGTTCTGCTGAAGTCAAAGCTTTCTTTGAGGAGATTGAAAAGATTCAGTATGAGAATATTTTTAAATGGAAGAAGTAGAAATTTGGCTTATTAGTTACGCCATTTTTGTGTAAGTGTGACATCCACTGGCAGGTAGTGGCGAGTAAAACCTGTCAAGCAAGCAGCTCAATAAACTGCTGGGTCCCAGAGCTCTATGTTTATGTAACTTCTTATTCCAGCAAACTTCACCAACCTCTTTGCCCAATGTGAGCCTCAGATTTGCCTAGTAAACACTTTGGAGAGCGAAAAAGGCATTAATTAAAAGCAAGTAATAAAGTCAGAGGTGTTTACTACTATTTCTCCAAAATTTCTCCTTTTTTAATAAACAAAACTGAAAGCATAACTATTTAGATAAAGTTTTGCAGCAACAGCAGTGGCTTAACAATTGCCTACCAGAAAAGAGACATGGGATTTCATGGTTAAAACTCTTCCCCACCTTTTTAACAGTGGAAAAGTCCATAGACCACTGCCTTTTGACCAGTTTTGCCCTCACTTTGAACTCCACAGTTCACAACTCTTAAATTTGGCTGCTAAGATAATACATGAGACTGTACAAAAAACCTTCTCAAGTCTGAGTGAACATCATCCATATCTCTCCCTTTGTCCACAAAACCTGTCCTTTCATCATAAAATTCAATCATAATGGTCAAGCATGATTTGCCCCTGATAGATCCATGCTGGCTGTTCAAATTTTTGTTCTTCATGTGCCAATAAACAATTTTCATGAGGAATTGCTCCATAATCTTCTTGAGGACTGAGGTGAAGCTAACTGGCCTGTAATTCCTTTCGTCCTTGTCTACCTTGAAGATAGTGTAGCATTTCCTTTTTCCTATCATATTAATTAATTCACAAGAAATAATTGTAAAAGGTTACAAAATACTCAGATGAGTGAGAGTACACAAGGGTCCTCGCCCAAGACCACAGAAAGAGGTGTTACTGAATTTCCAGCGTAGACAAGAACTGCTGTTTCTCAGCAACCACTGAATTCTCTCCCCTGACACTGCAGTTTCCTGAAACAGGAGGAAACGCAACAGCATCCTGCCAGTGGAAGGGGCAGCCAACCCCCCCTTTGTCACCCAGTGCATCGCTTAGCTTTGTGTCAGCCTTGGTGGTTGCCAAGACTCTCCAAAAGACAAGGGAACTCACTAACCCACCTGAAAGCTAACTAGCCAAAACAAAACAAGAAAGGCAGGTTTTTGTCTTCTTTGGCTTTTTTTTTTTTNTTAGTGAATCAGCTCATGGAAAAAAAAAATCACGGCCGATCAGACAAAAGGAAAGGCAGAAGAGATGGCAGGGGGCGGTGGGGGAACTAAAAAGTCCATGCCTTTCTGACAGCAGCAAGCCAAGATCAGCTTAGATGCCTGTGAAACAACCACCTAAAAACATATATTCCTTTAGGATCCTAAAATATTTCTCTAGAGCAATGGTAAGCCCAAGTAGCTATAGTTGTAAGCACAGGAAAATAATCTTTTTAAGCATTTAAAAATGGTCAGATGAGGAAAATTTAAGTCATACTTTTCTAGCTACTGAAGCAGACAAATGATGCATCCAAGCTTCTAACCTGTTTTTCAAAAATGAACCGCAGGGCTAGATACAAGCTGGTTTCTCAGGCTGAAGCACAGTATTCCACTGTCAGGAACACCACTTAAATATTAACCAAAAGTCTGCATCAGTCTTACTACAATGAGCAGAAAGAAGAGAGTAGAGATGGCACTTCAGCTGAGGTTTATTTATCCTGCACAGAATATGAAGTAAAACTTCAGCTGAATGACATCATGTGCAAGGTGCCATCTGTGTTTATTCCACCGGGATTATCACTCTTGATTGTTTTATTTTGGTGAAAAAGTCAGATAAGGATTGTGACTTTAAGGTTGCAGCATGTACAGACTTAAGGAGGTGACATTCTTGTGCTTTAAACTGCACTTCTTTGTTGTTTCTTTGTGGGCTTTTTATTTCTGAGGCCATCACAGCTGTCTCAGACTCTGTAGCAGGTCTCTGCAGTTGATGTACTTTAGATTTTGTAAAAGAATTTGAATTTTGCTATTCAGATTTATTTCCTAAATTGATCCCTACCCTTCATAACCTTCCCTTTCAGCTTTTGTACTTTCTTCCAGTTATACAGTAACATCGGCTGTTGTCTAGGAAACGCATCTTGTGTTCTCCCGAGCATCCCAGCACCACTAATGAAAGAAATCCCTTTGCATCTCTGGATCACATCATGTTAATTCAGCAGCTCTGTGTGAGAGCCAAGCGACTGATTTATCGTGCAACCCGCAATGCAAAATGCTCTTTACAAGACTACCAGGATGAAAGAAGTACCATAAGGAAACATTCCTCACAAGCCCTAACAGCAGTTAGCTATACAGGGAATTGCAAGCATTCAGAGAATCGCACATATTCAGACAGTCACATCTTCTCATACTTTTGAAGGACAACAGCAAAATATTCAGCAACTGGAATGTGAGTAGGAAAAGGCCTAGGGTAGTGATATTTTCTCAAGACAAACTGCATATATCCCCTTCAGACTGCTATGTACTATAAGTCTGTGTAAGAAATCAGAAGAGTATTTTTGATATTTTGTTGTACAAGAAAGACCTTGCCAAAAACAAAACAAAACAAAAAAAATCCAGTCCCAGACCTCAGCACTTATTTAATGCTTTCTCCCCCTGAAAGTACGGCAGAGCCTTACACAGTTCATTTACCTTCTCCACCTTTGAGCAGAAGAGTAGGTAGATTCATCCAATAACACAGATAAGACCAAGCAACAGCAGCAAGTGGGCAGACAGGGCTGTTGTCTGAAACTTGAGTGGCACCAACTGGGCAAGTTTAGGCAGACTGGAGCCCATCTTCATGTTTTCCTTCGCCCTCCCAAAACCAGAAGTGATGTTTCCAAGATCAAACTGTCAGAGAAAGATGGCTCTTATGGCATAAGGTCCTGTGGCTTGAGTTTATCACATTGCCTCGCTGCCAGCTCTATAAGTAGTACTGTCAACTCGTGGGGTCTGGTTGGCCAAGTTGATTTAGCTGTCTTTCAGTTTGGGTATTTTAGAGATCTGTGGAAGCTACGACTGGCTGAAATTCTTCTCTGGTTTAATCAGGAGGCTTTCAAGTCCTGAAGAAACGTTATTTTCTTTGGACCAGATGGGAAATCAATTTGGAGTAAACCTGCAAAATTCATACCTGCATTATGAACAGTTCTATAGAAAATTGCTCAATAACAGCATCAACTTCAGGGAAACTATGTACTACTTCATGGCTAAGAAAGGTTATTTGCTAACAGCCTAGATGGAAAAGACTGACACAAAAAAAAAATTATCTGTCAGACAAGTGGATTGATGCCCACTTGAGTTAAGGTATTCCCTAAAATACAGGTAGACAGCCACAGAAGTACTCCCAGCTGCAACTGTACTTAGGAAACTGAGAAATGAGACTCTGTGAGATAAAGATGATATAAAGGCTTCAAGAATGGGTAAGACAGGAAAGGATGTAGGTCTCCTTAAATTTTTGTTATTGTCACAAGCAAACAAAACCAAAAATTGCCTTTTAATTTAAAAAAAAAAAAAACAAACCACAACACACAAAACCAAAACGAAAAAAATATGGCTGTATCGAGACCACTCAACTCGCTATATAGTCTTGGTAGCAATGAGTTGTGAGTGCAAATGTCTTGTGATGCCGTATTGTAGGACGGGTTATGCGATACTACATCAAGGAGAAATGGAGGCACAGGCTGGACATTCAAAAGGATGCTCTGTGGGAACTGAGAGGGGACAGATACCCACGGATTGTGTAAAGGCTAAAGATGAGGAGTGTTCATTCTAGCCCAGAGCCAAAAAGACAGCAGGTACCTGAAAAACATGGCAACCAGGAATGGATTTCAAATAACTCCCCTTTTACAAATACGTTGTTTGTTGTCTGTACCTACTGACATCTTCTCCATGATTTTTTAAATGATACACCACACTTTTGGTCCTTTGCTCCAGGGAAAGCAGTTTGCATTAAAATGAGAATAAAAAATAGCCATAATCCTCGTGATTTAGTCTCACACCGATCCACTCTCCACAGAATATTAAAGCTATTTGCCATTCAAACCCAGATCTGATTTTTGCAAAGGGCCTCTTGCATTAATTGAAGGTCAAATCAATACCGCTATATGTAGGGTGTTTGGAATACATGCCAGGAGACATTTCCGTATTAAAATTCAACAAGACATTACACCAACAAGCTCATTCTTGCCCGAGGTTAACCTTAAACAGGAAAGAGATATTTCAACTCGTTAATCTCATACTCCTCCATATTAGCTTTCATGTTGTTGGGCATGGCTTCTGCCTTTGCAAATTTAATTTATGTCAAAGCTTGCAATTTTCATTGCTTGCTGTTGCTATATTACAGTTATTATCTTCTTTCTCTCAGGAATGTTGTTTTCTGAAATCCCCAGTTAAAGAGCGATACATAATTTGGGTGGGTTTCACTGTACAACACTTTGCAAGCTGCCCTTAACCATATTCTAAATAACTTTTCTCAAAATAGGCAGTTTTCCTCCCTCTAGCTATAGACTGGTCCCCACCCATGATGCGACGCAGACTGTCGCACTTGCTACAGTCAATGACCGAGCACCTCTCCACAGATTTTTCTAGCTGTAAATTTGCAACAGAAATCAAGATCTTTACCTAAATCTGATGCAAGCTGCAGCAATTGCTAATCAATGAGTTGGGACCCAAACTCTGCCCTCACCTTGATGTTCATTGCAGTCAGATGTGTCCCTCTTAGCTGTCAGTGTCTGGTGAGTGAACAAACTTGTCTGGGCTAGAAGACAGCCTGGACGACCTCAGCGGTCTTTTATGTTTCTATTAACAAGAAAGTGCACTGGGAATGGAGTCAGAAATGTGAACAGTGTCCACGATAACCCTTTAAATGTGTCAAATGTATTTTCTACTCTCATTGGTCGTGAAAGCACAATCGAGAAGCCCAGGCAATGAGATCTGCAAGCTTTGCTTCTTACATAAAATGCCTGTCAGAATTTTATGTTATTAACCTTTGCTGCAAAAAGATCACCAGGTCCTTTTCCTCTTTCATTAAAGCTTTCCAGACAGAAAAAAGGGTCAGTTCATCCAAAGTATGGTGCCCCCAGTAATTTCAAGCAGCTTTCTACAACGGTGATTTGCTTTCATCACTATATATTTTTCTCTCTTCCCTCCCTATTCTGCATACCCGAGGTAAAGCAGATGTCATTTGCTTTTTGAAGCCCAACATCCCCAATTAAAGCTCCAAATAATTATTTTGATCAAAGGTTAACAGTTAGTTTCAGAATTTTCCATGTCCCTTGTATTTACCTTGAAATTTGTAGTTACTCAAGTGCTTGCACATTTTGTCTCTCCCAGATGCTACTGCTTTTTAAAACGCATTTCCTTGTTTAAAAAATAAAAAGACAAGTGCCACTGACTCTGAATGCAGAGTTGAGAGAGTCTTAGACTGTCAGCATAGCCCTAATACCAAGTTCACTGGTTTCCTAGGTTATAGTTCCAAGAAAACACTGTATCACCAAAGATGCAACACCTAAGCAAAAATGGAGAAAAAAGCTCCCAAAAGAAACCTTTTCTTTTCAAAAAAAAAAATGTACTAGGGGGGAATATCTGCTTACTCTTGCATCAAATAGATTTTCATCCCTTTAGAAGAAATAACATTTAAATGATGGTGACAAAGTTTTCTTTGTTAAAGGGAATACAGCAGAAGGGGTTGCTTTGAAGTGACACACTACTTAACATGTTTCCAGGAAAGCCATTCTGAGAATGTTAATGGAAGTTTATTAATACACAGCTATTACTAAATGACAATGAAGCAATTGTGAAGTTCAGAAAAACTTGGAAAATCTTCAAGTACATAGGAGACAGCTTCTTGACCAGCCAGATAATAAACCTTGAAAGCAGAAGGGCTCTGAGATGAACCTCATATGCTCTACAAAGACACTGTACAGATCTAGAACAATATCAGTCAAAAAAAAAACCCAGTCTCAAAAATACTCTTATTCTTGCTTGAAAGCATCCTTATTTTTAAGAATTGTATTCAAACACTATGTTTCATACACACATAACCATTTTTACTATTACTTGTTAAAGAAATTGAGCAGGTAAAAGAATCAGGTCACTTCAACAAGGTTAAGGAACACAGAAAGGACAGCCTAGAAGCACATAGTAATTCTGATATACCTACGCTGCACAGCTGCCCAGCTAAGGCCAAAAACCTGATTACAAAAGGTGCTGTACAAAGACAAAACCAAAAATTGGTTCCTGTTCGTGAGAACTCGTTAATCTAAGAAAAGGGATAATATTGTGGTGGCAAAAGGCAGGGCAACATTTGATAAAAACCACCTGAACTTCTAATTCTGGCTAGGATTCAGAGGCATCAAGGTCTTGTAAAGTTTTATAGAAGCATTTAGAAGGATTGAAGCGGTGAAGATGTTTATAGGGAGCTGCTTCACAGGAGGGGGAAGGTAAAAAAGCAACGGCATGCTTGATTTGAAAGAGAAGCTGATCAGAAGCATACATCAACCATTTGATAGGGGAAAAAAGGAAACAGATTAAAGCTACAGGGTCTTGAAAGTGAAGACATACATTTCTTGGGTCTTGAACGTAAAGACATAAATTTCTTGGATAGAGGAAGGAGGTAAGATAATCAAGGACACAGGCTAGGAAAATGACCTTTTAGGGAGCACATTTTAAAAGATACAACACTGCATTAGTAAAGGTTAAATAAAAGGATGTGGCGTTAAGATATATGTTGCGAATTTTAGGAATTCTACCTTGCAAATACAGTGGAAAAAAATTCATATGTTCAAAAAACAAAGATACAGCATCCATGACTGAACATGGCTCACTGTTGGAGAAGACTCGTTGCCCAAAGCATCCAAATATAGCTGAGGATTCTTCTTTGGGAAGAGAGGTAGACCCCTGCCCCTTGCGTTATGCTCCCCCCAGCCAGCTTTGGCCATCAGGAAAAGGCACACTCTTGATGCAGAACAGTTTACATCTTCATAACTTGAAAAAACTTGCTAAGAGCAGTCATTATCATTAGTATTTCTGTTGCAAGCACCATTTCCAAGACAGCCACAAACTCTGGCCAATGCAACGTGCTTCCTTTGCACCGTACCACTTTGTGTGTTGGGAGGATATGATGTGCTCTTAGCTTGTATAGAGGCAAGCTGTTGAGTTTCCTTTTACCTTGACAGTTGATAACAGTAATTATTACTTTCTGCTCTGAAGACACAAATATTTTAACGATTTAAGGTAGCTTCTAGTTAGATGACTTGACACAATTATCTTGAAGTAAAATAGTGACACAAATTCACGTAGTAATAACCTATCTGCTTTTTAGAAAAATGTGATTAAATCACAGTCATGTACTGACTGAAGCAGGTCACTCACAGCCATACAAAGAGTTATTTGTAGCCCTTGATTTGCTGTGTTACATTTCTGAGAAGATAAGTAAGTGTTATACCTTTGGAGTGCCTCATCCACAAGCTGATGTAATTTAGAGAAACAATAGAATCTATTAAAAATACAAATAGCTCTTACCTAAAAGTTTCATTGTGGAAGATGATCTTTCTTCTTTCTCCATCAAGTTCATCTGCTCTTAAGATAAAAAATTCCTGGACTGCCTCTGCCCACAATGTCTAGTTGATATGATATGGTAAAGCCATGACTGATCATGAAACTTAAGATACATTAGTTTGGTGGAAAAGTGTCTTCTGAGTCCTAACTTCTAATGTGGAGAGAAATTTGGCTTGTTTGGTTTTTTAAGGAAGGTATTTATAGCCTGTATGGCTATAGAGAAGAAAACATGAATATTAAGCATGCAAAACCTACTAAATTAGAAAACCGAAACACAAAGCCATTCTTCAGAACCAGATGACTTTGGAATATTTGGCACTGGTGACACTGTTGACACGACACAGTCATGATCTGTAGAAGCTCTTTCAAATTTGGGATACTTATTGTCAGTCATACTAGTTTTCCACATCAGATTACTGAGTAAGGCATGCACAGCTATGACTGGGTATAAACAGGGTTGCTGTACAGCGACATATAGAAAAGCAGGACTTGGTGGTGGTTAAGGCAATTTCCTCTCAGAGAAGCAGAGGTTTGCCAAATCACACAAACAGCTTAATAGTTTTACTTATTTTTAACTGTATTTGCTCTTAGCACATAATTAATTCTATTTTCAAAAGCATGTTAATTTTGAATAAGATTCCACAAGCAGATTGTTAGGGAGGTATTCAGATCATAATCATGCTCTTCCACACTGAAAAAAGGAGTCAGCTGCGGGATTAGGACTCATATTCTAACCATTGAGAGCTCATGTCTCAGTCCCAGCTGTGCCAAGGAGCTAGAGATGCCAACCCAGGACTGAAGAGAATTATGTTGTGGAGAATGAGAGAAGGAGACCTGGGGAAGGGAGGGAAGAAGAGAAGCCCAAAGAACTCTTTCAGTTATATACAAATACTGTAAATGTGTACCCCCCTTGCCACTTACAAAAAAAAAAAAAAAAAAAACCCACAAACCCACACCATGCTTTAAACATTTTCTTTTTTTTTCTCCTGATTAACAAGCTGTAAACATATACTGAAAGGACGTATTTTAAAAAAATTGAAAACCTAAAGAAGATCCTTCATTTTTAATATTGCAACAAGGACAAGTAGATTATTGGCAAACTGGATTAAATTTTTCTTTGATACTACAGGGGAATGCAAATGTAACTCCAGGCATACAAGTAAATGTTGAACATCATACCTACAAGAGGTCAAGATTAAAATGTAAGTTATTTTGCTTCGACGGGCAATAAGACCAGTTAACGATGCTATTCCTATATATAAGGTGATTTATTATCAAGTTAAGCATGAGCAATCGCATAAGCTGAGACCAATATAATAAACAAAGTAAAATTCATTCAGTGGCTGAGAAATTTGCAGTTATTTACATTTGCTTGAGAAGACATGGATACTGGCAATTCAAACTGACTGCTGCTCAGAAGTGGGAGTGAAGGTAAGAGCAATCTCTTTTACTTAATAGGTAGCGTTAGCTACAGCAGGCCTTTGAAAAACCCTTCCCTTACAGGTCTTTCAGCTTTTACCATTAAGACATCACTTGGATAAAGAAATTACACCACCCTGAACTGGAACTCACAGTAGTAAGAAGATTCTTTAAAACATCCTCTAGACGCATTTTCAGAGGCCCATAAATCCAACTCATATCTTTTCTCCATCTCTGGAAAGAGAGTATTGTGTTTACTGGCACAAACTTGACAGGTTTGATTTCAGTCATGAAACGCACGTCAAGTCTGACATCACGTCAAGTCAAAGCCTACAGCATCCAGAATCATAGAGGACACACTTGCCTGGTACCTGAAACAATAAAAACTTCATAGCTGACTGTAATTTTCATACAGAACATTATGAAAATTTGTCATCTGGGAAGTTGTTGGGTTGTTGGTTGGGTTTTTTTACTAGAAACTGTGAAGCTATTCTGTTTGCATTTAAAAATCGCTTAGCTGGAAAACTCAGAGGGAATGAAACCTTTTTCATAATAACATTAAAACAGAAGTTAGTAATTATTATTTTATTTTTAACAGATAAACTAGTCACTATGAAATGAATGTAAGCCACAGCAGCCTTACATAGATAATTACACTTTTATTGATCCATTAAACCCAGAATATTTTAACAACATATTCAAAAGGTTATTATTTACTCTATAATCATTAGCTTAGCTTAGCATAGCACATATATAGCAAAAGTAAATGAAACACCAGTTAAATGCTTAGGAAGAGAGATGAAGAAAGCAGTAATACATCCAATGAATTAACCCGTTATGTGTTAGTTCAGAAGTACTGTAGCTTGTTGAAGCTTCTTACTGATGGGGAGCAGTGGTCAAGGGAGATCAAGGTCTCCTGCCAAACTGGGATACCAAAGACAGTCATCCATAAAAGCTCTACTGAAAGAATTGGTATCCATGTGCATGTTTGTATCCACATAAAGCCACCGTATCCTTAGTAAAATAAAAGCCCTCAGAAGAATCCTGTGTAACACTTAACTGCACAAAATAAGCCTTCTCTTGTACCTAAATCTTGCATTATGTTTGAGTTTGATAGAATCATATGTGTGCACACTTCAGGCTTACCATGGACTAGCAGAGACTAACACACACGCATTGTGTCTCACCTCCTGGATGGCAGGACAACACTTAACTGTGGGAGGAAGGGAGATCTGTGAAAATGTAATATATAACTACTGTTACTCATCTTGGAAAACACCTATCACTGAAACATTAGTCCCATTTTAGCATCAAAATTAGAAGTAATTTGCCAATTCATATGACATCTATATGCTGTGGTTTTTTAACACGTGGAAGAAAGCCAAACCACCCTCAGAGGTGAATGAGGGCAGGTGACATGTAGAGAAACAGCACTACTTATCACTGCCGGTACATGATGGAAGTATTCAAAAGCACTTGCGATGGACAATAGAGGGGCCAGCTTCCTCATATTCATCTTTACTGATCCACATTTGCTGAAAAGTGGACAGAGATGCCAGTATCGAACCCCCAATCCAGACAGAGTATTTACGTTCTGGTGGTGCAATCATCTAGAAGAGAAAGGCAATCTGTTGTAAACAAAGTGACAAGCAGGTAACACAATAAGCATCTCTCTGGATGAAATAACTAGGTGAAAGTCTTTCCGTCATAGGAGTACAGCTTGTGTCTGGAATGCTTTTCACCCTTTTCACTAATGACTTTCACTGATTGCTAAGCCTTGAGGCCACACCTCAAGTACTGTGTCAAGTTTTGGGCCTCTCACCACAAGAAAGACATTGAGGCCCTGGAGCATGTCCAGAGAAGGGCAACGAAACTGGTGAAGGGGCTGGAGCACAGGTCTTATGAGGAGCGGCTGAAGGAACTGGGACTGTTTAGTCTGGAGAAGAGGAGGCTCAGGGGAGACCTTGTTGCCCTCTACAACTACCTGAAAGGAAGTTGTGGTGAGCTGGGGGTTGGCTTCTTCTCGCAGATAACTAGCGACAGGACTAGGGGGAACGGCTGCAAGTTGTGCCAGGGGAGGTTCAGGTTGGAGATTAGGAGAAATTTCTTCTTGGAAAGGGTGGTCGGACATTGGAATAGGTTGCCCAGGGAGGTGGTGGAGTCACCGTCCCTGCGGTTGTTTAAGGAAAGGTTTGATGTGGTACTGAAGGACATGGTTTAGTGGGTAATAGGTGGGGGGGGGGTCGGCTGGACTGGATGATCCTTGAGGTCTCTTCCAACCTTAATGATTCTATTCTATTCTATAATATTCCCAGTATCTCCTCAAGTTGTTCATGCTCCCTTTAGCATTTACAGCTCCATCTTCTCTAGGTTCATCCTTACCTCTCTTGTTGTTCCTGTGGTATCTTTCAAGCAGCTTCATGACCCTACTTCATTGGGAATCCCACAAGACTCCCTTCCTTAACTTTTGTTTCACATTTTCTCAAAACGACCTCATCAACTCCCATGGCTTCACCAACCATTTACTTTCCAGCACCTCTCAAATCCCTCTTTTAATTCTGCTTTGGCTGGTAGGAGAAGCAGAGCAGGTTGTCTGAGGCTCTTCTAACATCAGGACTTGGTATGCAAGACCTGGACATTCTCTTGTGGACATTTTGATTTGTTTATTAAAAAAAAAAAAAAAGAAGCTTCTTTTGTTGTAAGTGCAGGTGTTAAAAATTACCTTAATTTTCATAGTACTTGGAGCCAAAGCTGTAATCTCTTTCTGCATACGATCACCAATCCCAGGATACATTGTGGTTCCTCCAGAGAGGACGTTATTAGCATAGAGATCCTTACGGATGTCAATATCGCATTTCATTATACTGTTGTAAGTGGTTTCGTGGATACCTGAAGATTCCATCCCTGAGTGGAAAGAAGTTTCAACAGGTTATTTCTCTTTGTCCCCTTCCTTTTCTGGACGGCTCACTAGTCCAAGCTGTCTCCCTTAAGAAAACTCCAGAAAAAAAAGCAGCAGCAGCTCTATGGTACTTAGGAGAGGAAGGAGAAAGACAGGACATACTCCTCACCTTATTTGTAATCTCAGCATAGTAATTATACAAGCAAAATACCCCTCCTCAAGTAAAAAACAAAACAAAACCACCAAAAAAAAAATCCCCACAACCCGCCACATTACTTAAGGAAAAATTTAAAATGAGTCGTTACTGCAATAGTTTGCCATTTTGGCATCTTTTATGATGCTTTTAGCTAGAAATAGAAGCCTACTTGGCATTTTAGTGTGCTACCTTACTTTTGAGGTGTTGGTTTAATTTGAATGCCAGTACAGTGAAGTTAACTGATGGTAGCATTTTTTGCTAAAGAAAAGGAACAGACCAGATACAGTCCTGGGAATACAGTTTGAACTTTAAGTACTAGACTTTTTAACTAGCATAACACTATGTCAAAGATCTGTGATCCAGGAAATCCTGGTTTCCACTGCTATATTTCTGATATTGACCATTTTTGAGCACCAACTGTGACACGCGGATACATTTCTGACAGCCAAATTCCTCTGTTTACTAAAAAGAATTTCTCCTGCTGATGTTCAAATGCAGAATATTTGAACATCACTCCTGCTGATGTTCAAATGCAGAACTTGGAGCTATACTAATGCTTAAATAATTGCCTTTCTACACACAAACATAGGTAGCTTCACCATTTAGTTTAAAGGAAATCGTGCCAAACTGTCTGCAGCCATTTTGCTCGGTCCTCAAGAGTGGAATTTAAGTGGAAAATAGGAAATTTGTGAGGGCAGCATGAGTTACCACAGAAAGTGTCAGTCATATACTGCATAGAATGGGAATTTTAGCACTACAGATAAAACTACTGGAAAATAATGTACGATTTTATTTTGTATGATTAAATTACGGATTAATATAATAAAATTATAAATGGAAGCAAGATTAAAAACAGTTATATATCAGCCAGTCAAGATAAAAGCAAAGATCTTCTGACAGTACTCTAAAACATCATCTTAGAAACTCTACTGCATTTCTAATAGGTCGAAACCATCTTAGGATTCGGGTATTTCTAAACTGACAGGTATCTTTTTGTTCAGTCACTGTAGCAGCAGTGTTCATAGCTTCCAAAAAAGTAAGTTAATAGAAACTGCATATTTCTAAGGACATTTGATGATAAATACCTCAGTTCCTACAGCTGAAGGTTGTCTATACTATCTAAGAAATTATTTTCTTATTCCCTGTCAAGTCCCTTGAAAGAGAAGTCCTGTCCCACCTATGAAGGATGGCTGGAAGAGAGTTTCTGGGCATCGAAACCGTTCATTCCCAATGGTGATGACTTGTCCGTCAGGAAGCTCATAGCTCTTCTCAAGAGAGGAGGAGGAAGCAGCAGTTACCATTTCGTTTTCAAAATCCAAAGCCACATAGCAAAGCTTCTCCTTGACATCTCTCACAATCTCTCGTTCCGCTGCAGAGAGCCAAGAAGTTTTTAATGAACATACAGTACGATAGCCAGAAAACAGATTTTCTCATGCACGTTTCCCTGAGTTCACGATGGCCACGTGATTCATTGGATTCTGACCTTTCTGTTGCCTCAGCAACATTACTTTCCCTTTGCACTACCAAATCTCCCTCACCTGCAAATAGAAGTTATATTGTAGTACAGAGTACTGTAGAGATTAATGTTTACATGTTTATGCCACAAAACCTTGAGGTTCATCCGTTACCAGCTACTAACTTTGTCTCTTTGGCCATGGAAGAGATGTGTTCAAACACAACCACCAGTCATATTTGTCAGTGACTTCAGATTTCCTAACGAGATGACATCCTCATCCTAGATACCTAACATATATGCCGAAAGGCAAAGTCAGGAGAACCCCGTTAGCAAACTGAACTGGTTTTCCCAGGCAAACTTAGCGAAAGGATTCTGGTGCATCTTGCCAGGTACACGTTTCCTGCATAATAAGGCACTGAACAGAGTAAATGCATGCAAAGCGGATCCGAAGCACAGCTCATTACCAGTGGTGACAAAAGAGTAGCCTCTCTCTGTAAGAATTTTCATGAGGTAGTCAGTCAGGTCTCTGCCTGCCAGATCGAGTCTCATGATGGCATGAGGCAAGGCATAGCCCTCATAGATGGGTACATTGTGCGTGACACCATCCCCAGAATCTAAAACTATTCCTGGAAAGTGAAAGAAAAGGAGAAGCAGGTTATTTCCCACTGATACAGGGTCTCCCCCTGCTCCCATGTTCTCAGCTGAAACACGCAACAGTTAATAAATATGCTTATGTGGCAACTGCTTCTGTCATTTCTATAACCAAAAAGCTGCTCACGTGAGATGAAATTGTTAGCACAAATGAAGCCACAACTGCTTTTGGGAATGAAGGACTTGTAACATTCAGGAATTTGATGGTATTGTTCTTGCTGAATGGATGGTAGCAATAATGATCTTATATGGATGCAGAGGCTTTCAGTTCAGATGACCCCTAGCACTTTACAGACATGATATAATGTACAAACTGAAAATAAAAATCTATCTATAAAATTAAAAATTTGAATCTGCCATTAAAATAAACCACCCCATTAGGGAAAATATTGTTATTGTTATCTGTGCACAGACACGTTACTTATATTCTTGGATAGGAAATGAAGTACATTTTCCACTCAAAATGAATAAAGCATTTCTGATACCAAACATGCATACAAACAGTTGAATTTTAAACATAAACCAAACATTTGTGGCAATTTTAATTCCTGTAAGCTGGTGATAATTTTACACAAAATTGTATTGTGGCATCAGGCTACAAAGACAGATGGTATTCGAATTTTTTTGAAAGTATATGAAGACTCAAGGGTTGCTAAGAAGTAATTTATCACAGCAATGCTTGATCAGACTCTAAATGCAGTAAGAAGAGACCCTCCATGGTAATTCTAATGATCGCTTAACAACTGACATCATTAAGTGATTGAAATTCAACATTTAAATTAAATATTTTGGTTCTTTTCTACCGGGAATGGAGCTTATCAAAAGAGGTAGGTCTAAAGCAAGAAGGAACTGTGGGTTTAGAGCAATCTAGTTAAGACACAGACTTTTCTCTGTGCTGTGCAATGGAAGGCCGTATCAAACTGTCACCTTTCATCTGTTCGTATAGTTGAGCCATAGTCATTTGAGCTTTTGAAGCAGAAAGTGATAAATCTACACTCACACCTGCCACAAAGTTGAAAACAACAGAGGCACTTGCAAGGTACGGTGGGAAGTATTCAGTTTCCATATGGCTGTCAGTCCTAAACACACAGCTGGTGCATCATATCTGGCATACATCCGCGTGTGTGCTTACGTGCATATACATCCATGAGAGAAGGGCACGTGGAAAATACAACTCTCAGAAAGACTCACCAGTTGTTCTTCCAGATGCATATAGAGACAGCACTGCCTGAATTGCTACGTACATGGCCGGCACGTTGAACGTCTCAAACATAACCTGAAATGAGGAATTTGAAAACCTTTAGGTTCTACACTTAAGAGTATCCAAAGAGACAGTAATTTTTTTTTTATTTTTTCATTAATACTGCCAGTTACTATTCTTGAGTTCCCTCCTGAACCATGGTTCATCTGAGAACAGCATGCTGTGTTTTCCTTTGGGACTTCATTTAAAAAAACAAAACAAAAAAAACCCAACACCAACACCCACAAAATCACTGAAGTCAGTGAATATCTTTCCATTAACCTCAGACTAAATCAGATTTTTACCGATAATATTAATTGAAGATGACACCTTGGAATACCTTTTTTTACCCTGATGGCACAACTAAGGGTATTTTTATATATATATGCATATACACACACACTAAAAATGTATAGAAGACACAGCTGGCAGAAGCCATAAGGAATAATCTATTCCTATCTCAAGGAAGAATCAGCCATTCCTGACAGAGCTTTGGTTCTCTCTCAGAAATTCCTCTGCTGGATCATCCACAGATTCCTCCAGCAAACAATTCTCATAACACACTATACTTATCATTATATTCTTTGTGTCTATCTAAAGCCTCACTTGGTTAATTTAAACCCATTACATCTCATTCTGCCCCTCTAGCAATCACAACAGTTTATCTTTATGGCGACCTCATCTCATCCCCCATCTCCACTACTGTAATGAGCTCCAGTTCTTTCCATCTCCTGTGTCAGATACATTGCAATTTTATCTGAGCAGATGGAATCATATTTGTTGCCGGCTGGACTTCCACCGGTCCTCTGTTAAGGAAAACCATTAAGGGCACACAGTGATCTAACACACTCTGGACAACCCTATGTGCTGTAACTTCTCTTAAGCCAATGTCCCCCACCCTAGGCAGTGCTACCCCATCACTAGTGGCACTGCTGTGACCACGTTTCATAGAATCATAGAATCATTTAGGTTGGAAAAGACCCTTAAGATTGAGTCCAGCCATAAACCTAACACTGCCAAGTCCACCACAAGCCGCATCCCTAAGCACTGCATCTACGCATCTTTTAAATACCTTAAGGGGTGGTGACTCCACCATGACCACTGTACCCATCAGGGCCATGGATGTCAGGTGGTTAAACTTAAACTTTGGATTTTATAAGCTAATACCTTTGCCAAAGAAGTCTACTTGTAATGAAAAGTATGCTTTCAATTATAAAATACACAAATTACTGGTATTTCATAGTTAATGTGATGAATTTAATGCAATCAGTAATAAACAATAAGCCTTTAAACAATATTGAAAGCAGGATTTATGATTACAATATAATGACACATAAATAGTCCTAGGCATGCCTACTGTATGCACCACACCTCCCGGTTGTTATAAACTAGGCTTTTCTTATGGTCTGTTGTTTTTTATTATCTCCCTGTTGTATTATCTCCCAGTAAAGCGTGCTGTCAAGCTCACTACTTAATTAGTTTATTTACACTGTTGCTAAATTGATGCATAATCTTCCTATTAAGTATATGCCAAAAGTGGGCACAAAGGGAAGGGCAGAGCCACATCTAATTTTCCCAGGTGATTTTATACCTATGTCTGTATTTAAATCACACTTACTTCTGGTTACATCACTGGCTAAATTTATAATGTGGACTTCTGGCCAGAAGGCTTCTCTACAACATACAAACTTCAGAGGTCAACTTTTGGTTCTGATCTGAGTTTGTTAAATCAGACTGGGTATGTCAGAGGCAGAAATGTTTAGCAAAGCACCATTTAAGATTGACTGCTTCAGACAACTCATTTTCCCAAGCCAGAGCAAACACTCCACTTCTTGAATACTTTTCCATTGATCCCTAAAGAGATGCCCCACTTAGGAACTCCAGAAAGTCAGCTGTATGATGGCCTTCAAACATCTTTATTCAAATCTTCAAAAGAAATGTAGTTCTGGTATGATAAGCAGCATTTTGTCTGATACAAAAAGTGTTGATGAAGTGGCAGTTTTCAGGGCAGAAAGCAGGAGTTGGTCCAATACAAACTCAGGAGTCGGGCTACTACAAGTTTGGCACTCTCGGGTGGCCAGAGGTAGGCACACAAAAGGCATCATTGACTCAAAAACTGCATGAGTGTGATTCAGCTGTACATGACCCATGTTAGAGCACTTGCAAACCTCTGATTTAAATACATCAATGACTCCTAATTCCATCCAAAAAATTACACGAATCGTGGGTTGACATTATCTACACGTCAAAAACCAGCAACCTTAACCCCCAACTTGCCCACTTCCAGAATTGTGCACAAACAGTGTGTTGTAGAAAAAAAGAAAACTACTTCAAGCTTTTAAGAGGCTAGTTCCACACATCTCACCACCATGCACAAGTGCAGAACATTTTAGGGCCATCCAGAGAACTTGCGTGAGCAGCAGAAACTTTTGCTCTCTCACCGTCCCTGAGCCAGCACGCTAACCTACACTAACCCTTAAGGGACTATCTTCCAGATTAAAAAGAAAGTTGAATACCCAGAACTATTTATATTTTTAGCTGCTTCTGTGCAGAAGTGATCTGTGGCACAACATTCAGACAATTACCTGAGTCATCTTTTCACGGTTGGCCTTGGGATTCAAGGGGGCCTCGGTCAGCAGGACAGGGTGTTCCTCTGGTGCAACCCGGAGTTCATTATAGAAAGAATGATGCCAAATCTAAAAATGAAAATTGCTTTAGAAAAGTGTTCTGAAAATAATTTCTCCTGCCCATGGAACTACAGTTTTCAAACAAAGTCTGAGTGATTACTTTTTTTATAAACATATTAAAACAGACAGAAAGCATGCAAGAGCAAATCTGCCAAATTCAATTCTTTTAACAAAACCATTGGGTTTCTACTGTACGTAACAATAGAATATAACCTACATAACGGAGTCCTTCCAGTTAGGATTCCCTAAACCCGGCACAGATCATCCTCTCTGAGCAGGGGCACCAGTGAGTTCCCACCTGCAGAGCTGATGCAGAAACTGAGCCAAGCACTGAGCTGTCAGACCTGGAAAGACTTCTCCACTTCAAGCTGCTTGGAGACTGATCCAGTTGCAACTCGTTACCAAGATGGTCTTTAGAAATCTAATTATCTCCAGAGAAGCAAAAGACCCTTTATGCCATGGGTATTTCATCCAGTAAATCCTGAATCAAACTCACACTTACTATAGAGTAATTAAATTTCTTAGACACAGTCTGTAAAGTACTGTCGTATTTTTCATGTTGGAAGGTGCTACCTGCATCAAACGATGCTGGCTTTGATTGTCCAAGGACCATGGCTGTGAGGGATTTTTTTTCTTGATGCCAGCACAAAGACAGACTGTTCAGTAACACGATGAAATATTTCTTATCTTCTAGTTTAATTCTTTCCTACCCTTAATTCTTTTCTTTTTTTTTTTAATTTTTATTTTTAGCTCAGCTTTGCCTGACCCAACAAGCTTATTTCTGAGAACAAAACACCAGAACAGTTTTATGGGTAAGTTTATTTGATTAATATCCTAGAAACAAGTATTATTATGGTCCAAAATGAATTCAAGTGGAAAAAAGATCTTCTTTATGTTTGAAGCACCTACAAAGTCAATAGCTGTCCAGAGCTGGAATTACTCATCAAGAAAATTATCATCCCTTAAAAAAAAAAAAATTCCATCTCAGTCCCCCCCCAAAAAAAAGAAAAGAAAAAAAGAAAAGAAAATATCAGATGTTTCCAGAACTGGGCCTTGGGATGCTGGGTCATCTTGCATTTGCAGGTTTTGAATACAAATACAGGTAGAAGATGAATTAAACAGAAAGTAATCATGTAAATGTTTAAAAACTAACTAAATAAATAAATAGAAATAAAATCCTAAAAATAAAATAAATCCTATCTGTCTATGGAGGGCCTCATCCATTCAGTCCCCCTGGTCAGGTAGCCTGTAGCAGACCCCTGCTATGACGTCCCCTGCCCCTGACCTCCCTTTAATCCTGACCCATAAGCTCTCAGCTGACGACTCCTCCGTCCCCAGCTGGAGCTCCATGCACTCCAGCTGATCATTGACACAGAGGGCAGCACTCCCTCCTTGTCTTCCCTGCCTGTCCTTCCTAAAAAGCCTGTAGCCTTCTCCCAACACTCCAGTCGTGGGAGCTATCCCACCACGTCTCCATACACCAACGAGATGGTAGCCCTGCAGGCATGCCCACATCTCCAACTCTTGTTTATTCCCCATGCTACCTGCGCTTGTACAGAGGCATNCCATTTCAGACAGGAAAGAACTAAGGGAAGGAATACTCTGCTGACATAATTAACAAAGTACTGGAAGTTTCAGCAGTGAGGAACAAACCTGGACTTAAAGCAGGACCCTGCCTAAACCTTGGGCAGTTTGCAGGTTTTTCCTCAAAACTAGTCGAGATTAGGCCCTGTACAGCCCATTAGATTTGACCTAATGATAACCATAACGTTAATGGATAATTATATTCTATGAGAAACAAAAATAGTCCAGTGTTGGATTTTATAGGTCACAAGGATTAAGCATAAGCAGCAGGCACAATAGCACAGAGAAATTCATGAGGAAGAATTATTCTAACGTTTATATTAAACATTTACATAGTCACCAGAGCCAGAAAATGCTCCAGCCCAACGCTTGGCCTCCCATACATTGTCAGCTCAGTTGCTGTGAACAAATTAAGAGTGATGTACAATGCCCTGTATTATTATCCAGTGGAAAACAGAGCAGTCCCAATTTGAATATTGTGACCTGAAGCACAGGAGAAGAAGAATGCTTCATTTCATCGCCTACACGTTCTCCTCCTCATTCACATGAATGTCTGCGCGTCCTGCAGCATCCTTGCTCTCGCTTTCTTTCACACACATGCGCGTGCAGCCTAATCTTTTGGTGACACCCCCCCCACCCCCCCCACTTCTTGTAACCTCTAGATAATCAGGCAGTGCACTATTATGTCTTTGACCCATTTTTGGCGCTTTACCCAGCAATTCTCTTGTTTCTTCTACATCGTGATATTTTAGTAGTATGACTCCAAGCGCTGGAAAGGATTTTTTAGTTCAGATCAGAATCATCCAAACATTTTAAAAATCTTGTGGAATATATATACAAATATATACAAAAATATGTATACAAAAGATACTCCCTTAGCATCAAAACTTTAGGAATTGCATTTTAGAACTTCTTTCAGCCAGAAGAGCATGGGCACATGTGTGTACGTGTGCGTTACAGAGCTTCAGGGGAAGCGGAGACACACGATTGAACTGGGGAAGCCCGCACATAAAAGAAAAATACTCTTTTGTTTCTTATTTGCAGTAATCATGAATGCTCGCAGTGCTGTTTGTTGTCTCTTCCCTACCACTGCCCTTCTCTCACATTTCTTTTTTCTTTTTGTTGCTCATTGACTCAAAAGCAGCCTCCGCTTTCTGTCCCGCTCTGCTCCTGGGCTCAGCAAGAAGTCTAAGCACAACTTAGTGTTGGGGCATCTTTGCCAGCTGTCAGCAGAAGGTAAGTTTGGGCTAGGGACCCCCTTTCACAAGTAATTCCTTCATTCATTTGAGTGACAAAGAGAAGAAAAGTTCAAACCAAAAGAACCCATATCGTGTCTCACCATTATTTGAGTTACAGCACTGCCTGAAGCTTCTACCACATTACACCCTAAAAAAACCAAACCCCTCAGTCTAGCCATGAGTTTACACCATACAAAGCACAGGCCTCTTATCTTCTCTAATTCCTTTTCCTAACTAGATTTTCAATAGGCTGCTCTAGCATCCAGCATTACCCAGAGAAAGAACACTTATCAGTAGGTCTTACAAACAGGACAATTTCCAGATGCAGAAATCCATCGCTGAGGGAAGAACATAAAATAGTGACCTCCAATTTTTATTTATTCTTTTTTCCCCCCTACAAGGAAATGCAATTTCTTGCTGAATACAGACAGCAGGAAAAACTATCTGGAAGAACAACATAACAGAATGTATGAGGTAGACTTTCTACTCTGCAAAAAATAAAGCAAGGTGCTCTCCCAGGAAGCCGTGAAATAATGAAATGCAAATACTATGCTTCCATCTAGAGGAGTAGGTGGGCAATTTACTTCCAGATATGAACTGAGAAACTCCTGTTGCTCCTGTATCCACTTTGGTCTGTTCATATGGAACACTCTGCACTTATTAATTTGGGCTCCTGAACACAACACAATAACTGACTTCAGATATAGGTATTATAATCGTATACACCTCGTCTCAGCAAGCACGAATACAGAACACGACCAGCCCCGTATCTTCCTTTCAGTGCTACTGTCCACAGGAAAATACTCCTAGAACCATTTTCTTGTGGAGTTTTCTTCCCACACCATTCCACCTGCAGAGGACAAGGGACTGCACCGCAATCCTCTGTCTCTAAAGACGACGTGCAATATTGCCACATACAGACTCAGATGCTTCCTGAAGAGACCAGGACATATGAGATATCTGAGTAGCAGTGCCCTTAGGACTCCTCCTACCTCTCCAGCCTCTGCCATGAGCTCACCTCATCGCCCGCGCCTGGCCTGGGACATCCTTAAGCGGCATTTCACAGAGAGGCCATTGCACTGGTCACATTCCAAGAAAGTTGTGCTTGATAGGGAATAAAGACGCCTTCTCGCCATCCAGGCATTAAAAGCTAACCAGAACTGGCATCAGAAAAACATGCTTCAGGAAAAAAAAAATTTCAAATCCCACTCTCAAAGAATTAGTATAGGGATAGGAAGCCCCAATCTGTCTTTTCCTCTTTAGCTGACAGTGAGAATGTCATATGCAATACAAGATACGGGCATCACTCATCATCTTGCTCATGTACTGAGGAGGGAAAAAAAAAATACTAAAAAAAAAAAAAATCATTCTTCCACCTCACAGTTTTTGTTTCCAACTTCAGAAATGTATCTTTCACATTTCTCCCATTCCCCTCGATGAATCACAACCCGTGGGGTTTTTTTGTTGTTGTTTGGTTGTTTTGTGGTGTTTTTTTTACTTTACCTACTTACTGTCATCATCAAACATTCTGCCTCAGGATGAACTCAAAACTGAAAAGAGTACGTATAAAGCATAAAATACTTCCATAACATACTGCCAAATCTGATGAGTAATACTATTCTTTTAAAAAGTAAATGTTAACTCTGGAAGTGCCAAGACCTGATCAACTCCTGTATTAGCGTACTGCACCATCCCTTTACCTATACAGTGATTACAAATTTTTCTAGGATTTTCCCCTTGGCTTGCAAGAAGGTTAATGGCAATATTTATGTCTTAGAGAAGATGACGCCTCAGCAAAAGTACATTAAAAATGACCACCCACCTTTTCCATGTCATCCCAGTTAGTGATGATTCCATGCTCAATGGGATACTTCAGCGTCAGGATCCCTCTTTTACTTTGTGCTTCATCCCCTACATAGCTGTCTTTTTGACCCATTCCAACCATAACACCCTGCAAAGCATATTATTCCAATATTAGTGCAGTATACTACCTACATTAGAGATAGGATATAACTTTTAAGTTAAAACTTCATGGGAAATACCGTACCTGCTACTACTCTTCCAGAATGTACCCTTGAAGCGTGCAAGGTACTAAAATGTGAATTCATCAGTAACTACATACTCTGTACTAGCTCCTTCTGTAAACCCACCAGGAAGAGCAAGGCAGCTTCACAAAATAAAGGAAGGTATGTCACACTTGGTGCAACTAATGCCCATGCAGGAGCTCAGCCAAGGCAGGCACCAGCAAACTCATGGTTCTCCACAACAGATGGGTCCTTTGTCGTTGCACAAAGGAATAAAGGGAAGGAATTATAGGTAAAAAAGATACAATCCCTTTTTAACTCCCTAGATTTACTTTATATATTTCAGTTGCCCTTTGTGTCTAGGCAGTTCTACTATTGCCTTTAAACAGTGACACTGCTGGAAGAGAAATGGTTTTGAAAAACATAAATTTTGAAAAAAACAAACACATTAATTTATATAAAAGAGACAGATTTTCTAAACAAAAGCTCACTTATTAAATAATGGTTTTAATAAGTTTATCATGTTTGCATTAGGAAACCTATCATGATTACCCCAAATAATATAACAACATACAAGGTACGATATTATTCATCAACTGGCATAAAAATATTTAATTTTGCTCATGGATATATTTTAACTCCATGGATTCAATAATACAGCTGCTGAGCTGCTTAACAGCAAAACTACATGCCAGCTCTAATCACCAATAAAAGCCCATGAACAATTTGAGACGTTAAAGAACGTACATATTTTCAACCACTGATAGTCAACTTCAACAGTTCATAGAGGTGTTCAAAATTGTGTTCTATAAATTGCTCAGTATTTTACGCCTGTCAAACCAGGCTCATTTAGCTCAGCAAAAGAACACACAGAACTTCAGGGAAGGGTTTTTATCAGCCCAGAAAATGAAAATTTGACTCAGAGATGAATAAAATGAACAAAAATCTGCACCTTCTATTTATAAAGGTACTGTTAGAAAACTAATTAAACAGAAAGATGCTTTCTAAGGTCAAGAAAAGGCACATTTAGCCTTTCCAGTCTTGTTTGAGTTGATAAAGGGATGTGCTAGAGAGCTTTTTGGAAGTTTATTGGGCCACACTGTTGCTTGATAGTGGTAAGTTCCTTTTCTTGTTCTATTATTCACTTGCTTTCTCATGTTAGCTATGTTATAATTTTTTTCTTTGTATTGATACAGCAAGTATTTATTAATTCAACAAGTCAGGTGGAGGGTTTCCCATAAGACACCTTCATATCATTCTATAGTCAACATTTTACGGGTGAAGAACCCCTTTTCCAAAGAATTGAGAAGTTCACCTTAAAGACATGCAGCTCAATCCTCAGTTAACAAGCCAACCTCCTACAAAGGCCAACGGGAGTTTTGCCTGATAAATCTGATGCTCTCTCACTGCCATGTCTAAACTCAAAAAAAACCAAACAAGACAAAACCAAAAAACCCAACCCTAAAACCAACCAGGTAGTATTTCTATTTCTGGTACCAACTGACCTGATGTCGAGGACGTCCAACGATGGATGGAAATACAGCTCTTGGGGCATCATCTCCTGCAAACCCAGCTTTGCAAAGCCCAGACCCATTGTCACATACAAGGGCAGTGGTTTCATCGTCATCGCACATGGTGCCTCACAATTTTGGCTGCAAAACAGTAATCGGGGGGGCAGGGCACATGGAAGAGAATAGGACAGAAGCTACTCTCCATCACTTAGAAACCAAACTGCTGTAAAGAAGATTAATTTTGGCAAAGAATAACCCTAAATAGCAAAGTGTATGCTAAAGCCCTGATCTTGCAAAGTCTGTTAAGTACCCACATAAATTTCAGCTTGAATAGGTTTCACCAAAGCAAATTAATCAGGACGTCCAGCCTTTGTTTCCAAAAGGGACATCTCCTCTGCTGTGCCCTCAAGGAGGCCTGTGATATTTTGTTAATTGGCCTTGTGACCACAAAACAAGTTCAGCTAGAGAACAGACATCCAGCTCTACTTGGACTTAAGCAAACATAGCCCCATCTCTTCCAAGGCTGAATTCTCTTCTAGAAATTTCATTTCTTAAAAATGAATTGATCATACACACCTACCAGTTATAATGTCAGTACTTACATGGTAAATAAGAATCACTGAACATTCATTACTTCAAAGACCACTAACGTTCCCCAGCGGCACGTTTAATTTTGCCTTTTTCTAACAGGGACATCATCAATCTGAAATAACCAACTAAAAATAACCCCCACAAAAAGTTTCAGGAAAGTGTTTGCTGTGTGTTTTTAAATGACAGCTCCTGTGTAGTGTGAAGTGCCCACTACAGGACCTACGCCATGTCTGTAAGTGGTAAATACCTTATCCAAGTGGTTATTCTGGGAAACAGAACAAGGGGCAGCTGGCACAACCACCTGCGAGCAACTCAACTTCAGCACTGGCCAACACATCAGACGAAGTCCTGAATTCCTTGAAATTCATGGCAAAACTCCCGCTGACGGCGGGCCTGATTTTCCCCAAGACTCCTGTTTCAGATTCCTTGGTTATTTTTAGGACTGTACAATTGCCTCTTTAGGCAGTCAAGAAGAGGGAAGGGGTTTATTATTTTTGTTCTCTGGCAGCTTCTCTCGGTAAGGAAGGGTACTTCAGAAACGGGAAAGGAATGAAAAACAGCACTTGTCCGGCACAGGCCTCTCCCTAACAATGCAAAAATGCGTTGAGCAGCCCTTTGGCAAGTAATGCAAAAATGTCCTCCTGACATGCACAGGCAGGCCAGGAGTGGTGGCAGAACAGCCACCAGCACTACTGTCAGCCCTGCCACCCATTCGTGCTGTCCTGCTTGGGGAGTTTAAAACATCTCATGCTCTTTAGAGGACCCCTGCAAGAACACCAGAGTCCCTGGAGATTTACAAACAGGTTTGGTTTTTAAGTTTGAGCTGCATGAAGTTCCTGGTGGTCAATCCTTTCCCTGTAAGCCTGACAAAGCAAGGCTGTGACACGACTGATCCCAACGCTCGCAAGTAAAATGGAAGCAGAATTCAAAAATATTTTGAATAAGAAAAATCATTTTAACTCTTGTTGATGTGCCTGTGACTTGAAGATTCTTTTCACGCATAAGGAAGCAGAGTAATTTTATCACACAAATCTGTTAACAGCTTTAATATATGAACGTTTAACCATTGGTTCTAGTAGCTGGTATCTTGGAACATTCATTCCTGTTGCTGTGAATTGTTATTTTCTTTTAAAACCCTCAGGAAAAAGCTTTTCGAATGCAATAAACCAACCATCTACCAGCAGTATCCAGCATTACAGAACTGCACCCAGGATCTGGCTCCAACAATGAAGAGCAGAAGGAAACTCAGTTCTTAAATACATCAGAAGTGACATTGGGTGAGATAGTAAAATTTAGGAATAGAGAATTTTAAAGTAGAGAAATGCTAAAAAGTTCTGAGAGCTCAGCATCGCTCCGTGGCTCTAAAGAAAGCTGGATAGGACCAAGATGTTGAATCCTCCATGGTGAGAAATGGTATTCCCATTCATTCACACCCACAGCATTTCACAGGCAGCTTTACACACAAACCCAAGGTCAGCACAGCCACACTCAGAGAAACAAGACCCCTAGGGAAACCCCAGCTAAGCTGCAGGAGTTACACTCTGGAGTGCTGGCAGCAACTGTTCACACTTTCACTCACTACTGGTTAGATTCCAGAGGAGTCACTGACATTTCCTAATAAAATCAATGGCTGAATTTGTTAATTTCCCTTTTTTAATTATCTTGCTTTGTTTATCATTACTTACAAGCTGAATGAACTAACAAAGGGCATTTCTTAAAATTTAAATTGGTTGAGGCATGTTATTGCTTTACAGCTTGCTGAATTTATAGGTTTAATACTCATTTTCACGAAGCAGCTCTTTGGAATCCTGTCACCAGATGACATTCCTAAATAAGTTTCCTGTATTTGCTCTTTTACTTTCAATTTTTGTTTTTCTAATTCAGCCCCAAATTTAACACAATTAACAGAACATTTGTTGTTGTTTGTTTCTGCATAAGGCCAGATGCCCAGACCGCAAACACTATTGCAGTGTTCCTCCAGGTTTCGGACAGACCAAGGCGGTTTCATCGCACTCTATTGATCCTTCCAGCAATGCGATACATCTGCATGTTTCCCTGCAACCATGCAGTCAAACCTGAATTACCTTACACAAGGAGACCCTTCGGAATTACTTCAAAGCCCCAGGCAAACAGCATCCAAGCCCAGCAAGTGTGCAAATCCCCGGAAGATCTCAGACCAAGTGAAGCGAAGCATTAAAATCATGAACTGTAACATGAAAAATCCCTCAGGGCAAGACTTACCCAGGAAATGGTGATGATTTGTAACAGCCTCTTTGTAAATGACATGATCTCACCTTCCATTACATTTATATCAGCTTCTGGAACAGAGTTCACAGAATATCTACACTTGTCAAGCCATTTTTGGAAACTTTTTTTCCCAGTTTGTGCTTATCACCGTGACAGCGCAAAGGCCTGGATAAATTAGGGCAGAATTTCTAACACCTCTGGATCCTTTCCCACTCGCTAACTTGCTATGCCTCATGACACAGGGTGCTTTTCTCCCCTCAAGACAAAAATCCCTCACACTAGATGAGTAAGACTGGAAGGATTTGTAAGTCCCTTGTTGGCACTGGAAAGCATTCCGCTTCAGTAGAACACAATTAGCTAAGAATAGCTTGTTATCATTCTGTTAACTGTCATCTTCAGGCTGGAAAGGGAAAAGTCTTACCAGGTCCAGTACTCACCTTTCAACCCTACTTGTTTGCTGGGTGGCACAAAGACTGAAAATAGCTGACTTATCTCAGTGCCTGGGTGATGCCAGGGCTGAAAATGGGGACTGAATCAGCAATCAGCCGTTCAAAAGAGATGAGACATTACCATTTTACCAAAAAAAAGACACCAATTATATTGGAATATATGGGTTTTATATAGAAATCCAGACCTTGACTAGACTAAGAAATATTAAAAAAAAAACCCACAACAAGAAAAGTTTACAGGATTTACCCACAGCGATAACCACGGCTGGCAGTATTTCCCATTCCACGTGACAAACACAAGTGATGCAGAACATCAGATACAATTTGGTAAACATTAACTCCGCAAACATAAATGCCAACCAACCCTTCTTTCTTTCTTACCTGTCACGGGACTGCGATGCAGACCTCACGTACGAGAATCTTTGGATCTGAAGCAGCTAATTCCCTCACTAACATCTCCTCAGAGTCAACTTTGTATCTGCCCATCAGTAAAACTGATGGAATCCTTTCATTTCCATACTTATTAGGTTTTTCTTTTCCCACAAGATTTTTAGGATTTGAGTCTGGCAAACAGGAAATCAAATGGCTACTCCTTTTTTGCGACTTTATGTCTACTCCTTTAGACTCGGCTTGTTTCAATTGTATCTACATCTTACAAACATGTGAGGAGAAACACAGACAGAATGAACACCAACAAACAATACAGGGTGTAAAAACAACCTTCCACCTCCAGTGGCCACAGCCTTCACAAATAAGCTATTTTTCTGAATCAGAGAAATAGCTGCGCAGTTTCTGAGAACACTGTAACAAAACAAAACTGAATGCAAATCCTCTGCTTCTTACAGCCTCTTAGTTGAAAACGTACCCTTTATTCATTTGTATTTAAAGCCCAAGTACGTAAAATATGTAACGTTGTGTCTTCACAAGCTTGAGTTCCACGTGTGGAGCAGCCGAGTAACATTTTGCCCCAAAGATATGCAGTAGCTAAACCCACCAAGACAACAAGTGCAAGTGAATTAAAAAACCCAACCCAACCAAACCTGGAGAAAACCTACAGAAATCGGACCTTTAAACAACAGTAAAGGAATACAAGAAGCTGAAGACATTTCTTTCTGTCGTCTCAATTCTGAATCTTTAATCATCAGCTTAACTCATATACATATCTGTGCACCTTTTCAGAGTCATTACAAACTGTATTTTCAGCCGAAAAAGAAATCAAAAATCCAGTAGTTCTTCCTTTATTGCACTCCATAAAACTTCTTGCTATAATCAAGAAGCCAATAAACAGTAATAGCTGAATAATCCTTTAAAATTTATAGTTTAACTCTTAAAATAAAATTTATATAGAAAAGATATCATTTACAACCCATTCAGTAGTAATCAATCATTATGTACTCACAAACAATATTAAATAACTTGTGTGCAGCAGCTTCTTTATAGGGCAAACAGAGGGGAATATTTTGTCCTTAGCAAATATAATATTCCACTGTTAAAGAGCAATTCAAGTCAACTTTGGAGCAACTGTGATATACACAAATTTCTTTTAAGAAGCATAAGATTCATGTAGTGTAACAAGAATATATACAACTGTGTCCAGTGCATAGCTTAACAGCAGCATGTGAAAAGTCTATTATCTTGAATTGGCACACCATTACCTCAAGGGAAAGAATTTACCCAGAAAATGCAGTGTATTCAGAGAACACCAGTGAGGCACAGTAAAACAACAAGATGTAGTGTAACTAGGTACGTGAGGAATAAATAGCGGGATTTTGCTCTGGAGGTCAGCAGCTTAGAACAGTAAAGACTTCGCCCTCGAAGCCATCTTCTGAAGGAAAGGGCTCCTCCTTTCATCTGGTTAAGAAACAAAAAGCGTCAAATAAGCAACCATGAATACAGATGAGAAGCCCCACTGTCACTTACATTTCTGAGGCATTATAAGCCTTTTGCCTCTGAGGCAGCAATGGATGCCACAGCATAGGCTCTAAGCATAAATGATTTAAAAGCCAACAAAAACAGCATTCAAAGGGGAGAGGAATGAATAGAAGATATTTGTGTATTATGTAACTACATATATATATATATACACTAGAGATGAAAATGCATAATTAGATGCACACACATTTTATTTAATGGCCACATGTGTAATATAACTACAATTAGTCACACTCTAATCTGAACATATGTAATGCATTCTGCGGCATGGTTTACACAGCTGCCTGTATTTGACTCATCATCCATAACCCAAACAGAAAGAAATTAAGGACATTTTTTCAGTCAACTGTAGTTTCAGTAGCAGCTTGCTACTGCTCTGTGGCCCACCCATCCTCATGATAAAGAAATAAGTACTTCAATAAAAGGGTCCTCCACAGTCAGCTTTTCAGACAAGGCAGATTAGACAAGTAGCTGCTTCATGTCAGTGTTCACGTATAAAGAGGACAACCCAAGAATCAGTGACTCCCAGTTACTCAGAAGGGAAATCCGCACTCCAAGAATGAGTGACAGTTGAAAGAAAGAAATTTAGGTTGGAGATTAGGAGAAATTTCTTCTCGGAAAGGGTGACTGGGCACTGGAACAGGTTGCCCAGGGAGGTGGTTGAGTCACCGTCCCTGCAGGTGTTTAAGGAAAGGTTAGACGTGGTACTGAAGGACATGGTTTAGTGGGTAATAGGTGGTGGGGGGGACGGTCGGACTGGATGATCCTTGAGGTCTCTTCCAACCTTAACAATTCTATGATTCTATATAGCAGAGGGAAGACCAGAAAAAGAAAGGAGTAGGGTGAAGGAGATAATGAGCTGTGCCTCTCCAATCCAGTCTGCAACTAGCAATATACAATACGCACGTCACTTTTATGTAGCTTATAATTCAGGAAGTTTAAAAGCTTTCACTTCCTTACCTTTCGCACAACAACATGTTCACTAGGATTGATGATTAAGGCTTCCCTTTCCTCCTCAGTTTCCATCTGAACAGTGTATTCACTAGGTACGGACCTGTAACTGCTTACTTCAAATCTAGAGAAAAATTAAAAGGAAGATAATGGAGTACTGAATTATCTGCTCTTTTACAGTACTGAATTTACATAAGAAACATTATTTTATATACTTATGTTAGTTGGGGAAGGTCCTCACAAAAAGCAGTAAGAGTTAGTTTAGGGTGCCAGGTCTTCTTCAGCCTCTGTTTACATTCTACTCTCAAGATGTTTCATCTGTTCAGAATCACCCCTATCACTGCTAGCTGATGGAACAGTGATTTTCAGATGATGGTAGTGACGGACACTTCACGTAGGCAGATGGATAACGATATTTTAACTTGAAACAGTGGCTATACTAAAGCTGTAATGTGTGAGGTTTTTTCCTAACCTGGAAAAAAGGAAATACCACTGACTACTGAGTCCAACATCTGAAGCCAGAAATTAAATAAAGAAAAAAAATCTGAAAGCGCATAACATTTTCCTGATCCACAGTTAGACCTAGGTTTTTAGCACAGTTACACATGCATTTTCATGGCTTCAGGTACCGTGGACTCACAAACAGCTTCTATAATTTGTTTGTTCTATTTGGTCTATTACCCGCTCAGAACAAAAACACTCATACAAAAATCTATCAGTAATCTCACTAAAAACACAAGGGAAACAAAAAAACCTGGCACTCCATCTTCCAGTTCCATAGTACACTTTGGATTTACTCCAGGCATAGTGTAAATGAAAACTTCGCCATGCATTTGGTCCAAGGGTTAGCAGAAGCAAAAAAGGGCTTTGGCTCTCTAAATGTGCAAGTTATTTCATACCCACATAAGGGTTTAACGGAGCAATCTGTCACGTACTTCAAAAGTGTAAGAAAGGAAAAAGAATGTGTTTTACAGACACTTTTCCTTCAAAAGAAAAACCCATGTCTTACAGACAGGAGTATTTTACCTGTTACTTTGCTCCTCAGCGAGTCCAAGAGCCTCTTCTGCAGCTTCTCTCCTCCTCTTCTCCTCTGACAGTGTTTCTGTCAGCTGTGAGAGCGCCTGCTGCACTGATTCATATTGTTGCTCGGTCTCTGCAAGCCTATGACAAAATGAAATCCGAAATCAATATTTTACGTACTTAAAGAATTCATTTCCTGTTCTTTCTCATTAAGGAACGTTTTGTGATAAAGACTTAATTATAATGAGATGTTTTAGATTAGATATTGAAAAAAAGTCACCAATAAGTATACATCTTTACAAAAACAAGCCACAAATATTACCAGATTATAATAATTCAAGAATATGATTCATTTAATCCACTGTAAATCCATTTCTTTCCCTTTTCGCCCAAAATGCCTTAGAGGAATAGAAAAGCATTACTTTCGCACTTACAACACAGCTGTCAGGAAAACAATATTGCTAATACATGCTCTCAGTCCTGACCTTTTTCTGAGTTTATTTAGCTCCATATTGTCTATTTCAACAATAACTGCAGATCTTTCCCGTGGCGCTCCCGGGGGAACTTCTGCTCTAGTTTCATCCTAGAAAATATTAAAAGGGAAAAAACAAAAACAAACCACCAGTCACCATCTTCCTAGTTGCTAAAAATCTTCATTTCAATTAAAGAAGCCCTAAGCACCACAAAGCAGTGGAACAAATCACTCTGTGCCATTTAATCTTTTGATTTTCAGAGTTGCAATTTTCTGAACCTGTTTTCTAACAGAAAGTTGAAGAATATTGCCCGTGTGTGCTGCAGGATTTGAGGGATACATGTACACAGCATAACACAGCGACTTCTGAACAATGTCTGAAGTGGAAGAAATGCATCTACACACTCACACAGTAATACAGCACTGACCACACATGCTTAAATTCAGAGCTAGTGAGCTCCAGGCAGAGTGGAAGCACTGGGAACTGTGGTTAAGCAGCTCCATGGTTTGCAATCAATATCTGAAAGAGGCTAAATCCAAATGGTCTGCGAGATAGCAAGTGGGGGATTCATTTATTTTTTAGTTTATAGTGCTCCTTGTTTGTGTTTATTTCTGTTTATGGAAAAGCAGCGGTTGTTGTACATATGTATCCATATGATATTTTAGAGTCTTGTATTAATTGATTGTTACTGAATAATCAAGGCAGTACAAGAAAACTTTTTAAAAATTAAGAGATCACAAAGGAATAAGCTTACAGAGGTGTATGAGGGTGGGCAAAAGGTGCTGAAAAGCTGAATTGGTTATATAGATGTCACTTCTGAAAACATTACTCAAGCACCTTGCAAAATGATCCATGACTGCTGTGAAATTATCACGAAACTCTGTTGATCCAATGACTGGTGAACATCCAGTTATCCCTGCCAGCTCTAGACCAATTCAAGATGACACCTCAAAACAAAAAAAGCAGGTACAAACAGCTTCCTTATATGGGAAATGTTTTTATCTGGCTTTTCATTGATTTGCTTACCTGAACAGTGCCTTGGAAAGATGTCATTTGCATGGTCTGATATTCCCTCTCCAGTCTTAAATAACGATTTTGCAGGTCATTATATCGAAACTGGTTGTCTCTCAGAGTCTGCGAAAGTGCCTTCAACTGGGCAGACAAGACAGCATTCTCTTCTGCTGACTGCACAACCTGAAAGAAATTAGCATTTAAATAAATAAAATTGGGAATTATCTCCTCTGGGAAATCACTACCGATTTGAGAGCTGCTGATGAAAACAACTGAGTACTAGTTTCAAAAATTGCATCAACTTTTTGGCAAGCTCAGAGTTTGGTAAGATCTAACTAGTTATTTTATGTGCAGCAGAAATAATGAAACTTGAGTATTGATTTCCCCGGTCATCAATACGCCCAAACCAGAAACTCAGGGTTTTAAACCCCACTGCCTTCCTCCCCAGGTTTGCTATGATATCACCACCTGGCAAAAGACAGTATACGCAGTTGCTACTTCAGGACAATGCAAAGAGCCAAGTAAGCCTGGTAATATAAACATCTTCACCAGGCAGTCCAGCAATGCACAGCAGTCGAGTTTTCATTTTTTCAAAAAACAGACCATAATTGGCGTCTCCACTTGTTACCCAAATACTCATCCTCACCTGTAGGAGCCTGAGATTTCTACACCTATTTCAAAGTTTCGTTAAAGCTGTTTTTTGTGTTTGGGTGAAGCAGTGAGAACAGACACAATGACAGATGGAAAGTAACATAAACCTAATTTGCTTTGAATACCAGGCCACACAAAGAAAAAAATTATGGGAATCTCCAACAACATTTACAAACTTTTGCAAACAAAACTGAACAACCACACATGCATATGGACACACTCTTACTGTCTTAATGGCCAGAAATGTGTACAACAAGAATTTGTAAGAAAACATTTTTGAGGTATTTAAAATTTGGTATGAGATAGCTAAAATCTTCTTCCAGCCAAAACCTGTTTCTGTCTATAATGAAAAATATTTTACTTTGTAGAGTACAAGTTCAGCACTGTCCCCTCACTTACTTCAGAATGCAGATTCAAACAGACCTCTCTCAGTCAAACAAGTCAGGAAAGCCTGACAGAAAGGTAATACTGACATTTAGTTTGCAACTTCTAGTCCGAGCCAACGAGGCTGTTTTGAAGAATCTAAGGTTTCAACTAACTTTCAACCACACAAGACATCACCAAGTTAGCAGTACATCTATGCTGATACCAGCTCAGATTCACATGAGCTATTTAGGATCACAGCTGTTGTTCTAAGTTACCTTTGAATTAATCTGCTGAAAATGCAGATCTTTCTGGTGTATCTCCTGAAGACAGCGCTGCAGTTCGTTTTGAAGCTGATTCTTCTCAGCTAAGATGTGCTTGATTTCCTCTGGCGCATCTGCACTTCCAGCGAGGGAGACAGTTTCCAAAACCTTAAAAAGTATTTGCGTATTCAGGGTAAATGATGTAGGAGTTCTCTAAGTACCATGCAACTGTTTTCAACTTAAATACTTCAATTAAAATTCAATTAAAAGATTACCATGAAAAGGTAACCCAACTTAATTTTAATTAGCAAATACTGTGAAGCACAAAAAAAAGGGAAAAAACAGAAAAACCCACATGAATATAAAACACCTTTCAAAAATTGTCAAACTAATAATGTACAATATCCATGACTTGAAGAACAGGTATCTTGTAAATATTAATTTAAAGCTGAAAAGTCCATTTTAAGGGGGAAAAAAACAAACCCCACTCAACATACCCCACCCAACATTATCACTGATACACAGCTCTGGCCACCTTTATCTCTGACAGGTAAACATTTTGATGTTAAGCTCTAATAACAGAGGGAATTGTGCCATCTCTAATGCTTTATGGATTCTATTTTCCTATACAATAATGAAATAAAGACATCTACGACAAAATATTCCATAACCCAGAGGACATTACTGTTCAATAGCTTTAATTTATGATTTTAATCACAGAAAATGAACAGCATACAACACACAAACCTGACTAACTAAAATGTTGTTTTAAATGACATTAAAAGGAATACAGTTTACTTCTTTTGGCACAGAAAAGGCAAATAAGAATATTATTCTAAACTAACATTTTCCTTGAGCCTCTAATGATAGTCTACAAAAGCAGACAGCATTGCCAGACTGGGTCTCAGCTGCTGCCTTTCTAAATCTAGTGTTTTGCTCCTGGCAAAAGTCAACTCCAGCTGCTTCAGGGGAAGGGCAAGAACACTTCCAGTAGGCACATCTCTCCCTTCTCCCCCCAGTTAGGTCCTATTCTAGTCTGCATAATTAGAGATTGATCTAAGCTCTGAAGAATGAACTTTATCAGGTCTTTAAAATTTGCTAGCATCAAGTATACAAATTCTGAAAACTGCTGTAAACTACAAAAAGTCTCTTTTGATCCTTTTAAAAGTATCCCTGAAAGTATGTTGCAGTGATAATATATCTGAAAAAATGCTCACACTACCTGACAGAGCACATCTTTCTACTAGTTTTGTATTTGTGACCAAATGCACCCTATTCTGGGTTAACAAGACGTGAGACAGCGCATCTCATTTCACTTACGGCCCACAATACTATTAGGTTGGGTTCCTCCCTGCCATTTATTTCTTTCTTAATGTAAACAATCCCAGCCTTTTCGGAATTTTTTTTCTTAGAAGTTTCTCTCTATCATGCTTTCCACATCTTTCCTTTGAAACTTCTTTCTATATTGCAATGCAATACTTCTATGGAGCTGAGGTGAATGCATTATAAAAATTTACATTCAAGAATTACGTTTTCTGTGCCACTTTTCCTACCATTTCTTCAACGTTCAAATAACTTACTTGATTTAGACTGGCTTTCTAAAAATAAGATGTATGCAAGCCATCTTGTTTGTCTATCTGTTCCCCCAATAATATTTGCATCAGCTAGCCAATTCCAAAACTGGATTTTAGAAGAAGGTTTGCATCTCAAAAAATTATGATACTTCCATAATTAGTGTTATCGTCACCGAACTGGGGGAGACAGATCCAACTTGGTATTACCTATTGAAAGAAAAAGCAATAGGCACAAGACAGCTGTAGTACTGGCTGGCTGGCAGGTGACTAAGTCAATCAGCATGCAAGGACTTGGTGACAATAAATACATTGTTGGTATCCTACAAGTAATAGTACAGCATCCTATCCTCTTTTGAACAAGGGTGCTGCAGGAACAAGTAACAACACTGGTGTTATAATAGTTCGAACAGTAACAGACTCATGATAGATACAAAACTGGCACAAGAAGCCAGAATTATATTCCCACTTATGGACATAAAATGCTTCATCTCAGCTACTGCATGAGAAGAATTTCTCCTTGAGCTGCCTCAAAGTTCCCTATCCTCTTTTTGATTTGAAAGAATTAACTGAGAAATCTGTAAACTGCACTAGTTCTTTTTTCCCTTTCCAGTATGTGTTTCTATTTATCACCACCTGGTCTGTTCTTGAGCCACGTTTGAACTACTTTTTTATTTAAAAAAAAAACAAAACAAACTTCTTCATATTATATTCTGGATTTAACTAAGCTAAAACAGCAACTTACAAGATTACTTAAGTATTCTACTAACATTAGCAACTCAGCAACAAGCAAATAACTTACAATGTAAGCACAACAAATTGTTACTCCTTTTTGACCAAGAATCAGTAACCATTATCGGTTCATGACCTTCACCTTTTGCTTCACAACCATTTACTTCTTTATGAAGGTGCTTTCCATGTTTTTAACCATTAAAATATACCACATCAGCAAGTTCTCTGTTATGTTATCAACATATAAGAAATCACGATTTTCCTTTGTTTAAAAGAAGTTGATCAATCTATCAGACTCCATTAAAAAGTGAATTTTAGTCACTATCATTCATTTGCTTGGAATAGCTGTAACCTACTGATTTGGCCACAGGCAACACAGAAATAAAGGTAACACACTCATCAGCCTGCCCTACTTCACTATCATATGCTGTACAGTTCTCATTTGAGAAGCAGGCTGCAAATTTAATATAATAAACTGATGGAAGTAGATTCGTGCTTCCTATTACATGTCATTTGTTTACCTTGACTGAGTAATTGCTACCAGAGGAAACTGATTTCTGAACAATCATGTCTTGTTGCAGCTTCTGTAGTTCTGCAATCTGTCGGTCTTTCTCAGCAACCGTGATTTGACATTGATTTCGCAGTGCCTGGGACTCTGAGAGGAGGAGGTTGTTTTCCATTCTGAACATAAAACATTAGACTAGAAGTTAAATGATAACATATTACATACCAGTGAATGAAAAGGATATAGTCGTACTCACTGTTATTTCTGAAATAAATAATGGTCTTTTTAGAAGTTATATGTAAATATGGAGCACGATATGAACATTCTCAATACATACTTCAGTCTAAACACGTCTGCTAAAAAAAAAAATACCAGAAAATAAAGTCTGGAAAGTGGTAACATCATGTTTGCTCTGTTGGCTTGGAGACGAGAGAAGTTCATTGGCTGTAAAGATAAAAGCATCTGTTAACGCAATAAATACTTCAGCTAAAGAATAAGGTTGCACAGCAAAGCAACTCTAGGTCACAGTTGCGTAGGGCGCTGCTCAAGATAGCCAGTCTACCCTACTGGAAATACAGAAATTTGAAAAGGAACACCCCATACACAGAAGACTGAAATCAACACACACGCTACATCTCTCAAAACTGCTGTCATACACTGGCAGTATCACAAAGCACATAGAAGTAATTTAAATCCTTTGAACTCAATTTAATATATGCTTTTAAAGTTTTGGGGGAAAAAATGGAGAAAGACTACTCATGCTGTGTACTGGTTAAGTATACAAGTTAGAATGAGGTTTGAATCATTTCATGCTAACTTGCTCACATTTGCAAAGATAAATGTGGGGCTAGCCTTTTGATCTACACTCCCTCCCCCAAAAGCCTCCAGTATAAAACAAGTATTACCTTACACAGACTTTATTTAGAGAGCTACAAATTGCACTACGGACAATAAAACGCAGCAAGGCAGAATACTTCCTACTGGCCTCAAATTCAACCAAAATTAACTTCACTGGACTGATTGTAACACGCTTTTGTACTTCAATCATCTGCACAAGTTTAAAAACTTGAACAACTTTAAAAACAAGAACAGCAGTCTAAGACGACCAAATCTTGATCTGCCTTCACTGAGCGCCACTTAAAAACACCTACTGCCTTCTTTGAAGCAGACCTTGTGTGGAATTCACAGAATTAGGCCCAAAGTGTCACATCACTCATTTGACAAAGATGATGCAAGATGTGAATACTGCTGAAGTGGACTTGAAGCTACACAAGAAATGCTCAAATGTGAAACGAAGTTAATTTTCAATACACAGCTGCACCAAATATGCAACACCTCAGATATCTTTTGGAGGGGAAGTGTTCAGCCGTATCAATTGTTACTCTAAGAGGAGAATATCATACCAAGCACTGACATAAGAATCTTACACTGCAATTCCACATATGCAAGTCACCAACAGAACAGAAAACATTCAGTTAAGACAGTTTTAAGCTTTACATAAACAAAGAGACTATTACATAAAGATACTAGGATAACAGTGAACAAAGATAACCCTGTGGAAGTTGATTTCACACATTTCAGAAATATTCTACTTCCTGATAAACTACACATAATTTTGGGTTTGTGTCAGTTTTATGTCAGATTGTGAAGACACTGAAGAATTCTAAACAAGAGCCACATGTATTATTTGTTAATTTTAACATTTATACCTTAATCCAGCAAGCTCATTCTGGTATGATGCAATCTCTCTCTCAGTTTCTGCTTGGAAGGCTTTTGTCTGATTTAATGCCTTCTCCAAATCATCAACCTTGGTCTTCAGTTTTGATATTTCAACAGCTGCAAGGCTGGCTCCTTCTTTAGCCTACGTTTAATAAACATGATTAGTGACCTGGAATGAAAACTGTATGATTGAAACATTATTAGTGCTAGAACTCTAATTACAGAATAGGATTTTTCCCCATTTGCTCCTGTTTAACAGGATAATTACCTAAGCACCCCTGTTCTAGTCACACAGTATTTTCTTAGCACTCTCATATACAAAGTATGACTTCATAATCCATAATGTCTCTAAGCATTCTCTGCATAAAAAAAAAAAAATTACAAAGTGATGTAGCTAATTAAAACTAATCAATCTTTCCCTATTGTACTGGGGCGTATCCAAATCACTTTTAAAAGAAATTCTGTCATTGATGCTGTTGCAACCAATGGGAAATAAAGCTGTGCCCTGCTTTATTTCAGAAGTTACCTTCTGATTGCTGAGTTCCTGCAGCAATTTGTCTCGGTCATCCTGAAGACTGGCCATAGCCTTGGAAAATGCTTCAATTTGGTGAACGTAATTCCCACACTCAGATGAAAGCCTGCTAATCTCCATCTCACGACTAACTAACGTCCTACCGAGATTTTCAATTTCATCAGCAATCTGATCAAGTGTAACCTTATCTGCAGCATCAAAAATAACCCGATTCAGAAGAGAATTTTCTTTGAGTATACTGATAAGATGTACTTTAAAGCCATCCAATTCAGCCTCAAGTTCATCTCCTTTCTTTTTTTCAGTCTTGAGTTCAGCTGTGTATTTGTTCTGAAGTACCTTTAAGTCCTCTATTATCCTATCTCTATCATTTTGCAGAGCAGTCATTGCTTTCCCAAAGGCCTCATTCTGGGACCTCAGCTCACTATTTTGAGATTGAACTTCTAGTATCTTCTCTGCAAAAGCATCAGGTTCATCTCCATGTTCAAGTGTCAAAAGTGTCTTACTGTACTCCTCATCTGCATCATATTGTCCATTGGATACAGAGTCTTTTTTCTGCACACTATCACTATTTATCAGTTTCTCTCCAGATTTAGACACAAGTTTCTCTTTGTTTAATGATGAAATTAAAGATTCCAAATCATTTACTTTAGACACCAATTTTTTATTTTCATGTTCCAAAGATACAGCAGTATCTTTCTGCAGTTCATTGGAAAGTTGCATTTCTTTTATTTGTTTTTGAAGATTGTATTTTTCTTGTTCAAGGCTTTTAATACAATCTAATTTCTGCTTAAGTAAGTCTTTCAGCTGATGGTCTTTCAGAGATAAAACTTGGTTAAGATCTTCCCTATACTTTATCAGCTGTGCACTTAGCATCGCATTTTCAGAATGAAGATCATCTATCTGATTGAGAAGTATCCTTAGTTCTTGTTTCAAAGCACTATTCTCACTTGCATTGCCAACTATAAGACTGTCCCGCTGATTTAAGACATCTTGGTGAAGATGTTCCAGCTCTTTGTATTTAGAAAAAAGATCATCCCGATCATTCTGAAGAGACGACATTGATTTTTTAAAGGCATCTATTTCACTAGCAATTGCAGCCTTATCTTGACCTGCTTTGTCTGCTTTCATCTGGAGATTTCTCAATTCATTTTCCATCCTCTGACAGGACTCCTCAGATTGTTCTCTCTCTATCTGCAAAGACTTTAACTGACGTTCATACTCTTTTATTTGTTCTCTATGTTGAGTCTGTACCTGAATCAGATAGTCAGAAATTTCATCACCTTTCGAAGAAATGAGTAAGGAAATTTCTTTGTCTTTATTATTTAGCATGAGCTTCATTTGCTCAGAAATGGTAATCTGCTTTTGCAATTCAGCATTAATTTTTTCCTTCTCAGCTAGAAGCTGTTGCAATTCTTGTTCCTGTCTTGTAAAATTATTTTCTAGAGCTTTTATCTCTCTTCCTGCACTTTTACTATTCTCTATGAGATTATTAAGTGAATTATTTTCTTTAAGGAGTGCTTGCAAAGCTGCTTCTTTTGACAGAAGAACACTCTCCAATTCTTGCTGCCTGTTAAAAAAGTAAGTATTCTCTTCTTTTATTCTGCAGAACTCTTCATAGTGTTGTGTATCAACAGATTTTTGCCTCAAGTACAGTTCATCCTTTGTTTCCTCTACCACAGAATATTTGATATTCAATTCTTGAATCTGAGTCACTTTGTCTTTCAATTCATCTTGTAAAGACATTATTCTTTTATTACTGTCTTCTATCTGTTTCTCTTTATTTTGGATGGCCTCTTTGAACTGCATTTCCCAGGTTTTCATTTCAGTGATTACCCTGTCGCGGTCATCCTGAAGAGAGGACATACACTTCGTAAAAGCAGCTAACCGTGCCAAAGCAGCATTCAAATCCGCTTGAAGTTTCTTATTTTGAGAGTCCTTAATGCTGACTTCCTCTTGTAAACCATGAATCTCACTAATTGCCCTATCCTTTTCTCTCTGAAGGGCACCATGTCTTTCCTCTAAGTTCCAAAATTCTCTTTTATGAGCCGATTTTAATTGTTGAAGATTAAATTCCATTTCTCTCTCATATTCTCGCTTTTGAATTTGTAGTTCGTCTTCTTTCTTCTGAAGTTCTTTTCTCCAATTTTGATTCTCATCTGTAAGCCTGTGCACTTCATTCTTTGACTGATCCAACAAGTTCATCTGTGAAGAAAGCTGTTCCTTTAGATGATGTACTTCTTCATTTGACTTTGCAAGCTTTTCTGACATATTACTTAAGTCCTTTTCAAATTTTTCACTTTTTGACTGTGACAGTTTCACAGATCTTTCCAAATCCAGGATCAGCTCCTGGAACTTTATAGAATCCTTTTGCAAATGGTTGATCTCCTGCTGTTTCTCCTTTAAGAGCTCTTGCAATTCTTTTGTTTTGTTTTTACTTCCATTATTATCTCTCTGAGCACTTTTCACCTTCTCCTCAAACACTTTTACAAGGTGCAACTGCTGTTCTTCTTTTTCTCTAATCATATTACATTTTTCTGCCTTTAGCTCTTCCAGCTGCTGTAACAGCAAGTTATTCTGTACCTGCGCTGATTTCATTCTATCGGTAAGATGATCAAGTTTTTTAACATGATTAAGCAATTCTGTCTCAAGAAATTCTCTCTCATTCTTTACTTTGTAAGAACTTTCTTGTACATTTTCTAATTCTTCCTGTAACAGACATTTATCATCCTCCAAAATCTTAACTTTCTCATTTAGACTAACAATTTCTTGTGTAAGACTTTTACATTCCACATCCAGCTTTGTGAGACAATGATTTTTATGGTCCAAAGATTTTTCAGTTTCTTTCGCTTTTTCTGAAATTAATTTTCTTTCTTGTTCTAGGACAAGCACATCTTGTTCTTTTTCAGAGAGTTTATCCTTCAGCACGTTAATGTCCCTTAACATCGATTCATTCTCATGTAATGCATCACTGATTTTAGATTGCATATCATTTTGATACACTTCCATTTGAACTTGGAGCTCTCCTAAAGCTGCTTTAGTTACAGTGATGTTATTATGAAGAATTTCATTTTCATTTTGAATTTTCTCTAAAGCTTGCTTTAAATTTTCAGAAGTTTGTTTTAGCTGCTCGTTTTCCTCCATTAGCCGATGGTTCTGATCGGTGAGCTCATGAAGACGATCCTGGTGTTCTTGCATCCTTGCCTCTTGCTCACGGATCTGCCTTTCTGCTTTACTTTGTAATTCGTCAACTTCCACTTTCTTGGACTCGCCAAGTTGTTTCAGTTGATTCTTAATAACCTCATTTTCATCAATGAAGTTTTGTAAACGCTTCTCAAGAGCCTCCTTCTCAGATTCTCCTTCCCTGAGTCTTTGAATAGCCTCTTGCTTCTCTTTTCTAGTGAGATCAATAACTTGCCTCATATCTGCTATTTTACTACTGATATTCTCATAAGCTTGAAGAAGTGATTCATACTCCTGCTTTAATTCACTATGTTTAGCCTTCCATCCTGTTAATTCAACTGTCTGAGAATCTTTTAAGGTATTTAGTTGGAAAGAAAAGGCCTCTTTTTCCTGAACTATAGTCTCCATAGTGGATTTAAGACTTTCACATGCCGCAGTGAGGTTTTCATTTTCAGTCAACAGTCTAGCATTTTCAGAAACAAGGCTCTCCTCTTCAGACAATGTAGAAATTGTACCTGAACTTTGTTTTTCTCTACCAAGCTCTAACAAGTGCTCAAGCATCCCTGTCTTGTTCATCAGTTCTTCTCTTTCCAACATCAGCTTATCGATCTGGTCTTTCAGAGATTTATTTTCTCTCAGGGCTTCTTTACGTGATATTAAAGCTGCCTGTAATTTTCTTTGAAGGCGCTCTCTGGATTTCTCCTCTGCTATAGTTCGTTGCTCCTGTGGTTTAGAACTGTTTACATTTGCAGTTTTTGCCAGCGGCTCTTGTTTCTGGATTTGACATTCTGTTGCTTCTCTCAGTTTGGTTTTCCTGGAGTAATCAGTCTCTGATAGCTGAAAACAGGCACTTTTACCTTGTAACTTTCCTTGAAGGGAATTACTTTCTGAACAAAACTCTCCAAATTCTTTTTCAGTGTCATTTTCTTCCCCTATCTCTTTGCATGACACCACAGGTCTACTCATCTCAGCTTTCTCACGCAGCACACACAGCTCTGTCAGAAGTTTTTTGTTTTCTTCACTGAAATGTTTTACCTCCTTTTTCTTATTAATTAGTTCCAAACTGGACATTTCTAAACAACTGAGAAGTTTCTCTTTCTCACTCTTCATTTCTTCAAATGCTGCTTTATAATGCTGGGTTTCTTCTTGGCCCTCCTTTATAGCTTTGCTTAATAATTCCTTTTCCAGATCAAATTTATCTTTGACATCCGTAAGTGAACAATGCAATGCTTCTATTTTCTCGTCCTTTTCTGCAACCTCCTTCTTAGCTTCAGTTCTCAATCTCTGCAGTTTCTCCTGACTCATCTTGTAATCCTCTTTACTTTTTTTAATAAGGGCTTCTTTCTCATTATTCACATGTTCAAGCACTGTCTTAATGTCTATAGCTTCAGCCTTATATGCTTCCAGCTTTTTCTGTAGCTGCTTTATGTCCTCCAACAAGCTGCCCTTACACTGCTCCTGGTACTGTTCCTGCTGTCTCAAGGAAGGTCTTAAGTTGACTGTTTCTCCTCTTTCATCATCGAATTCAACTGATATTTTTCTCAACTCTTTCTTTACCATTTCTGTTTCCTCCTGAAGTTTTGCATAGTTACTTCTTAATTCTTTTAATTCAGTGTCTTTACTTGCCATTGAAGTGATCATGTTTTCTGACTCTTTTAAGGACACAACCTGTACCTTGCTGCTTGATTTGTCCGATTCCAAATTCCCTACGTTAGCTGCTGCTTCTCCCAGCAATGCCTTAGCTGAAGCCAGCTCTTTCCCTAGAGGGTACTCTTCTAACAGATTAGAGTCGAGTTCTTCACATTTTGTTTGAAGAACTTCCCAGAGTGCTTTATGTTCTTGTTTGAGATTCTCAAGGCGTTTTTTTTGTTCATCAAAATCTGCTGCAAGTTTACTGTGCTCTTCCCTTTCTTTCTGAAATTTTTTCATATCTTCTTTCCTGACCAAAAGCTCCCTCTCTAAGGCTTCTTTTTCTTTTTTTAATTGATTCACAATATTAACGTCAGTGTTGGAGTCCAGACACTTCTTCCTGTCCCCAGCACTTAAATCAGGCTCTTCTGAACTGGAGTTTTTCAACAATTCTTCCTTCTTCTTAACTTCTAAGTTCACCTTTTCAAGAGCTAAGAGCAGCTGAGAACGTTCCTCTTCATGTGCACTTGCTTTCTCATCCAATACAGATTGCATATGAGCAAGCATGCAGTCCTTTTCCTCTAAAGATTTTAGGTTCTGCTCACATATATTTTGTTTTTCCGCAATGACATCATTTAGTTCAGCAATACTGTCCTGAAGTTCCTCTAGATGAGAGGACTTTGCAGACAAAATTTCATTCAAATCACTTATTTTGGCATCTTTTTCTAAAAGTTGTTGCTTCAAAGTTTCAAGATGAGACTCAAAATCTTTATTTTGTACTTCAGCTAGTTTCAGCTTGTCTGTTAACTCATTAATTTTCTTCAACAACTCTTCTGCTTTTTTTTGCTCTTTTTCTACTTCTTCCTGTCCACTCTTTTCAAGCTTTCCAACTTTTTGCATTAGATCTCTTCTTATTATCAATGCTGCCTGAAGTTTCTTTTTCAGATTCTCTTTTTCCTTGCCCATTTTCTCAAGATTAAACTGCATCTCCTCTTTTTCATTCATTAAAGCTTTAAACACAGCTTCTCTACTGCTTAATGTAACGTGACTATGTTCCAGTTCTTTCTTACAGTCCTCAAGTTCCTGCAATACTCTGTTTAGCTCTCTTACAGAACTATTATGCACAGCTTCAAGATCGTGCAGTTTGGTATTTAATGTCTTTCTCTCTTCAGAAAAATTCAGCATTTCATTAGACAACGATTCCATTATCTGGGTAACAGAGCAGTCCTTTTCTTTCAGTTGCTGGCTTAGACCAGATATTAAATCCTTCTGCTGATTTACCTGGGAAGTTAAGTCTTTGATAAGTTCATCTTTTCTTCCCATTTCTTCAAGAAGACTTGTTACTTTTTTACCTTCAACGTGCAGTTTTTCTTGACTGGTTCTTACTACTTCTTCTGATTTACTTATCTTGTCTTGAAGAAATTCAACCTGCTTGCTTATTTCTGCAAAAGACTCTTCCCTTTCTTGCAAGAGAGACTGTTGTTTACACAATGTTTCCTTGACTGTGGCCATTTCTTCTGACAGACATTCGATCTCAGATTTGTATTTGCCCTTCATCGTTTCAATATCCTTCTGCAGCAATTCCTTCTGCTTCTCAAGTGACTGCATACTTTTTAATTCATCTTTCATGGTGTCTATTTCTTTCTGTTTTTCTAAAAGCACCAGCTGCAACTGTTCGCCTTCTGTTTCTTTGCTCAAAATAGTGGTTATTAGAGTGGAGAATTTTTCCAACTGAATTTTACTATCAGTCAGCTGCATTTCAGAATCTGAAGCCTGTGCCTTCTTTTCTTTACATAAAAGCCTACTACTAAGTAAGGGAGATAAACTTTGAGTTAATTCCTTTTTTACAAGATCCAGCTCTTGCTGCAAAGAATGGATTTGGCTATCCTTTGATTTCATTTCACTTTCTAAACTGCTCAATTGCTCAGTAAGATTACTATTTTGTAAAGTTGCCCTATTAAGTTCTGTCACCCATTTGTTTTCTGAATCAAGTAGTCTTTGTTCTAGAGTTCCAAATTTAAGTTCTAATTTAGAAAGTTCTTCACCCTTCACACTAACCTGCATCTGTAACTTCTCTTTTTCAGTCTTCATCTGCAGTTTGACGGCATCTATCTGCATTCTTGAATAATTCTCACTGGTTTCTAGTTTTTCATTGATTTCTTGGAGCTCTTCCAAATTCTTTTGCAAACTATTTTGAGATGCGGCAAGTCGCATGTTTTCAGCCATCAGTTTATCAGCATCTTCTTGTAACAGAAGTTTTTCTTTCTCTAATGACTCTACCTGACACTGCAGATTACCTATTAAAAGTGCATTGTCATGGCAGTCTTGAGATGATTTGGAATTCACATTGTTCAACTCTAACTTCAAACATGCTATGTTATCTGCCTGTTCAGCACACTTCACACGGAGGGACTCCACAGTCAGTTCTTTTTGCTGTAGTTCTTCTTTCCATGTACTTATTTGGTCTAGTGCTTTTTGGTATTCTCTTTTCAGACAGTCATGTTCAATTGTCAAAGAATCCATTTTCTTCTGATTAATATCAAGCTTCTCGTTCTTCTCCTGAAATTCCTTATTAAGATTTTTCATGGCTGTACCACTTTCCTCTAATTTTTCTCCGAGAACCTCAATCTTCCTAGAAAGAATGCTAACATTGTTATCTGCCAACTGTATACTGGCATCTTTCTCCTTTAAAGAATTAAGCAGTCCAGCAATAACTTCTTCTTTTTGGTCAAGAGCTGCATTCAACTCAGTTTTTAGTTCATGCTGTGTTTCAATTTTCTCCTGAAGAGATAAAAAGGCATTTTCTTTCTCTTGGACTAGTTCTTTAGATATCTGTAGTTCTTGTGTTAGTTCATGTACCTGACTTCGGAGCTGAGAAATTAAATTTGTCTTCTCTTCATCTTTCCTTGCTTTCTCCTTCAGAGTTTTGAGGAGACTTTTATTTTCTGTAAGAGAAGATTCCTTTTCTGATAAGGACTGCTCCATCTCAATTACTACATTCTTCTGATGCTGTATTTCTTTTTGTAAATTCAGTTTCACTTCCTCCAGCTCTACCACTTGTTTCTTTAAGACCTCACATTCAGTCTCTTTCTCTTGCAGTTGCATCTTTAAATTCTCACTAAATAATGAAATATTGTTGATGGTTAATTCTTTTTCTGAAACAAGTACTTTTAATTGTTCTGCTTCAGAGGCTAAAAGCTCTAACTGTTTCTGCTGCAAAACAGAAGATTCCTGTACCTCAGAAAGCTGTGCTTTTAAACTGATGTATTCATCTAACTTTTGCTTTAAAGATTCATCTTTCTCTATAATTGAATCATTCAACTGGGATGACTTTTCTGTCACATTTCTAAGCTGATATTGAAGGTCAGAAATAATTTCCATATTCTCAGACAGTTGAACCCTAAGTACATCAGACTCTTCAGATTTATCTTTTAATAACTTTAATTCTTGGGCTTGTCTCTTAAATTCATTTTCTTTTTCCTGCATTGCATGTCTAAGCTGGCTGGTTTCAAAACCTAGGGCTTGTATTTGGTTTTGCAGATCTGAAATGATTTGCATATATTGCCCCTCTCCTGTCACTCTACTGTCTTTCATTTGCTGAATCAAAGCCTCCTTTTCAGAAAGGAGAGTTTCTTTTTCTTTAAAGACAATTTTTAAGTTTTCTTTTTCAATCAACAGGCCATCAATTTGGTCCTTCAGAGCTAAAATATTATGACTTTGTTGGGACAAGTGTGAAGTTAAAGCAGCTACTTCATCTGACTTTTTCATTACTGTAACATTAACTGTTTCAATGTCTACTTTCAATTTTTCATTTTCTAGAGCTGCCGCATGTGCTTGCTGCTTTGCTGAAGTAATTTCGGACTGTTGCTGTACCATCTGCGACTGAAGAACTTCACATTCACGGGACTTCTCGCTCAGTAAGCTTGAAAAGTCCTCCTTTTCACGCTTAAGCACATCCACTTCTTTGCTTAATAGCTGGAGCTGATTATTTAACACTTTGCTTTCTTCCATTTTTTCAGAAACTTGCCTATGAAACTTCTCAAGTTCTGAACCTTGACATTTTACAGTCAGGTCTCTTTCTTCTACCAACCGAGATAACTTTGTTTTTTCATCTTTAAGATTTTTAATTTCACCCTGCAACTCTACAATAGAAAGCTTACTCTCTTCTATTTCCCTATGTAATGAATCATTTTCAAAGGTTTTCTCTTCTAGACACTTGTTCACAGTTTCAAAATTCAAAGTTATGCTTTGAATTTGTTCCTGCAGTAGCAAATTATTTTCCTTACTATGGCTGAGCTCTTGGATTAGGCTACTGCATTCAGATAATTTATTATTTAACAGTTCTTCTTTCTTTATTTCTTTGTCTCTAGTATCCTTCAGCTGAAAGAGAAGTGATTGCATTTGTTTGTGCAACTGTTGTGTCTGTTCCTTACTTTCAAACAACTGATCAGCTAGCACATTACATTCCTTTGTTTTCTCCTGCAGCTGTTCTGCAACTGAATTTTCTTTTTGCTCGGCAAGTATTGAAAGTTGTTCAATCTCTTTTGCCAGAGTGTTTTTATCACAATTCAGTACTGAAAGAGTTTTTTCATACTCAGCAGTGCTAGCAGATAACTTATTCTCCATTTCTGCAACAGCCTGGATTTTCTTTAACAATTCACACTCTTTTACATTCAGAAGGTTGGACAAATTCTCATTTTCACGAATTAGCTGTTCCTTCTCTTTTTCCACAATATCTACGTTTTTTTTCAGATATTCATTTGCTGCTAGTTGCTCTGCAAATTCTTCTTCTTTCCCTTTAAGATGTGCCTGCAACTGCTTATTAGCTGAAACTTTCTCCTGTGCCTCTATTTCCATCTTGTTAATTTGTTTATTTATTTCATTTAACTGGTTATTAAGTTCTTTGCAACATGTTTCTTTGGCTTTCAGATCTCCAGTTAATTTAAGTTTAGTCTCTTCATTTTGCTGCTCCAAACACCTAAGCTTCTGCTCTAATGATATAATGACGTCTTGTTTCTCCTGCAATTCCTTTTTAATTGTTTCTTGACATTCAGTATGTTCCATAAGCTTCCTAGATAACTCAGCCAACTCTTCATCTTTTTTAGCATTTTCCAAAACGACTTTGTTGTATGAATCTTTAATTGATTTTAACTCATTTTCAAGTGTCTGTGCTTTACTCTCTTTCTCTTTAAGCAAATTGTTCCATTTTTCCTTTAAAGAACTGTTTTCCTCAAGCTGAGATTTCAAATATTCAGTTTCTTTTCTTTGTTTATCCTCAGTTTCTTGTAGCTTTTCAGCTGATTTACTAATTTGTTCTTTCAGCAAAGTAATTTGTGACTCACACTCTGCAAGTTTGTTATGGTATGCAACATTGTTGGCTTTGATTTCAGAACGGAGATCCTTAATTGTAACACTGTTCTCACTGCTTTGTCTTATTAATTCCTCATTTTCTTTGGTTTTAGCGTCATTCTCAATTCTAACTCTTTCTAGCTCTAGTCTCATTGTATTACTTTGCTCAGAAAGGGCAGATATCTTCATGCTTGCATCTCTTACATCAGCTGTTTGTACTTCTTTCAGTAAATGAGTTTCCCTTTCAGCCTTTGATAAAGCCTCTTCCATCCCTCGCATTTCTTCCTCTTTACACTGCACTTGATGCTTCAGGATGATAACCTGTTCAGAATACTCTGTCATATTCAAAGACAGGACAGACATCTCCCTTTCTTTTTCTGCCAGTGCTTCTTTAAGATTATCAATTTCTCTTTCACATTTCTGGAGATCTTGAATAAGTTGAGATCTTTCCTCTAAATGGCTTGTATTCAATTTGTCAAGCTCCTCATTTGTCTGGTCCAGATCCAGTTGCATCGACTCTACCACACCATCTTGTTTCAAAGTCTAAACACCAAGAAAATAACGTTAGAAGAATACTTCAAATGTATGTTAGAAGTACACACCACATGTAGAAGGAGTATCTAAGGTAATCAATCTGTACCCAACTGTACAGTCACAAGACAACCATGATATTCTTTAGATTGGTTTAGCATACAGAAAGTTTTGTGTATGAGATTTTAAGCAGCTAATTCTGTGATTTTGCTGACATTCAAATGGCCCATGTCAAAAGAACGTAGAATTTCTTCTCTTACTTTATTTTGATGAGTTACCTTTTCCTTCAGTGTAGCAACTTTTTCTGTTAGATCACTGATGACCGTTTTCTGCTCGGTGTTCTCCACTTCATAAACACTGCATTTCTTTAAGGCATCATTCAGCTTAGTATTAAAAATAAAAGTCAGTGTGATAGAAGTATATAGAATTATATTAAAATAGTGATGTTAGAGTTATAATATTGAGTTTACGTAATGGTGGAGTTTATACTTTGAAATTAAAAAATAAGGGTAACTTATCACCCCAATAAAACATAAATACTTTCATGCAAAGCTCCATGTTCAGTCTAAGAAATCCTTACACCAAACTTAAAGCAATAGATTTGAACAAAGTGAACAAAACTGTAAAAAAAACAAAGGAAAAACCTTCAGATAGGGAAAACAGCAATATTGCTGCTGGGACCCAAATAGAAAGTTATGGCTAATGCTTGCCAGTTCTAATAAATTAAATACTATTTAACAACAACTTTAACTTACTTTCTGCTCAGCATGCACAAACTTTTCACCAAGCTCTTTATTCAGAAGATCCTTTTCTTGAAGCAGTTTCCTCAAACTTTCCATTTGTTCTAGTTTTTCTGTTGTGCTCAGCAGTTTCTGCTCTTTTTCTCCAAGTGAAGTTTCGAGGAAGCTATTTCTGTCACTTAATCTAAGAAGAAAATACATACTTAGATACTTGGAAAGCAAAGCTTGCTTTAAGCTTTCTAGTCTTACTAGATCCAAACTAAAAGAACAACTATTTTTACACTTTGCACTTAAAACTTCTAAGCACAGAAATTACTACTGCAAACAGAAGCAACACTTTTTCAAGTGTTTTAAGAGATTATACATCTCATTAGAAATTTAAAATTAAAGCAAAGCAGGCTAATCCTGTACAGAGTTGTAAAGAACCCTTCCTTTACCCTTTAAGCTGCTCATTCAAGCCAGAGATCAGAATTTGATGCTTTTCTGCATCTCGCAATTGTTGGTGGCGTAACTGGGTGAGTTGAGTTTGTAAACGTTCATTTTCATTCTGGAAGAAAATAATGAGGATGATTATCACATACAAATACCCAGAACACCATAAGATACCTGGAGTCGTGAAAATTTGACTCTTCAGGAGATTTACATGCTACACAGTAATAGAGACTGTTATTCTAGGACTTTACCAGATACCAGTGCAAAATACAACACTAATATCACAAGTTCAGATGTGATATTAGTTCAAATAAATGCAACCTACCTTTCAGAAATATCTCCTTCAGCAATGCTACGATAGCATGAACTCAAGGATGATTGCTGTATACCCAAAACAACACACACACACTCATACTGTGTTAAGGCAGCTTACTTATCTCAACAGAGGAAGTTACTCCTTTGAAAAAATACTTTCCTCATTGGTTTGAGGACAGTAACAAACTTGCAAAGTTTTTTGCCTGTTTTTTCAGGTTGAAGGAATGCAAAAACTTGCAAATGGGGATTGTGGAGAAAAGAAAAAGGAAGCAAGCTTCATTCACACAGCTTTTTTTTTTTTAAATCTTTTTTTAAACACAGTACAAATCTCCTACTCTAGCCAGATCCACTGCACCAATTCAAAAATAAAACAAACAAAAAAAATATGACAACAGCAACCAAAAACCAGAAGCAGAACACATACCCAGAATCAACAGCAAACAGGACAAACATAGCAAACTTGTCACCTCTGATGAAAATAAGCTAGCATTTTGGAGGAGGCAGAACACACCTGTACCGCCCTCAATAGCTGCCCTTCTTCATCTACACCAAATGTTACCTGCATTAAAAGGCTTTGTTACAAGATTCTCCAGTAATAATTAATATACAGTTGACTTGCATCTTAAAATCATTAATTCTTTTTTATCTATGTGCAACTTAACAGAGAAAGAACTACGAGTAATGCACCAAGCCTGAACGAGTTTGAGTAAGAGATCATTTGTGTCATCTAGTAAAAACAAGGTTTACAAATCATCAAACATAGTAACTCGTCAGGCAGTAGTAAAAATAACTTTTCTGATAAATATTTGCTTTAGTGTTCCTGTCGGTGCCTACATTGAATAGTTTTACAATATAAATAGATACCAAATTAATATCTGGGGTTTAGATTCTATACGCAAAAGTAAATATCAAATTATTATTTTTATATAGTTACACAGTTCCTTTTCTATAAATGTGTGTGTATGTATAGATTAAAAAAATAATAATACACACACACACACACACACAGATATAAAAGAAACTTGAGGGAAATAAGAAGAGGGAAACTTATGCCAGTAGTAACAAAATCTAATTCGGGACCTTCTGACAAAGGACCCCTACAAAGAATAAGTAAAATGATGGTGCCTTTTACAATCTTATTAAAGCACATAGCAACGCTTACTTTCAAACAAGTTTCTCCATGTGATGACTTTCACTGAAGTGACAAGCTTCAACTTCAGAGCATAATATAGTATGTCTACACCCTCTGCCAACATAATTATGAAGTATAAAGTAGGCTTTACAGTAGGACAGAAACATGAATTTACAGCTAGCCTGTGATTGTAAGGATATAAACAGAGAATAAAATAATTCTCCTATATCATCAGGTTTTACACAACTACAAAAGCTCACCTGAAGAGCCTCCACTCTACCCTGAAGCTGCAATCTATCCTCCAAATCCTGACAACGTTCTTCTAGAAAAAGAATTTGCTCCTGCAGTTGATTTCTTTCCAATTCCAACTCTTCAACCACACTCCGTAAACCTACTTAAGTCAAAAAAAGAAAAATTATTTCAAGCAAGGTCTACTTAAATTCCTGAAGCCTAGAAATGCTTTCAGCTTTTTATTCACGATTCTCACCAGTGTTGGGCACAATCAGACCTCAACCATTTCCAGTGGAAATGCCTGAGGCCTTGCACTTACAAAAATTAGATGACAAAAGTACCCTTAAATGTTGAAAAGCCAAAATAAAGTTCCATGTCTCAAGAACTCTGAGAACTTGGCAGAAAATATTTTTTACGATATTGTGGCTCAATCAATACTGTGACTGTTACTTTAAATCATATTAATCATGTACTTGCAGGATCAGGTCTCAAGTAAACTGGTCTGTATCAAAACTTGCAAGTGAGTCTATTCCATTTTAACAATGAGATCTATTTGCAGCCTTTACCACTGATGTAAAAATATTCACATTAAAAATACTCAAATTTTATTTTTACAATAAAAGCATACAGCAATGGAATGCAATTCTGTTTTGCAACAGAACAGTTATATAGATTGGAAACACATTCACAGAAACAAGACTCGTAACTTAAAAAACACATGATCCTGCCACAAAGGATATTTCCTGGGCAACAAGGCTCAACAAATTCCAGTGTTCAGTCATATTTATATTCTACTTCTGAACCAAAACTAGGCAGTTCATCCAGCACGCACATGCTTTAAAATGAAAAGGAAGAAAACACAAGCCAAAAGAATTCAACAAAGATTAGAATACACCACAAATGGGTTGTTAGTTGAATTTGAGAACAAAAATAGACACAAAATACAGATGCTGTGCATGCTTTAATAAACTGTCTAGTCGCTATCACACCTGCATTAGGTGAAGTGTACTCTGGCCACCAACCTCCCATATTTTCTCCTTCAGTTGAATCAGTGCTATCCAAGGTGACGTTCAATTCTTGAAAGCCTGATTTTCTGTCAAAGCTGTATTCTTCCTACGCACAAAACATGAGACTGAAGTTTAATGTGAAGAAGAAAGCAAGGGTAAAATACGTATTCTGTTACTAAAAGCACAGTTTCAATTCAAAGTCCTGAAACTCAGCAAGTGATTCAGGTGCCTAAATCCAAGTATGTGGGACTGCTGTAAACACTAGAGTAAACTGCCCAGCTGCCGGCTATTATTTCCAGAAAAGTCAAGTCTCTCACAGGTTTCCTATGGTACCTGCCAGCCCTCTGAAGACGCCCTCAAGGCATCTGAAAGAAAACCGGGTAACTGTGTTTGGATACCTTAATTGGTTCTCTGATTCTACAATAGGGTCACCTGAATCTAAGGGTAAAGTTTTTGAGTTAACTAAACATAAAATTATTCTTCCAGTAGTACGTTAATGTGACAATGACGTTCTAATTCTTCTTACAAAAGATTATCATTTTTTCGTGCAAGTTACAGTACCAACTACCCAGAAGTACACCTGAATGAACTGACACCACTTACTAAGTATTCAGGAAAGCTCCAGAGAGATATATAAAAATTGTATCTAAACCAAACATGGCCCTAACATATTAACATGCACGTAGCTTCAAGAGTGAAAATTACTTCAGAGGGGAGCTCATTATTTTTCAATATAAAATTAAGTAGACTTATTACTCAAAGAATAGAGCTGTGATGCCATTGCAATTTCTCATCGTCTGGCTACACGCACAATCATTAAACTCACCAGTTTTCAGTTACATAACTAGTCGAAGTTCTTAAGACCTTAATATATTTAACTGTAAAGCACCATATATATAATAGTACTTTCCACATTTTTATTAACATACAGGTAAAAATAAACTCCTTGTAACCCACCTGAAGCTTCCTGCTGGTCTGATTACTTTTTCTTCTCGCCTGCTGCAGCCTGCCCACTCCTTGAACTGTGGTCAGTTCCTCCTCCAGCTCCTGTTGCCCTGAGACCATGGCTGGATCAGAGCAGCCAGGAAAGAACCAGTCATCCTCAATCAGTTTTGTGCCACAGGAAAGCAATTACATTTATATAAGACACTGCTACATGAAAAGAGACCAGGGACAGGCTGAAGTCCCTATGAATGACTGACAGGAACAAGATTAAAGAAGCAATCCGTTACGTTCACCTTGTGATTTCCCTCCAACATTACTATGTAGAACATAGGAATAACAGCTGCATATCTCGCTAAGAAGCAGCAAACTGAAGTCTAACTTTACTTCACCACGTCTAAACAAAGACTTTATACAGGAGAGTGGAAAAGGTGAGGTTATGCTGACGTTAAAAAAAAGGCCAACCAATTAAAATGCCAAATTACATCTCACTTCAATTTATCAGGTTAAAATATACCTAATTTGTATTATAAAGGCACCAGCTGAGACAGCTGTAGTTTTTATAATTTGAACAAACACATTCATTTTTATGGAAATGACATGTGTCTCTTTCAACTTTAATTTTAGTACGAGCTACAAAGACAAATAATTTGAGGAAGTCACAAGCACGTGTTACACTGCAAACTGGCATCAAACCATCTTATAAATTAATAATACCATTCTTTTTAAGACAAATACAGAATCATTTGTAAATAAACACACTGAATAAATTCAGAACATGAAAGCTTACAGGTATGCATCTTGTTCATTGTTAGAAATGATTTTTCATTTGAAGTACATTCCCATCTGTTTTGTGATATGACAAAACACGTTTGGGGTAACAGATTAGGAAAGACGTTTCATGCAAAGCAGACACAACAGCACAGCCAGTGAAGAGAAATGAAAGTAAAGGTGGCTCCATACTTTAACTAAAATTAGATTAATTAGATAATTACAAATTTAGCTTTCAATTTAACCACATCACTCCACAGTTGTCCTCACAGCATGCAAAATTCAGAGAACTTATGTTGATGTATCTGTGAGGTAAACACCGGAAACTATTAGGAGATTCTGTCCTACTGGGAATACTCAGCTTTCATCCAAGTTGTCCAAGGATTACTTGTATCACAAATTTCATTAACACACAATTCTGTTAACACCTACTAGATTTAAGTTCTTCCTATAATATTTCAAAATTACGTGTTAATATGTTGTCAGAAAAGATTAGTGGGAAAAAAAGAAAAAAATAAGCACCCTTTTAAAACAGGACTGCTAAATTGGATTTTACTTTTGGCTTCTGGCACTGTCAGTTCATCAGCAGTCATTTTACACACCTTTGTTTATTTCCAAGTATAAACTTTACAATTTTTTTTTTAATCATTATACATACTTCTTCAAAGCCGTAAAAAGAATGCCAAATTTTGATCACATGCCTTAAACCTCTGTTTACAAGAACTGTCACTGAGGTCAGTCAAGCAATTCAAGGAGCAAACATTATTGCAGGTAAGAATTTAACCCCTTCTGAGAATTATAAAAAAAAAAAATAATATTCAACTTCTTGGAAGGTGCAATGGAGGTAATCTGGTTTTAAGTATAATCTGAACACACTGTCCTTTAGGAACCCAAAATATTTACGCTCTTAAGTATTTGATAATGAAAAAAAGAATGAAATTACCATTGTTGCATGAAAAATGAAAGTATAGAAATCAGAGCTTTAGAATGATTTAGAACACTTAGGCAAGTGTTAAAAACATTTTCAGTTAAATTCAGTATTGCTTTAACAACAGTTAGTAAGTAAATATATTTTCTAATGTTCTGCAGCAGCTTAGGCAGCTTTTCATTTGAGATTATCTCTAACACAAAAACTGAAAAACTTCCCAGAACACTTTTCTTCTGATACACACTGCATTTAAATTAAGTAAGAAGGTGTGCCTCTTTCCCTGTGTCACACTAAATACCACAATCTTGAGTAGCTTGCACTAAAAACAAGTCCCAGTCTATAAATGTAATTGATATCAATTACTCAATGCTTTTGCAGCTCCCCACACCTTCAACTCAAAAGACTGTTGCCACATATGGCAAACTGCCAGAGACTATGACAGAATAAGTAGTGTGTTGCTATGTTGCTTAAAATACTGGTAGCTAATATCAATGCATGCAAAGTTCTGCAATTTATGGGATGGAATATAGCTGTTTTTGTAAAAAAAAAAGGAACACTACTGAATTTCAAGTACTACTACGAATATTTAAATTAATTTGATTCTTACTTAGTCACAGCCACTTGTAGCAAGCCAAGAATATTTTCTCTAGATAAGGTTACAACATAAATATGGAGTCAGCTGTTACTATGAAGAAAAAAAATTAAGAAAGATGATTTGTTTAATATAAATGAAGAAACAAGTATTGCAAGGCAGAAAAAAAAAATCAAGTTAAAACCAGCATTTGTTACAGGTATTGCTAGACACCACATACCATCAACAGCAAATCTTCTAAGGTACTGTTGGCAATTTCCTCAAAAGCAGCAACAACAGAAGAAATCAGCAACAGTACCTTACAAGTTGCCATTGCTGCAGGAACCTGCATGCACAAAACTGATGGGAAACTATGTTCTCACTGGCTGACCAAATCACAGTGTAGGGTAGGAGTGGAGGGGGAAGGGACGCTGAGTGCTCATCGGGTGTAACGGCAGGAAAAAAGAAACAGAAAGGTCATGCTTATCCCAAGGGGGAAAAAAAATGCAAAATTAAACACAGATTGACACAGATGAAATTCTACAACTGTCATTAATATTGCATGTGGATCTGTCGTTGCCACAGAAAACAGGTAGTTTTAATGAAGGGAATATTATTCTCATTCAACTCCAAAGCATTACATGCGTAAACCGCTCAAAAAGAAGATATGTGATCCTTCAAATATTTCTACACTTACATATTGAACTTCCAAATTGATCATGTAAATGAAAAATAATTTGATGGCAGATTAAAAAGAGAAGGCTCAAATTAACTAACTGGATTAATTACGATGGTATGCTGTGCACATGAAAATTTGTGATTAATCGCCACACAGTTAACTAACAGGACAACAATTATAATAATGTACTAGGCAGCCTGTAAAAAAAATCAGTAAATTTAACCACACTTCTGTAAGCTTTAACAGAAGTTGCTTCACTTTCTCATCACCTGTTTTACTAATAATTTAGAAAACTATATAACCTGAGATTACTTGAAATGTTATTTTTCTGTAGGTAATTTAACCTCTTAAACTACCTCCAAACCATTGCCAGTTAATGTTAGGTCAGCTGACGTACACAGGTGACGCTTACTAACAGATTACTAAATATTCTAAGGAAGGTTTCTTATTAATTATATTTCAAGAGAAACTCTTGTCTCAGGTAGATTTTACTAAAGCACCACCTTCATTCAAATTCTAACACTATAGTTACCCACACCTTCACTGCTTGTTTGAGGAAGGCAGCTTTAATATTTCACTGGTGAACGTTTTACCATTGACCATTCATGCGCAGACAATAAGCTTTTAACGTAAATTCAAGCAGTCTTATGGAGTAGCAATTCAGATGGCAAACAGAACAAGCACATCTACTCATAAAAAGGATACAAAAAAAGACGCATGTATGAAAAAGTAGAAACTGCAAATTTAAGCAATTTCACTTGCTATATGAATCTTATGACTACAGAAATAAGTTATGGTGGTGTGCTATTACACACAGATAAAATGCATACATATGATAATTTTATCGTAAATAAAACAATTCACCTTCTCTCTCCTCCTCAATCTGAGCCATTCTCAAGGCCATAGCAGATTTCTCTTCTCTGACTTGATCGTGGGATTCCTCTGACTCTGGTACATTTTCTTGCCACTCCAAGAGCTGACTCTGCAATTCATCCACGCTACCCGATTCACTGGCCTAACAACAAAAATTGCGTATGAAAATGTATTTACCAAATCCCACTGCAAATATAACATTTTAAATTGGCAAACCATTCCAACCAAGCCTCACCGCTTCAAATATCAAAAACACTACTGCCAGTTGCACTTTTAATCTCAAATATTTTTAAACAAAAAAGTGGCTTTTTTAATCAAAGTATTTTTATTGCACATTTTCATCTTAGCAACATTTCAAAGTAGAACGATATTCAACTGTCTTTATGTGGGATAACAAATCTCTATTACCTCTTTTCCATGAACAGACTAAAAATGTTTCTGCCTTTCCATCAAACTAAAAGTTGTTTCAAGATTTTACAAAAAAAACCCAAAACAACCCAACAACAACTATTTCTCTGTAAAATCTGAAAACAACTTTCTTTTTCACCAAAATATAATTAACTGTTTCAAGCTGGCTCTGCAGCTACGGCTGCACAAAGTTACCATGTAAACTGTTAATCCATCTCAAGCCCTTTAGCAATATTCTCTGAGTCTTGTCATTTTCTTATCCAGACCTGTAAATTTGTCAAGGTTACAGCTATCATTTCCTTCTGAAAGCTTTTCATATGGTAGACAAAAGACCTGATGACACTTCGATGACTCATGATAAATGTAACTAAATGAAGAGGAAATTGTTTGGAAAAATATAATTTAAGGTACATGGAAAAAGTATCCAGAAATAAATCTTTTTAAGTGATTCAAACCCTGTTCAGCTCATTATCTAACTGAACAGCTACTGACACTGACAATTCCATATACCGCTAAATTAATTTTCAACTCCAAAATCCAGCTAATACATCTTTTAAAGTCTACTTAGCACTGACTTAATCAGAAACTCATATAAATCCATTTTAAAGTTAACCTGTGAAGCTGCCCTCTTCGTAACTTGGTCAAGATCAGCTTGCAACTTTCTTTGCTGCTCTTCATAGACTTCTAGCTTAGTCAGCAGTTCTTCTACAAAAACATAACAAATTTGGTTCATTAGGACCCAAAACTAGTAAGGTCAATAAAAATTTAAAAGAAAGATTCAAAATAAGAATTCAGATAAGTCACTTCAGTTAAAGATCTCTGTTGGACTGTGTTGTCCATCTATCCATGAAACTGAATTTTTGATTCTCAAATATTGACGGGTACTTTAAAAATAAACTGCTAACAACTTAAGACTAACGAACTGAAAATCCCACGGTTTTCCATTTACAGAAAGGATGTCAGAGAAAACACCACAAGAACACAGGCGAATCAGAAAAACCTCTCACATAGCTCTACTTTAAACTACCTGAGGTTTTATGCAAAAATTCTCTCTCAAATCCCTACAAAGAAAAATATCTGAGATAATTCTTAATTTACTTGAAACTTACTGGTCTCAAAAGTCTATTGTGTGTACTATGATAATTTTCTCCAAATATATTTTTTCTGTTAAGAAGATGCCTCTTTCATATCCTCCAATAGTTTACACATATTCTGCCTAAACCTAAATGCAACAAGAATTATGCATAGATAGATCTATGGAAGGAAAAACTAAGCTGTAACTCTGACTTAAATAGTGTATGTTATTGTTCAAAGTTGCGTGAATTTACTTCAGAACCTGTTTTTTTAAAAAAGATACTTTGAAAAAGTTCATTTCTCTTTGTCTCTTTGAATCACCTGCAAAAAAGAACATTTTTTTACCATTTTGATTTCTGATTTCATGTAATGACTGCAGTTTTGACTGTAGTTCTTCATTTTCAATTTCTAATTCTGAGACACGATTGTTTAAGGCAGATACGTCACTATTCTTTGATGAAAACTAAAAGAAAAAATAGTTACGGGTTTTTCAAATGCAACAAAACACCAGAAACACAGCAGAGTCAATGCAACTTTTTTTTCTGATTTTACAGTAATATTTAGAAAATATTTGTTTTTCTAATACTTGCATGTGTGATAAATTAGCTAATCTCTAACAATTTACTCCTGAATGCTGGTAACACCAGCATTTATTTGTTGAAACTTCTTCTGGTATCAATGTTTTATGTTCATTCAATTTTTACAAATTAATTCATATGTAAAGATATTTTGAGTAAATTATTTTAGCATTCTATATACCCCATATTTTACTTCTTTCAGTCAAATCTCCAAGCACCGTAGCTTAAAACAAGCATGGAATATTAAACAATGTTATACATACATTTTTTAGTTCATCCTCCAGTTGTTTGATTCTTGATTTAGACCAAGCCTTCATTTTCAGGAACTTTGCTTCAGATTTGCTGGCCTCTTCTGTTTTCAGTTTCACTTGTACTAAGAAACAAGATGCAAAGAATGATATAAAACCACAGAAAGATTATTAATGCAAGACCGACGTTTAATTCCTTTAGTAACTGAAGTCAGACACTTATGTAAGACAACTGCACTTACAGAAAAACATAACAATAAGAAATGTAGTGAGAAATTTATAGTTCACGTTATTATCTTGGTATTCCTATCACAGATACTTTTAATTAGTGTGGCAATCGCTCTTCCACCAAATTTAATGTAGTTTTATTTGCAACAGGTATGAAATCAGCACACATAACGGTCTGGGACAAAGGAACCCTTTGTATGCAACAACTGTTTAAACAGGTTACCTTCTAAATCTTCCACCTTCTCTTTGGTTATAGACTCCAGATCTCTAACTTCTTTTGAGTTAGTCTGTCCACTACTACTCAACTCTGCCACTTGTTTCTTAAGTTGAAACAGGGCCTGATCCTTCTCTTGCAGCTCAGTTTCATGTTTCTCTTGAATTTCATGCAGTTCAGCATTATATTTCTCCCTAACTTTTGTCATTTCAAGCTCATGTTTCTCCATCATGTCTCTTAACTGGGCTCTCATTACATGTTTCTCAGCATCCAGTTTAGACTGGAGGTTTTCTTTTTCAGACAGAAGACGTTTCAGGTTTTCATTAATCTCCTGGGGAAAAAAAAAACAAAACCAAAAACAAAAAATAAAACCCACACTTTATATTTTCAGTATCACTGTCAAATATAGTATCTGTATCCCTAAATAGTTCTTCACATTACAATCAGAAATCAGTGCTACTGTTAGTAGCCTGGCTCTACTACAAAAGCTACTCAGCTCTGACTTTCCAAGAATGAAGCAGGGACTTGAGCAAACTGGCATGACTATTTGAGAGCAAACTACAGGCAACTCCTCCCACAAATGAAAATGGAATAAAAAAGAATGGAATATGGAATTTTAATATTCTACGAAATATTAAAAAAAATAAAGAAAAAAAAAACAAAACAGAAGCAATTCTCTTTAACAATGATCCCAAAGATTAAGACTGCTCACTACAATGCCACCCAGGTTTTGTCACCTACATTCATTAAAATTAAAGTTGGCAACTGAATATATACAATATTAAACATAAAATATATAATATTAAATATTTCAAATATTTACAATATTTTGTTGCTAACTGGTTTTCTGTTAGTACTTATTCTACTTCTAGTGCCTTTACATTAGTTATTTTAATACATAAAAAGGTAAAAAAGATCACTGTAACAGAGCAGTCCACTCACTTTAGACCTGCTGTTCAAAAACCTGCTTACATGATACATAAACCTCAGAATATAAACTGTCCAAGTAAAGTTGTGCAGAACAGAGGGAGCATTTCCAAAATACGCTTAAAATTGCTTATGTAAATAAAGCAAGAGCTTCCTGTTATTTTAATACTAAAGCTGAGATTCCATTACAGTTTGAAGTGCTTTACCTTCATGCTATCATAGTCAAACCCCCTCCCGACCCTCAAGGTATGTATTTTTGTCCGCCAAAACATTAGCACTAGGTACCATTGGTTCTTGCAGAGCACCAGCGTACAACGGCACATCTCACCCAAGAGGGGAAAAAACCCAACCCAGCCTGCATAAGGCTGGAGGCATAAGAGTTGGGAAGGAGAAACGAAACAGGCTTAAACTACAGTGGATCGTAACAACCTGAGCAGGACATCTACCTGGGTAAACAGTTGCAGCTATTGCTAGTAAGATTTTGATTCTGGCAGCTGTCTTGGTAAGTGGAAAATTTCTTGAAAATAGTACAGCTAAAATGCTGGACCTGGCATCCCAGAATGGAAATAATGTCTCTGTTTCAGCAAAGAATCCCAAGAGCCTGAGAGACTACAACTCCTTTTTCTGCACTGCTGAACTGAAGCAGCAGCACTCAGACTATCATCACAGTTAACGCCAGATGCTTAAACACAAAGAACCTTGATGAGGTATTGCTTTTGCAATCAGTAGAAATACAGCAAAAGGAAAGGCACACAATTAGCAAAACCCTTTGGGGGAAAAAAAAAGCCTCACTTTTGGGGCTCACTGCAGTCTCTAACTAGAAGCTGAAATGTTTTGACAGCAAAAAGTCTTCCCTGCTTTGCAAGTCCCAAAACGAATCAAGACAAACTATGAGCGAGAGTTGGCAGTTTTCTATTCTATGGGCTTCACCTCTCCCTTAAGTTAATCTCTTAACTAGAATTAACATTTGTTTGCTCAGCTATGGTTGCATTATTAGCACATGTCAAAGCCTCCCAGAGAACTGCCTAAATATTTTATGCAAAACTGTCTTTTGTGCACAATCAAACAGCTTTTTGAACTTGTAATCAACCTGATGGTTTAGTTGTGCAAGAATGCTACTTCTTACATTCAATTGTTGGTCCTTGGCATCCAGTTCTTTTTGCAAGATATCTATCACCTGTGTCCTTCCCAGCATGACTTCTTCCTTTTCATGGAGCTTCTGTTTCAAGGCCTTTAGTAGCTAGGAAAAATAAATTGTAAAAAAAAAAAAATAAAATAAAAAATCAAGCAATCAATAAAGGAGTTAAAAATTTCAGCAGAGAAAGAAAAAGACTCTTTATTTTCCTAACCAGACAACTGAACTATGCAACAGAGATCAGTAATTACATGACTCCAAATTCCCATGTCTAACTAAATCAAAGCAAGCTATTGAGTTTCCAAAGCAACATACCTGTTCTAGGTCAGCACTCGCATCGGATTTAGCAGCTAATTTAAAGAGCTCCTGCTCATGCTTTTCTCTCTGCACTTCCAGTTCCTTTTCCTTTTCCTGGATAATATTTTGAAACACACGTACCTAAAACCACATAGAAAGTAAATATTAAACCAGTCCACAAAGGTATAGAAGTACGCTGAATTGTCTGACTAAAGGTACAACAAGATAATGTATTCCATCCTAAATCTCAATTTTGTTTTCACTTTAACAGTAAATACAGTAATCAGTCAGTGATCACTGACATCAGTGGTGCATGCAGATAAACCTCCAACTTATGTGAAATTTCTCTTCATTTCACAATGACAAACTTTAAATGAGAAGCATGGTACCATTCATTTTTGTTTAGTATCACAGGCCTTCACCTTTCTTTTTTGGATGTCACCATTCTGAGACTTTCAATTTCTAAAAGATTACACTGATCATGTTCATCTCTAGTGAGTTTCTATCAGTTAAGCCCAAATGGCAGCTTTAAACCCAGCTGCCCCCCCCCTCCTCCAAACTTATTTTCTACTTCTAACATGTCTTTGTTGGCTATCTTAGAATTTTTATAAGAACTGGATGTAACTTTCGGAATCTTGCTAACATTATTTTGAATAAATTCACATAAAGACCTACCCAGACTTGTACTTGAGTGATGATACTGTGATCACCAAAATGGCTTCTACAGTCTGAACTGTTTGGAGTTTTTCTTTCTTTCCTATATCAAAACTAATTCCCTGTGTGCTACTGAACAGGTTCTATCATTTTCAGGATCAAAAGTAGCACTTTTGTTACAAATAAAATAAACTCAGACAACATATGATGTGGGAAATACTGAGATTAATAGTTTCACACGCAGTAGAACTCCAACACTGAGGGATCAGGCACATCACATTAAAAATCTGGAATTCAGCTTCCAAAGGAGCTGGAAGAGCCTGGTAACATCAAGGAACGGATAACATGCTCCCGAGTTCCACCTTTTATCTTTCTTTTTTTTTTTTAAAGTATTATTTAACAAGCTCTTGGGTTTTTGTCTTGGCCTGTGAATCAGCTGCCAGCTTCTAGAAAAGTTTCCCATTAAGTATACAAAACTTCTTCAGCTATTTTTGAGTCAGAAGGAAAATACGTTTTCTTCCATGCTCCCATGCTACAAAGCATGCCAGATAGTTCACTGCGCAAGTGAAAGCGATCTGACAAACAGCCATTTGTGCCAAGAATGGTTACAATAATCCAAAACCACTACCAGCCATTGCACTGGTGCATTTTTGCACCTTCAGAAGTAGTGCTATGAGATGTTTGGAGGTTCTTCAGCTGAAATTCTGCACAACTCCTTTCACTCTGTTAGATACTAGTTCCTCTGTGCCCAAACACAAGCCACATCCTTAATTTCTCCATACAACTTTCAACTTCCATTATCACCAGCACAAACCATCTACTGCTTCATTATTCTTATTTCATCTGATCACCACACAGATCTTCACTCAAGAATCATCCAAAATTAAGATGGCATTTCTTAACTATTGAGATAGAAACACTACAGCCAAGATACCATTTCTTCCACCAAACAATGTAAATATTTTTACAGTGTATTTACTTACATTTTCCATATATGTAGCTTCTTTTCCTTGGAAACGCTCTCTTTCCTTGTTCTGAATATTTTTAAGACTCTCAATCTGTTCCTGGAACAAGCTACATTTTTCTTCACTGTCTCCAACTTTTTTGGTAAGATTCTGAACTAGAATCTGCATGCTTTGTAGTGATGACTCTTTAATAGCCAGCTGATTCTTTAGAATGCAAATGAAAAGAAAATTAGACAAATAGACCCACAAAAAAGATAAACCGACTGTCATGAAGCCACTTCCTACCCTCGCCCTCAGTTAAAGCAACATTAAACTCAAAATTCAGGTTTGTTTTAATTTGAATTACATTTGTCAACAGATTCTGAAGTCAATACTAACACATATAAATGGTATTGACAAACTAAGTAAATAAAGATAGATCTACTAACATAAATGAAAATAATCAGTAAAGAATTTTTATTCACATGAATAACTGCAGAGGATTTGAGCTTCAGAGAAGGATCCACTGTATAATGCATCAGAATTCGTTGATTCCTTGAAACCTCTATGGAGATTTTACATTTGAGCTGCTAATATACCTTCAATTCTTCATTGGGCAAGAGCATTTCACTGGCCACACCACTTGATCCGCACGCTATCTGTAAATCGATGATATAAGCATCTCTTTCAGCTAACTTCTTCTCTTTCTCTGCCAGCATGGCATCCATTTCAGTCCCACGACAGTGCTGGGCCTCCAGTTCAACACTCTGAAAACGAAGAGACAGCATTGCTTGTCATCCGTACTTCCACCATCTACAGCACAGAAGAACAGTTCGCATTATTTCCCAGTTACCTGGTTCAATTTTAAGTGCAATCTTTAATTACTGAACCTTTCTCTCTGAAATCCTGCAGCATTCACATTCCTGCCACTTTCCACAGTGAACAGCCATGAACACAAAACACATCGCTGCACAGGACAGCTACAAACCGTAACATGAAATCATTCCTTGCCTACATTTCTTCCTGTTATAACTTACTTCTGCACCAAGAAAAACTGAAGCAAAAGAGCATTTTTGTTCAAAATACAAGATTTAAATATAACATTAGCCCACAAAGTTCATATTGTGCATCCTATTTCATTCATTTTCAAATGACTACAAAAGCATGCTTGAGGATTCACTGCTCACCGAACACACAGTGACAGAATTCTCGCTACATCTGCTCAGGCAGGTCGTAGCATATAAACTGTCTACTCAACAGAAAACTCTTGGAATATCCGTTTAGTAATGTAACATATAATTAAATACATACATATATTTAAATAACTGTATTTACACATAATCCTACACCACAGATGTGAAAAGCCACACACTTGGCATCATATAAAAAAACACCACCTTCTTTTGTAACTCTTCATTTTTTTGTGTGAGCTGGGATTCTAGTTCTTCAATTCTCCTTCTCAGTACTAATATTTTCCCACGATTTGCTGCAGCATTCTCCTGGTCACCATCTTTTGATACCTGTAAAAAAAGACTTGCATTCTGTAAATACGTAAACACCTGACTTCTGCACCTCTACCTATTCAGATAACACTGGTGAGAAAAAGCAGACTTTAGTCATAGTTTGTGTTTCAGTCCTCTCATGTTATCACATATTCCACGTAGCAGCTAGATAAAGCAGCACAGAATTTATATCAAGCTTCTAAAAATCTTCCTATTTAAATTATTAATGATAATTATGGCTGCAAAGTGGACTGGAATGTGCAACAAGGGTATTCCCTTCCCCTGGCAGTTGTAACCCATGTAATATGGCAAGCGTAGTCCATATAGCTCAGAGGGGGAAAAAAGGAGTACTGGGGGGAAGAGTGTGTAAATTAAACTGCTCCTAAGCACAATCCTTCCAATTAGAATTTCAGGAGGTGTAACTACTGGGTTATAGAAATTATCTGCCATTACAAAAGAAATCAAGTGCAAATGCTAAAGAATACGTTTTATTAGCAAAATAGATCAGAAGCATAATTAGCTACTGCGAGTCTTTGAGGACACCTCAGGACTTCAAGCTGATCTCTCTCTGTTCCCTTTCAGCACTCCTTTAAAAAACAAACGCCCTAGAAATATTAAAGCCTCATTAAAGTTATTTTAGAAGCTGTATGAAGTCAAGATATGCTATTTTGAAGAAATACACATCTACTTGCACAACTGTGCTACTACAAACAGGTCTGAGAGTCTTCGTTAAAACACTGATTACTTAAAGGAAACATTCCTACACTCAATTTACATTTTGCTACCAAGAATATTTTTGTATTTCCATTCTTTTCTTGGACACGAAAACAAAACCTAACTTGTTATTTTAATTTCTTGTTAAAAACTTACCTTCCTCATTCACATGTGTTAAAACTTTGAGCTGCTAATAAAATTAAGATCGCTAAGAATTGTTTTTAATAAAACAATTTGAAAGGAACATACAATTTTCTAAATTTCTATACAACGATAAAAGACGAATTAAATAGAAATGCACACATGGACTGACAGCACCCACACAGTCTATCTTGATCCTAATCTCACTCAGCTCAAACCTGAACTTTGGTTCCACATTTGATTCCAGCATGTAAAACTGTCTACAGCCTTACAGAAACTACATCTGCCTTCAAATGTAAGGACACTTACCTTTTTTTGTTCTGTTTTTGCCTCTGAGCCTCCTGATACTGATAACTGTTTCTTAAGTTCTTCCAACTGTGAGGTTAATGATGCAACCTTGGCTTTGTTTTGCAGCTTCAACTTGGAAAGTTTGGCATCAGCAGATTCCTTCTCCTCCTACAAACATCAGGCATGAAGGACTAAATTAGCTACATGAAAAACTGCATCCTTGAATTCTTCCATTTAGGAAAAAAAAAAAAAAAGAGAGGGAGAAATCTAAAGTGATAAAAAACAAACCCACCCCACACCAAAAAAAATCTTTCCCCTGAAGAGACATTATAACAGCTGACATACCTTTCATCATTTAAGCTTTTTGCACATGGTTATTATTATTGTACAGAATCCAGGACATTATAGTGTCAGAAGTTTTCCTAGTTTCTGATAGCAATACAAATTCAGGGCTTGATTTGATTTAATTTTGTTTAAAGAGACAGCTTAACTTACAATGAATTTTAGAAAATTCAGTATTTTAACACTTGGCTATTAGTGTCCACAGAAGACATTTTTTAAAAAGCATAACAATAGTCTCTTGCAGGAACAGACCAGTCTTATGACTGTTTAAAAAAACCAAGAGAGTAAAGAATAACAAACCCTCAAAAGTCTTCAGGATATTATATATAAATTCTTCCCAGTTCAGTCCTTGCTAATGCCAGTCAAAAGCAAAGGGTAGCATATAGTGCCACTAATAGTAAGATCATTATACAACAAAGAGATATAAATAGTGGAAGGAGAAATAAAAATTATCTACAGAAATTCAGTCTGAGGTAAGCAGGCATCTCACTAAATGACCAGTAATGGTTTGGATGGTATTTGTCCCCATATTTAGCCTCACATGACCATGCGCCTCTAGCTCTCGGAAAGTCAGTCTGTGCCCTGCAACTACGAAGTGCACCTGCCCATGCAGGGAACACGTTGGCTGTGTAATACCCAAACCCAGTTACAATCTTGGAACAGAAGATGCTGGCAAAAAGCGGTAATCAGGAACCGAAACAGCTAGCTGTGACCAACGCTTCCTGTGTTCCTAGAGTTGCTATAACTGAATATAAGCCTGTATCTATGAAAACAGCTCATGATAAACAAGACTGAAGGTTTTGGGTTTTTTTAAACGGTCATTTTGACAAGAACCCATGCACAGTACCTTCAACTGAAGGTCTTTATTTCGAAGCTCGGCATCCTTCTCCCTGACAAGCTCCTTTAGTTGTGTTACCAGCTGTTCAGTGCTTGTCAGCTGTTCAGTCAAATCTGTCACCGACATGCTGCTTGCATCCTGTGAGCCTGCGGCCTGCAGACATTAAGCACACTTCGAACAAAGAAAATGGTGCAGACAATACCGCTTCTGCAAAAGGTCTTCGGTTGGTGCCCCTTTGGGGTTTTTGGTTGTTTTTTTTTTTTAAACATTCAGCAATACTTAAAACTTACATATACTATATGCACCTGGACTAGACTGGTTTTAGCAAGTTTGATAGACAGGTGAAATTATAAATCCTAGAAACTGGTTGAGGAATATTAGTTTGAAATACAGCAAAACCATTGAAGCATTCTAGGTATCTAAAACTGAATTTCTTCATTTACTGGGTTTGCATTGTAACAACCAGTAGTGTTACTGAACCTAGTGGCAATAAAATATTGATATTGAACATACTACACACTTGAGATAAAGCTTATGTAATTCCTACAGATGTTTTCTTAAGGCAAGATAAGCACAGTGAAGAGGAATAGAACCTCTCTGTGTTACGCATGAGAGATTAAATACTAATTAGATGGGAAAAAAGAACCCAACCTGACTTTGTCTGTCTTAAAACTGAGTCACGGTAAAACCAGTCAAGCAACTTATTAATAAAAAGGGCAAATAAATTCGATTAGTATATCACCAGTTAAAGAATTTCTAATTCAGAAATTCTTAAGAAAATATTATTTAATAGTAATTCAATACTTACTGCTGTTTTGGAAGGAGAATCATCTCCACTACCCCATTTCCACATAGTTTCACAATGGCTATGAAAAAATAAATGAAATAATACCACATTAATTATCAGTGACTCTCAGATAACTGTAATTAACTAGTACTTTTTTCCACATATTTCACTGAAAAATGCTTGAAACTAATTTGTTCAACTCTGACAGCACCTCTGATCTCCATCACATTACTAGCTGTTGAGAAATAATGAAATTATGTATACAATGCGCCTTTTCTAAAAGCTGCTAGTCAGTAAAATGTCAATACTATCAAAAATAATCCAAAGAAGTCTTTAAGGCTTCATGGCATTTGCTCTTTACTTAGCATGGTTGCTTCTTCTCCACATAAATAGAAGATACAAACTGCATAGAGTTTACCAATATTTAACGTGACCTTAAATGCTGCCTGCCACTGCAATATAACAGGAATTATATCACTGCATATTTCTATAAAAACATACATAAATACCAAAAACATTAGAGAACACCAAATTGCATTAATTGCTGTATGACTGCTGCATATTTGAAAAATCCCAGAGGTGCTGCAACCCTTGAGGTCACTGATCAGCACATCAAGTGCCCGCATCTGAAACCCCCGGAACAGCAAGTGTCCCTTGCTTCTTCTGCTCATAATCAAGTACCACAAATTTCTAAAGTACCAAACACATACTTAATTGCAGTTTCTGATCATGGAAAGCTGTAGCTTCATAACAAACACAATTATAGGCCGTAAGAAGGTTTTAAAAAGGAAAAATCTTAAAGTAGGTTCAAGGCAACTCAAACGTTAAGACCTTTACTGAGTAACAGTGACAAACTTAGCTGAGAAACAAATGAGCAGTTTGTAAGACAACTCATGCAGTAAATTCCAAATTGTGTCATGGAGATATAATCATAAGAGCAGACTAAAATATTTTGCTTGGCCTCTGGAAAATATTCCAAATAGCTGCAAAAGTGAGAAGAGCAGCTGTACCTGTTGGGTAATTTTCACTCTCAACTAGTGACATCCAGAGGAAAATAATCTGTCCTTTCTAATCTGTATTACAGGCTTATGAAATATACATACAAAGACCAGTCCTGAACTTGGAAAACAGTTCACAGTAAACATTAGCACATAGCTTATCTTCAAGTACTTAATGTAGAAAGCAGTTTGTTATAAACATTAGCACATAGCTTATCTTAAAAACTATGCAGAATGATAGCAGAGACTGCTTTTAAAGCTGTTTATCATTTCAAAGCTAAAACCAGAAATCACAGACTGCAATCTACAGACTACACTATTTCCAAGGCCAAACTGGATTCTGGTAAGAATGTTTCCTAACATTAAAACCAACAAACAAGACATGAGCTTAGGGACAGGAATTACAGAACTTTTAAGTAAAAAACTCCTCTCGTAACTCCTCCAGAGCTGCAACATCAAATCTGTTGCCAGTGAAAAGCTCATCTCCAGATACATAAATGGGTTATCCAGGTACAAAGAGGACAAAGTGACTCACTAGATGCAACGTGGTGGTGCATTTGTATTTAATTTATGAATATTTTAGCTCATTTCCAGCTCTGACTGATGCAATCACTTTTGCTCGGTTCACAGGACAGCATTCCTATCCAAATACCACAACTGTTACTTTCTGATGTATATTTATTTACATCAGAGACACTAAATATTGACAAGTTTTCCAAATCAAGTTGGTAAACAAAACTGAACAGACTTTCCTTACCCAGCACGAAGTCAACAAATAATGGGTTTGCTTTTCTTCTGGGGTACAGACAGCAAGTTAAATGCTGGACCACTCAACTTGATCCCTTCTCCTTGCAGTACATCTAAACACAATTCAACTAAGTTTTCTATCAGCATTTTCCTTCCTTTGGTGGCCTACATGCTGAGCATAGCACTATCGGGCATCAAGCATAAGAGAAGGAGTCCAAATTATCTCTGGTCACCCTCTCCAAAGTTTTCACAGTGACAGATAATTTGTCTTTCCCCTGTAAGTTCAAACTGCTCACCCTCACTTTCAAGGTTTCACATTGCTTCATCACTGCCAGTAATTCATGCTCCTCTTCATCTTGCATATTCTACTGTGCCAATAATCATTCATTGTCACCCGCTACGCACTCATTTCCATTAATCACTTCTTCACTGAAGAACAGGCAGGATACTCAAACCTTTCACAAATTCCATGAGATACAACAGAGGCCCACTTAATTTTATGAAACAAGTTTCTCCTGATGCTCAATGCACTACTGAGGCTTTGGCTCTTATCACAATGGGATGTTACCAAAAAAAAAAATTTTTAAAAAGTCCCATCGACAGCTTTGCCTTCATACTCGTCCATTCTGTTGTCCCAGCACTAGCTGCTGCCAAATCCAAGTAAAAAAACCAAACCCTAACTTCCCCCTTCTCTTGCAGAAATACAATGGAAGAAAACACTGTGGCACAACTCTGCTCCTCTTACTAGTAAGGAAGGTAATGACAGTCCTCTTTCCCCTCTCTTTCACAAGACTACAGCAGAAAAGCAGAAAATAGCATGTCTGTAAAACCTCAGGTGTTTCATTATCTTAAATTTTTGTTTTCTAGAACAATTTTGTGCTTTAAACATGCACACTGAAGGAAAAGCATTTTAATATAATTATTTTCTTATTGTATCTGCACATTTTTGCTTTTATCCTTGTTTGATGGCTTGCCAAGCTGTTGGTTCTTCTGCTGAATAAGCTAAACTTCTTTCCAAATGGTCTGAGCCACCTATGACTTCAAAGCTCTCGGATAAAAACTGCACAAACATGTGACATAGAGCAAAACACAAGCACCGAAGCTGTATTAATCAAACCACAGGCACTACGTAAAGTTAATGTAAGAGTATATTTATATAGCTGCTACTTGTGTCTATTATAAACCTTATTTCTTAATAACACTGATCACATTTTCCTCTTAAAAGTAACATACAAGGGAAGCACTGTTTTGTAACAGCGCACTAGAGAAATGAACGCTCCGCTGGTGAAGAGCAGGTGCGTGTGCGGCGCACACAATTAGCTGGGTCCATCGGAGCAGGCGGCTGCAGCCCCTCCTGCCTGCTACTTCTGCAGTGCGGTGCTACCAGCAGCGGGTAGTGCGGTGCTACCGGGGACTGGAGGGGCAGGACACCACACACAGCCCAGCCTACCCGCCC